>SPJY01027641.1:507274-717853 GCA_005191435.1 Raddia distichophylla | reverse complement strand
CTGGACCTCCTAAGGGGTTTGTGACATAACTGACGATGCCGCTATTCACCGTGGTTGCATTTGGACGGGCTGACTCCGCCGCTTCGGACCGATATCGATACCCATGACAATCATAGCATTTATGAACCTTGATTGTACGATTGCATCCACGTGACATTTGACGGAGATCCCAGGCCCGCCTTCCCCGTCGCTTCCCCCGGGCCCACGTCGCCATCGCGAGGTGCCAAGAGACTTCCTAGGATCATGCAATGGCCATGAGGCCACATTGGACCGGCGAGCGTCGTCTCGGCTCGAAGCCACCGGCAGCTTCCCTCACAACCCTAACGTCGTATCGGCTCTCGGGCTTGTACGAGGTTACCGTTCAAAAGGAAGTTGCTTGAGGCTTCGAGCCGAGACGTCGCTCGCAGGTCCAATGAGGCCTCATGGCCATTGCATGGTCCTAGAAAGCCTCTTGGGACCTAGCGAAGGCGACGTGGGCCCGGGGGAGCGACGGGGAAGGCGGGCCAGGAGGGGGCAGGGTCAGTGTCGGCGGCTATCTCTGAGGCCGCCGACATTGATTCATCTATCCAGGCTCCTCACCTGACTAACGCGTGGTGCCTCTGTATTGTTCAACCGTTCAACCCGTTATTTTTCCATCTGGGGAGGGCTCAATGTCGGGGGCGTTATTTTAGCCGCCGAAATAGTCTAATTGGCGGGAAAGTAATTTGAATTTTCGGGAGGCGGGCGGGAGGGGGCCAATTTTTGTCGGCGGTCGTATAAAAACCGCTGAGACTGTCTCAAGATATGTCGGCGGCATCCCTTTGGCCGCCGATACTGTGATGTCGGCGGCTTTTGGCCGCCGACACTAATTTTTCTGGCCGCCCACATAGAGTGCGTTTCTAGTAGTGATCGTTGGACGGTTAAGAACAACGACTGCCGATATACATGCACCTGGCCCTCCGGTCTGGAAAGTACGTCGTTAGCTACTCTCGATGGCTATCCATTAGGCAGTCAAGAGTGTCCTTTGTAGTACATTGGTCGCACCTCTCTGAGCTGGCGTACTTTTGACGGTCTAATGCGGAAGCGTCGGGATAAATTTTTTTTTATAATGGCATAGGCACGAAATAGAACCCATGACCTTGCGAGTGAGAACCGCGCCGTGCTCCGATGTGCCATTTTAAATTAGTTAAGATAAGGGGGCAAGAAGCACTTTTAAGTCATGGAAGGCTCTCTCGACGGCCCTTGAAGAAGCTGTAGATAGAGCCCCCAATGTAGGCTAAGCGCCCTGAAATCACCTCTCTTATCTAACGTCAAGGGTAGGTAAATTCATAACATTTTTTAAATTAGGATTTTGTGTTTGGATATGTTTTTAGTACTGCCACTATTTGGAAAATATTATATTAGTATTTTTAGGTGTTTAACAATTTGTTTTAAATTTTGTTTTTGAATATTTATTATGAAATATGTTTGATTTTTTTGCCAGGAAAGGTTAATTTATTATTTTTTTGTAAAATTGTTTAAATTTTTTTAATATGTTTGGAAAATATTCTACGTGTGCATGGGTTGTATGAATTGGAGTGTCGAAAGCGATATATGTAAGCTTACTTTTGCTACTTCCGAACTAATGACTAATTAACACAGTTGATTCCATGTAATTTATAATAGAAAGATACTTGACAAAACAATTAAAAAATAAAAAATTTATGTTAACAATATTTACTCCATAATTTGGGATCATGAACTTTGAATTTCTTATGAGTGAATTAAGGTTTTTCTGCTATGATAGCCATGCACTCCTCGTATTATTTCTTAAAAATCACCCGGAGATTTACCAGAAAAAAACGCCCACTTGGAGGTCATCACATCGCTAGCTCAAAATATTCTAGTTTTTGATGACGTCACTTGTTGTATAAACCAATATTATATGTTCAGGACCATTATTATTGATGTTATTTCATTTTTTAAAATTGAAATAAGTTGTGTTGACGGTTAAAAGCCCTTGGAGGGTTACACCCTTGAGATAGGTATCCCTCTCGATGGCCATCCTCAAAACCGTTGAGAGAAAATCTCTATCTAGAGGGTAGTCAAAGCAAGCCCTTGGGTGAACTCTCTCGCAACGGTCAACTTAAATATAGCCCTTGAGAGAAATGGGCATCTCTCTCGATGGCTAAAAAGTAATCATGGAGAGTGGTGAGCCTCACGGACATATGTTGGCAGCACCTCTCTCGACTACCAGGCTGAACTGTCAAGAGAGATGTGAGCCAACGGGTGCCCATAAGGCCCACCTCTCTCAACCACCTTCGTGAACCGTCGAGGGAAATGAAAGGCCGCATCGGGTAGTGTAGTGCATTAATCGTCATGTGCATTCTTGGTAACTTAATTAGCCGTCGCACCACGTCAAAGGGATAGACCAAGTATGCACGGCTTGGTAATGACAAGCACGACCAAAAAAGCGTGGCGAGGAGAATCGTTAACCGTGAGGAGTTCATGTTGTAGCAGTACACTAGGTATACCCTTTGCCACTTGTCTCACGGCTAAGTTACTAACCACTGAGCTAGGAAATCAGAGGGTTAAAGGTTGCATGATGCGGAACATGAGGTTAGGTCAATAGCCCTCATGTTAGAGTAGTTAGGATATAGCATGTTGTAAATAAGCTCTGTTTTGGTCGTATATGGGGGAAATTCTGTAAAGACGATGCCCAGATAGGAATTATTGTATGTGCGAACCGGAGAGCATAGTGTGGTCTCCCAGCTATGGTGTTTGACTAACTCTTTTTTTTTAGTATAACATGAAGTTTGGGGAGGTGCAATAGCCCCGTTCACAGTTACAGAGGCTAATACCTTGTACCTAACTCCGCATCAAGACTAGCCTCGCCCCCAAACTTAGCCGAGCATGGGGAATGTTGGACATCATTCTTCCTTGTAATGCCTTGGCCCCTATTATAAAAACGAGGTAATTCGGTAATTCTCTATGTAACTTTGCCTTGTTGTGCCTCTAAGGCATATAAATACTAGATCACCCCCTACGTTTGGGGTGGTGGCATTATTGGTCTAAAGTGTTGTCCCCATTTCATTTAAAATATATTGTTTGACTCGATCAACTACACCACCTACCCGACGTCGCCGGCCACCCATCACTAGAGTTGGGGAAGAAGCTGGAGGAGATCGTTGGAGAGAGGGTCGACCACTCGTCGAAGATGGAGAAGAAATAGAGAGGAGAGTGAATGGGAGGCACAAGCAAAATACCAAAAAATACCCCTCATGAGTGTCACCGATCAAAGAAAATTTATGTGCCCATTGTCTTTTTTTGAAAGGGATTGATATTAATATTATTTTGGCCGAGGCACACCAATTCAGTGTCATTGATTGATTTTTTCCAAATTTTGTGGCTTCTTTGAAAAAAAATTCATGTTAGACGTGTTTGATTTGTAGGATTGTTTTCAAAGGGAACTCATTGGACAGAAAATTTTCTTTTGGATGTAAGAGGATTTCTAACATGAGTTTTAACCTTACCTTAGTCAATTCTTATGAGAATTCCGATGAAGGGTCTGTTTGGTTCGTGACTAAAAAATTGCCACGCCTAAGGTAAGCAGTTTAGCACACCTGTGGCATGACTAACTCGACTATTGTTAGATGGCGTTTGATTCGTAGCCACAACTAACCTTAGGCTAGGCAAAATTTTGGGGGCAGGCATTTGGTTTATAGAAGCAAAAATTACCTAAGCCTGCGATGTCTCATGAATAGTGACATGAACAGTTTTTGGGGTTGGATGGAGGGGCTATTGGGGATGCTCTAATAATAAACGTCGGCCTCCCGCCCCCTCGCCGGCCTCCCTCCGTCTCCCTCGCGCCGCTTCCCTCCCCTGTCGCGCCTGCCTCCGCGCCGGTCTCCTCCCTCCCCATCCACATCCTCCACCGCACCGCCTCCCCCACCCACGCCGTTCTCCTCCCTCCCCATTCACATCCTCCACCGCGCCGCCTCCCTCCCCTGTCGCGCCCGTCTCCACGCAGCCATGAATCCTCGTTGTCGCCGGGGAGCCTCGTCGCCGATCTCCTCCATCGCGCAGCCCGGAGGGCCTTACCGCCGGTCTCCTCCACCGTGCCGCCTCCATCCTCGCCATCCTCACTATTGTGGCGTTGTGGTTGTGGCCGTGAAAACTACCGCCATACTTGCAGCAAAAAAATGCATGGCAAGGGAGCTGTGGCGCGCCTAAGGAGTTACGGCGAGCCTTACATTAGGCTGCATCCAAACACTACTCCAAACCATAGGGGCACGCCTAATTTTAGTTGTGCCATCCTTATGCCTCAAACCAAACAGGCCCGAAATCTCTCTCTCTCTCTCGTTCTTTGTGTAGTTAATTAATATATTCAATGTGAAAATCCTTGCATTGTTTATTTGAGGCAGTTAAATACATCTTTTGAACAATTCATATTGTTGTATTTCCCGCAAGATTCAACGTGTCGTGAAGTTTTAATAGTACGAATTAAGGAGCCCTTATAATTAGTACAAACGCTTACACAAAACTTAGACAAAGTATGAGATCTTAAATTTAGGTTAGAAAAGTCCAAATTTTCAACCTAAACATAACACCTTCCACAGCACAGAAATTGATCAAGACTCACGATCGGCTAAATATGCTAGCCAGCCTTAACCATAGTATTTGATTTTTGTTAGGTTTGCAAACTTGAGTCCTGGGTAAGCGTCTGGATCCTCTGTCGTAGTTGCTGGCCACTATCAGATAGATTCAGGACTCATCTACAGTGGCCGTAATTGTACTGCATGTACGGAAGAGGATAGCCGTTGCATAGTAGACTGTACATGCCAGAAGAAGGCCTCGATAAAAGAAAGACCGAGATGGGTGGTGGCCGCGACAGAAAACATATAACATTACGAGCGGAGCTCACGCGCTTCACGCGTGGGTGAAGCCCCGTGTGGCTTTGCAATGCAGAAAACAATATTGGCAATGCAAAAAGACCAAATTGCTAAAGAAAAGGTTATCATACAATGACACGAAAGTCATGTTTCGTGCATGATCTTCAGAATATCATACAATCAAAACTATAATTTTTACATGATTTTCAGAATATCATACAATCAGCACTGTATTTTGCTGAGAGCCAACATGCTTCTGACCATATACAAAGGTAAAAGAGTGCATTAGCTCTATATATAGGGAGCCAAACACGATGTTGGAGCCCGCTGCGATCTTCTGCAGACGTTTCGAGTTACCGATCATAGCTCTGATACCACTTATTGGAGCCCGCTGCGATCCTGCCATCTCATGGCCCGCCAGCGATCTGGCTCCCCCCGAGACCAACACCTGGTCTCGGGCCCAGGTCCCCACATGTATTGGCCCAACTGAAAGCACAACCCAGGTCCTGGCCCAACTTAGCCCAAAAGACTAGCTTGAAGGGAGATGGGTGCCTTCACCTTCACCAATAACCGATGTGGGACTAAACCCAACAATCTCCCCCATCACACATCGGACGTGCGATCTCTTAGAGATCACACATCGGACGTGCGATCTCTTAGAGACCCGGAGACCAACACCTGGTCTCAGGCCCAGGTCTCTACATGTATTGGCCCAACTGGAAGCACAACCCAGGTCCTGACCCAACTCAGCCTAAAAGACTAGCCTGATGGGAGAGGGGTGCCTCCACCTTTTAAGTTGTACTCCCCCCATCACCAATAATCGATGTGGGACTAAACCCAACACACAAGAACAATAATGGTACACGATATAAACATTACAAACATGTAAAATGATCGCACAAAAAATAGATATGCAAACAACACTAAGACAGGGCGAATAGAATACACGCGGTGCTCCAAGCAAATTACTTGAAGAAACATGTACCTATTCAGTCCTTGCCATCATCATGCAACGCACAATCATAGCTTGTTGATCCACTGTGGGGAATAACTTGTTATAATACTCCGTGGGCTTTGGTGTTTGAAAAGATATTACCCGTACTTGGCACAACGATTACTAAAATATTTTTCATGTTTTTTTACATCGTCAATGTTTGAGCCACCATGACATTTTTTAATGCTAACCACGTCTTAGACCTCAAATTTGGGTCACATAATTGTAGTGGTAGAGTGGAAGTAAAATATAAGAGAGAAAAATATAGGGATTGTATAAAGAAAATTGTTGGAAAAGTGAATTACCCACTTTCCCCATTAGTTTAGTCTTTTGAGTGAATTGGTCAGGGCATGCAACTTAATATGGTATCAAAGTTAGAGCCCTCGAGTTCAAATCCTAGCAGACACGGTGAAAAATAAGTTGCCCACTCCTATTCCACATCTGATATATGAGGGGGGGGGGCTCTCTATGAGGCAGAGTGTTAGAAAGTATAAGTGCATTGCCCTGCCCGCCCATCTCCATCAGCTATCAACTGAGCCACCGCCCACATAGCTTCCGCACTGTGGCCCCTCCTAGGAGATGATCTCTTCTGGAACGCACAACCTACGGTTAGGGTCACTGATCAAAGATTGGTTTGACCCTTTTTTCGATCGTCTTCGGATTGGGTTTCTGTTTGATCTCAAGATTATTTTTTCCGATAATAGATCGGTTCGCGAAACCCCGTTGATTTTTTTTGCCTTCACCAGCTAGACTACGACTTCATCGACACCTCCTTCCTTTGTCGTCATTGCACTGGATGTCCCTGTTGTGTCACCACCTGGTAGTGCCAAACGTCTCCGTATAACTGCAGCCGCTATGCTAGACATCCCTGTTACGAGTTTTGTTCGTAAAAATGTGGGAAACACGTGGAGTACCCAATTAAAATCTATTACCGTCGAAAGAAAAACTAAAAGGGAATCTTTTTGATGATGTCATGCTTGCTTCACATGCAAAATTAATCTCCATGCAAAGTGGCCGGGGTAGAGATTGCATGTGAACGTGGTCGAGGTGCAGTTTAATGCAAAACGGTTACTTTTTCGGGCTGGGCCACAGCGAACGTCTGATTTTTTAATTTTGGAACGGACGTCTATCCCCTAGCTGCTCTCTTATTATTATTAGTCCTATAAAACATGGGAAAAAATTGGTTGATTAATATAGATGTAAATGGAAATTGCGAAAGTATGCGACATGCAATGGTATTGCAGGAATTATAAGTGGCTTCCGCCACCTGGGATGGCTAAAGGCCGAAAGCCGCCTCGTGGCGCCACGTGGCCGGGCTGCTCCGTCCCGCGCGCGCTGGCGCGTTGATCTGCTGCGCACACTGCGACGCACCGGTTCACTCACTCCGAGACAACGATTTAAATTTTTCCGCCCAAAACTCATTTAATTAAACTGCGTATTACAATTACTCAACCTGATAATGTAACATTTTATGTCAATTATAAAGTGATACCTGCACTAATATTGTTAGAAACAATATATTTACATTAATTATTAGCAGAAAAATAATATATTGGGACAAAATTAGAGAAACTACATGAAACGTGGTTGATGAAATTTTTGTAAAATTTGAACAAGTTGTGCATGACTCTGGCGTTCAGTACGTGCTATTCTTTGATTTTGTTCACTCTGTTGAATTAAGTACGAAAACTAAAAATAAGTAAACAATGATAAAATTAGAAACGATGATTAGTTCGTTGTGTCGGAGCAAGTAAACGGTTTATCGTTTTAGAGAACCGGAGATTAAATAATAAAAAATCGAATTACATCATACAAGCAATGGCACGCGTGATGCATAAGACAATCTACCGTAGTAGTGCATCGTATCTAAACCTACATGCCATAGGAGATTTAAAAACATAGTTATTATACACGATAACCATACTACTGGGTGCAGCGAGGGTATTTGCCCTTCGCAAACGCGCTAGGTCCTGCATCCCTGACTCTAGCAGGCTAGCAACCCTCTCACGCTTTCTGGTCTGCCTCACGCTCATTGAACTGGCGCTGTCGGTCAGCTTCGCGCTGTGTCTGAAACTCTTCTCTCGCACGCTTGTTTCGTTCTTCCCTGAGAGCGTCTTGCCACCATTCCTCGGCCCTGGCCCTACGCCTCGCCGCCTCCCAGTGCATCAGCCGCTCCATTTCGGGAGTC
Source organism: Raddia distichophylla (assembly GCA_005191435.1). Lineage (NCBI taxonomy): Eukaryota > Viridiplantae > Streptophyta > Magnoliopsida > Poales > Poaceae > Raddia > Raddia distichophylla. Next base: position 709,821 of record SPJY01027641.1, on the reverse strand, counting down.
TGCTCGGCGTCTAAAAATTACACAAACTCGCATAATGGAAGCTAAAAAGATTAAGGTTAGCATATGAGCGTTTATATTCGTTAGGGAAGAAATAAGTAAGAAGTGACTTACAGGGTATTTTGCCATCCTCTCCATCTCGGCAGTTCGGTCATACGCATAGTTTGCGCACTTTTAATACCTTCTTCCGTAATTATAGGACATGTCTTGGGAGTTGGGACTTCCTCAAAACGTAAAGACTGCCGCATAAACACATGGGCGGCTGAGCACCTTCTGAGACGGATTCGTGGAGAAACTCTTGGTGGCGATGGAAACTCCATATGACTGTTTTGATTCTAAGAGGTTTGCGAAATAAAGTGTTTAGAATTCTCTTGTTGGTTGTGCTGTTCGGAATGAGACCGCATGGGTTTAAATAGATAATATTGCACAACATGATCGAATTAAATAAGACATGCGCAATGCATGGTTCAAGACGATTTAATGTGTCATACCTTTGCTCGTGCTTTACCTCGTTTCTGCGCAGACGCTAGATCGGCTGGTCTTGCGGTTTTTTCTTGCGGTTTTTGGGGATTTGTTTGGAGGTGTTTGCTTGTGGTGTGAGTGGAGATCCCGTGGAGAAGTGGGGTTTGGTTGTGTGTGAGGTGACTTTGGGGCTTGCCAGCCGGCGATGGCGTCAGTGGTGGTGCGGTCCGTGCGGAAGTCGTCGGCGCTGCGAGCGTGGGGGCCGACCAAGATGCAGCTAGCGCGGTCGATGCCGCTGGACTACAGGTACTCGGCCGCGGCGGCGGCCGGTGGCGTCGACGGTGGGCCGGTAGCGAACGGCGTTGGGCTCCGACCCGCGGCGGCGGAGGAAGGGGCGGTTGATGGGATTTGAGGGCGACGCGGACTCCCCGTACAGCTCCAACGCGGCGACAACCGAAGAGGCGGAGGAGGAGGAGGAGGAGAGGGGCGGAGGTGGCAGGGACGTGGATTTGGCGGCTTCTGGTGACGCTGCTGCAGCGGAGGCACCGCAGCGGTCGTCACCGATGGCAGCTGCGGGCCACTCGCCACGCAAAGCGAGGTGGGGTGACACGAGTTCTTACGGTGCTAAAAAGGTGTGTTTTTTTCCTTCATCTTTTCAAGTGTGAGAATTGTTTTTTTGAACCAGAAATGTGAGACTTTAAGGACAAGAAATGTGAGACTTGTTAAGGACACGACGTTAGAAATTTGATTGGTTGGTGTTGTAGAATAGTTCATGTTTTGTGAATTACGGTGCACTGAGTACCAGGAGGTTTTTGTTGGTTTTGATGGAATTAATGTGGAATTGTAGATGCGCTGCGAATAATCTGCAGGCGGTTGTTTTCCAGCTCAAGTTACACGACAAATAACTACAGAGACAGATAATCTCCTCTGGTTGGTTGAAATATTGGTTGTCCAACGAGCGATGATTTTGTGGTTATTCACTTATTTGGGCAAGCCAAAGTGAGCTCGCAGCACTACATGCAAAATTGCCGATTGCCTCTCGTCACACTGTTAGCTGTATCACAGCAAGGCTTTTTGTTGGCATTGGAAGGGGGGGAGATGCTTCCATCCAAGAACAGCCGCCTTGTTCTCCTCCAAGTCTGGCTGCAAGCACTCATCGATGACTACTCATGGCTCCAATGCAGTTGCCGGTCATTTGATAAGAAGCTTGTCGAGGAAAGTTTTTTTTTTTTGAGATGAACAGCACTTTATAGATTAGGAAACCTCAGTAGAAAGTACTTCCCGGATGCACTCCGGGATTACATTTCGAGTGATCATACAACCATAATGTTCAGAGGCTTTAGCTAGACAATGTGCTGCTACATTAGACAAACGGCTCACATGCTTAAAAAAGCAGGAATGAAAGCGAAGTGCTAGGTTCTTGATGTCACCGATAATCGCACCCACACCAGATCGGTCCCTGATAGAAGCTTTTATGCGCTGGAGCACCGAAAGGCAATCAGATGCCAGGATCAGTTTTTGAAAGCCCTCCGCAGCCGCCAGATTCAGTGCATGACGAATAGCAAGGGCTTCTGCCAGTTCAGGGTTTGAGGGGCCTGGGACGAGCTCGTGGCTGGCCATCAGACAATCACCTAGATGATTTCGCACAATGACGCCTAGTCCCAATTGATCACCTTTGAAGACTGCAACATAAGTGTTGACAAGAAGTGTCCCAGCCGGCGGAGCGCACCACTTGGGGTCAGATGGAGGAGGGCCCAACCTAGAAGTAGTTATGGGTTTAGAGCAGTTTTGTAAGATTAGATCCACATAAGCAAGAATCTTTTGCGCAACACGCCGCGGGTGCCAGATAGAATTGTTGTTCCTGACATCATTGCGGGCATTCCAAATATGCCAGGAAGTCACAGCGAGAATGGTGTGATGAAGAGTTGGGCTCTTCGCCAGAAAGTCAGAAACCCAAAATTTCAAAGTTCCCATGCCCCTCCTATTCATCTTGAGCGCGAAGCTGTTTTTTATCTCGCCCCACACAGCTTCGGCAAAAGGACACCGGAGAAGGACATGTTCTATGGGGTCGTCCCTGCTACAGAAACAACAGCCTTCCACCGCAGGGATATGGCGATTTCGGAGCTGAGCACCCGTAGGAAGGCAATTGTGAACAGCCCTCCAGAGAGTAATCTTCATCTTACCCGGAGCATTAATCTTCCTGAGAGACTTCCACAGTTTCAAATCATCCTCAAGATTAGACGGCAGCCCTCTCCCATTGCAGCTATGAGCTGAAAAGAAACGAGCCGACTTCGCCAAGTTGTAGGCCGAACGAACTAAGTAAATTCCCCTTTTATCATGCGGCCAAGATGGAAAATCATCGCCACCAAATTGGCTAATAGGTAATTTTAAAATTTCCTTAGCCACGTCTTCTTCGAAGATTTCCAAAACAAGATCCTCATCCCAGGACAGCCCACTAGGACGCAACAGAGAGTCCACCGTGGCTCCACTAGGAATGTTGTCGAGGAAAGTTTTGGGCAAATAATTCTGACACTTTCTTTGGAAGACCAGCGGTCTATGTTACTATCATGGCTTGGGAGATTCTTAAAAGTTATTAGGTGATAACTTTCCAAATCTGCAAAGGGCATTCGAAGTATGGTGGAAGATCTTCCTAATGAGCTGTCATTATGCTCATCACTTCAAGTGAGTTTCTCAAAAAAGGGTAATATTTTCATGTTTTAGTACTATTAACCAACTTGATTTCTTTTTCTTTTTTGTTTCAGGCTCTGGTTTTGTCTAATAACAAGATAACAAGGTGGCCTGGTACAGTAATCTCCTCCCTTCCTAATCTCTCTTCCTTAAAGCTGGACAACAATAATTTGGCGCAGGTAATTTAATGGTGTTATCTCTGCATATCATCAGTCTTTGGCTTATATTTGACAAACAAATGGCCGGTATCTTTTCTCGTATTTTTTCAGAGTGCAATTACTGATCTTGCAAACTCTTGGTATTGGGGCATGCATCAATGTTTATTGTTGAGTTTACAAAAGTTTTTAGTTTAACCGCTGTATCATGACTCACAAAAAATATGACTGACAAGCGTCAATGGAAAATAGATTAAGCAGCATCTAGCTACTAGAGTAAAGTTCGAAAGTAGCAACAGTAACTGCAATAATTATTGCTTCCTATCGACTATCGTCCCAATATTTTCTGAAATAAGTTTTTATTTTGTCATTGTGCCCTGTATTATTTTTTGCGTCCAGAGCAAGAATGACTCAATAGTACAAAATGGAGGGATTATTAACTATGAGATAGCATTCATCAACAGTGCACGTGCATCTATGATAAATTAATGATATACCACATTTCATATTGAGATATTATAAAAAGCTTATTTTTCGCACAGATATCGTCAACTGATCTTGAGGTTCTGTCAAAACTTGAAATATTGGATTTGAGTGGCAATGCATCTTCACTACCTGAACCTTCTGCAGTTTCTGCACTGCTGCAGCTTCAGGAGCTGTACCTGAGGTTGGAACATATGAAAAAACATCCAAGTTGTGGAAACCATTCTAAGAAGCTTACATTTCTTGTTTATCTGTCAACAGACGAATGAAATTCTGTGAGTTTCCTAATGGTTTATTGGGTCTAAAACAACTGCGAATTCTTGACCTGAGTCAAAATTCTCTTACAACTTTACCACAGGTAACTATCACAGTTTCTTGGAAAGGGTGGCAACAGTTTCCAGCCTTTACAAATGATCTTTTCATCTTGTTAAAAAATGATCTTTTCATCTTTTATATGCATTTGGTATATGCATTTGGTTACTATATACAGCGAGGCATATTCTCTGCTTGTTTTAAAGGAAATTTATTCAGTTAAAGAAACAGTTCTTCAAGTTCAATGCGGTGGTTTGTTTTATTTTCAAGTTTAATGCTGTGATGTGGTTTATTTTAAGTCATGTAATTGATAATGTTTCGATGGAAGACACTTTTTAAAATGTGCCCCTTCATAATCAGTCTATAACTTGTCAAAGACATGGTCACTTGGACAGTGGTGTTCTGTACCACGCACCTGATTTGAGCCTTTCGTATTGCGCTGTCTCATCAAGTTTTCACTGTTAGGATAGCTTAAGCTTTAGTTTTTGTGTAGCATTTTAGCTTTCAACCTTTACGTGGTGTTACCTGGTTGGGCTTGGTTTGCTGCCCTGAAAGCGGTTTGCGTCTTTAGCCCTTCTATTGCATTACCGGTGTTATTTTCACCTTTTTTTTGTCCTTATTATCATATCATGGGTGATATGCGCATGCACATCTGTCTACATCTATGGATTTATGCACATGCACATGTCTTTATATTGTTGATTTTGGAATGTAGTATTTTAAATCCTTATAGACCTATGCGTTGTATGAGTTGTGTCTTTGGATGAGATAAATGGGAAAACAATTTGAAACAGATACTCCCGAGGCCATGGACAAATATCAGGACATGGAGGGAGTATGAGTTGTGTCTTTGGATGAGATAATACAATTCAGTATTCATATATATATATCTGATCTGGCAAGCTATAGTGCTTTCAGGATTCGTTTGCATCTTACACTGCCTGTTCCTTGTCACTACTTGCTGCTACTTATATCTATCTTTATGATCCATTGTTAGGGCTTCTGACGAAAAAGTTTACCAATCTGCTCAAGCAGGCCCGGGATGGTATTCTAGATCTGAATAATGCTGCAGAAACACTGGAGGTTAAATATAAAAATCATTTCATGTGATATTTCGTTTCTTCTGAAGATGAAAATAATAAAAGGTAATTGTATTTCTTTGGCATTAGCCATGTGATGATGGCACTATTTAATTGTGTACAATGTCATGCTTTCATCGTCTGTTAGGTGGCTCTATGTGGCGGAAGATGGTATCAAGGGATTACCCTGGTTTCAGGTCTAGCATCCTTCTTACATGGTTGAACAATGCCATCTGCTGTATATTAACCTTTGCATCTCCAAGGCATGCAAATATGCCAAGACACCAACCTATCGAAGGATTAAATACAACAAATGTAGGACAAAGCAACACATCAATTGATGTGGAACATCATGCTCAGCAGAGCCAGAGGACTCCTGTCTTGCTACTGTTTGTCCATGTTCTTTATGTTTCTGCTGGCTTGCTACTGTTGGCCTACGATTATGTGCTAGCATTATTCATCTTTTTACATGAGCAGTGTTATCATGGCATGGTTGATAGCTTCACTGCCTTTAGAAACCTCAGACTACGAGGTTTCCTGTCAGTTCTACATTACCCAGCATCAATGCCAGGTTCTGTGACATTTCAGTGTAGCTGAACAAAAAAGTATAAATTGATGGTTTATGTGGTGTGGCAGTTGCAGAGGAAAACTTTTTTCAGTTACGTGTCCTATGAGGTTGTTTTAGAAGCAGTAATGTTAGGATGTTGGGGATTAGATCTGACATACTTTTGTTAGTTCTAGCATGGTACAACACTGTTTAATTTGATAATAATATGATCTTCAATCCGAAATGCTATTTGCTAGCCATGTATACACTATATTGTATGAATCTGTGCCCCCGTAGCAACGCACGGGCACCCTACTAGTAAACTACTAATATGTCTTTCAATGCCGTTCATTTGATTCATTTCATATGGGTCTGTTTCTGTCTAATTAAACCTTGTTTTACAAAAAATTTGCAGATACAGAAACTAATTCGGACAAAATAATCACATTTAGCACACGTCCCTTGTTGACTCCCGTGGGGCCTAGGAATAAATCATTTGGAACGACTTCCCTTTGGAGCGTGTTTGGCAAAGATAGGTTGACAAAAGAGAAAAAGGAAACGAGTGGGAGCTCATTCACCAAATATTAGAGTTGAATTCCCTATATTTAAGTTATAAATTTCCTATTCCTTCTTCATATCCTTATTACAAAGAGATGAGGGAGTTCATTTCCATTAATTTGAACTCACTTCATTTATTTATAAATTTTCTATCCCTCCCTTCTTTATATCTCTCCGAACAAATGAGTTTGTTTCCATTACTTCTTAACTCCCTTTCCTTTTTTTTCTAATTCCCTCGAACAGTGGTGGAACCAGGATTTGAGAAAGACCCGGGCCGAATCCAAGTCTAAGTCAACATGCCAACGCTAATGTACGATGAAAAGTACGATCATACACTATAGCTTACGACGCAAAATTCAACAACGATGACATTGTAATAATAAGAGTAGCATAGATAGAAGGAACATACAAATTCATAAGGAAGTTTTGCTATTCTAATGGATAAATCAATTTCACCTAAATAGTCACAAATTAACAATAATACCATCAACATTCAACATTTCATCACAAAATTCACAATTGACAAGTAAATAATTAAAATATGGGGGCGGTGCCTAGTACCGTGGATCCTTGAATCTGCCAATCTGGGGAAGAACCGAAGAGGAGCTAGTCAGCTAGAGGAAGAGCCGAAGAAGAGTAGAGGACTGAGGAGGCCGGAGAAGTGGTTTAGGGCGGGGCCACGGGCGAAGAAGCCGGAGGGAAGCGGGGAGCCGGCCGCCTGGAGCTTGGAGGGGAACCGACGCGTTGTGCAGCACTGCGGTGCCGGACTGCCCTGCCCCTGGCCTGCGGTGGTGGCCGGCCGCCGGCAGCGCGGGGAGGGGGGAGCCGGTGCGGGAGGCCGGGATGGGGCAGCGTCGTAGGGCGGACTGCGTAGGGCAGCGACCGGCGACTAGGGCAGAGAGGGGTGACTGCTGAGTCGCGAGATCGTGCGTGCTGAGGTGGAGAAAATTGACCATTTGCCGCTCTTAACGTTGGTTCTCGCTGAGTATGCCACCATGTGTGTATTACACATGGGATCATCTTTGTGTATTACACGTGAGCCAGAGTGGCATTTTAACGAACGTCAATGTTGAGAGTGGCAAATAGTCAAATCTCCTCTGAGGTGAGGGCAGCGACCGCACCTAGGACTTGTCGTCTGGGTTGAGGGAAAGGGGCTAGGGGACTTTGCTACCTGCTGAGCCAGGCTGTTGCGGTGGGCCTCGGGGATTAGAAGAATTAGGGGGGTAGGGGTGGTCTAGGCCGGATCACGTCCCGGGCCGGGGCCTAGGCGGCCCTGAGTGTGAACCCGCCCCTGCCCTCAAAAACGCACCCTTAGAAGTCGGAACTGATACTAGTATCTTTTTGTGATATTGCTCTGGCCCATGATGGAAAATGACAGCAAGTGGAAATAGAATATTTCTTTGAAGAGAAAAGTACATTATTGCCACTTAAAGTTGTACAACAGTCTCACTTAGCCCCTGGAATTTTGGGATTACTTTTTCGGTCCCCTAAAGTTGCCCCCGTACTTTTTGGACCCCTTAAAGTTGCTTTCATTTGCACAGGGAGTGCCATGCCATGAATCCAATGCCGTGGATTGATGATCTGGCCATGAGTTGGCACTGTTATGGCTTACATGTTCACCACGACATCTGTGAGGCTATCTGGGTGAAGTAAAAATCTCCTCTCTCACCGATTGAACCCTAATCGTGTGTGCGACGGTGGGCCCAGATTTGGTTAAAACTGTACCAAATCATCACATTTGCCCACATGTCAACCACATAAGTTTAGATGGATGAGTCATCACCATATTCTATGTCAAGCCAGCCTCCAACTCATCAATTTATGACTGGATTTATGGTGCGGAATTTCTTGTGCAAACAAAAGCAACTTTAGGGGGCCAAAAAAACTACAGAAGTAACTTTAGGGGGCCAAAAAAGTAATCTCCAAGTTAGAGGGGCTAAGTAATATTCACTACAACTTGTGGGGGCAAATCGACAATTACCTTTTCTTTGAATACATTGGAATCCTCTTTGGACCAACCCAAGCAAGTTTCATCACTTCTGTTCTACTGGTCAGTGGTGACCCCATGAAGTTAACAAAGTCTCTCTCATCTCACATCACATCCCCCATGTCCTCCCTCATGGTCATGGCATCAATCCTCCGGATGGCCTCACTGGGTCTTACAGTACGTCGCTAGCGCCAATACATAGCCACTTCACAGGCACGGGCTAGTGCTACACGTCATGTTTTTTCCTTGTTCCGGTGGGACGCTGATCAGACGGCCAGGAAAAAAACGGACGTCCAGCGTGACAGCGTCGGTAATAATTCGTCTCAAAATATTCCATGAATCTGACTGGCCGAAAGCCCGCGTAATTTGTTGTTCGGCGGCCCGATTGATCTCACGAGTAGTGAAAAAGGAGGACCCTGCAGCCTCGGGTTTAGAGCGGGGTCGAAGGTTTTGGCTGCCGTCCTCCTCGGCTCCTCCTCTCCGTGCGTACGCCGCCGCCGCCATGGACGCGCAGCCGCTATGGTCCCATCTACCTATCATCTTTCCCCCGAACGGCACGCACGTCTCCCCAGTAAGTTACCGCTCTCCTCTCTTCTCGGCCTTTTTATTTCGCCGCCAACGCCATGATTTCGTCTTACGTTGATTAGGGTTTCATGGATGTTCTCGTGGAGAGCAGCACCCGTGTAGTTGTTTGCGCTTTTATTCTATGGTGGTGTAGGTTGCATCTAGGGATTTTGATCTCCATTGGAGTGAGGGAGGAAGAGCAGTAGGGTCATGGTGTCGATAGGAGGATCATGGATACTGTGTTCATGAACAAGCAGAGGATCATGGACAGGAGGACCAAGAATGCCTCTTCCTTGGAGAAGTCCTTTGCAGATGGCAAACTCTGGCCAACAAAGGTGTCTCCACCAGTGATTGGAGACGGGGCATGATGCTATGTTTTTAGCATTTCCTATTTTGCCGATCTGTATTGCATCTTTAAAAACTTGCCAGCACCAGTGATTGGAGACGGGGCATGGTGCTACTCCGCAGTTATTTCCTTGTTTTTAGCATTTTCTATTTTTCCGGTTTGTATTAGATCTTTAAAAACTTGGGATATGTAGCTTGCTAGGTTTGCATCGACGATTTGTACCTTCTTTCCCTCTTTTTTTGGGCCATCAGAGGCCCCTATTTTATCTGTGATTGTTTTTTTAACACACTTTCTGTGATAGGCTGTTGAGAATATCATCCTATGTACAGGATTCGTGGTGCATGTGGTGCTGTCATTCTTGCCACGGGTCATCTATTCTTATACTGACAACTTGACATTTGTTCTTTTGCTGTTCAAGCAATCATCTGTGTGGGCTGGGATTCTCAATAGCGTGACTTGGCTAGTATTCATGTTCAGTTATCCTTCAAGGCTGGAGAGTCTCGAGCTGCTTTTGTCGAGCTGCTTTTGTCATATCCTATTGTGCTTGTTTTTAGCTTCATTTACCTGCTGGTAGATTATGCGCAGAAGGGGCGCAAATGGACGGTTTGTAATTTCTTTGTATAGATGTTTCACAGGCGGAGGATCATGGACAGGAGGACCAAGAATGCCTCTTCCTTGGAGAAGTCCTTTGCAGATGGCAAACTCTGGCCAACAAAGGTGTCTCCACCAGTGATTGGAGACGGGGCATGATGCTATGTTTTTAGCATTTCCTATTTTGCCGATCTGTATTGCATCTTTAAAAACTTGCCAGCACCAGTGATTGGAGACGGGGCATGGTGCTACTCCGTAGTTATTTCCTTGTTTTTAGCATTTTCTATTTTGCCGGTTTGTATTAGATCTTTAAAAACTTGGGATCTGTAGCTTGCTAGGTTTGCATCGACGATTTGTACCTTCTTTCCCTCTTTTTTTGGGCCATCAGAGGCCCCTATTTTATCTGTGATTGTTTTTTTAACATACTTTCTGTGACAGGCTGTTGAGAATATCATCCTTTGTACAGGATCCGTGGTGCCTGTGGTGCTGTCATTCTTGCCATGGGTCATTTATTCTTATACTGGCAACTTGGCATTTGTTCTTTTGCTGTTCAAGCAATCATCTGTGTGGGCTAGGATTCTCAACAGCGTGACTTGGCTAGTATTCATGTTCAATTATCCTTAAGGCTGGAGAGCCTCGAGCTACTTTTGTCGTATCCTATTGTGCTTGTTTTTAGCTTATGCGCAGAAGGGGCGCAAATGGACGGTTTGTAATTTCTTTGTATAGATGTTTCTTATTTATTCCTTTATTCCCCTTTTTTTAACTGACGTAATTTCTTTGTATTGAAGGCTACTTTGTTTAATGCACTAGTCTTTGTGTGCATTGGATATGTGTTTTTTGCATCCCGCTTCAATTATCCAATTCCCAAGGACTTGGAGAACTATGTTGGGGGATTTGGTTGGCTTGTTATGCTTTTTGCTCATGGGTTCCTTCTTTGTGACATATTTGTAAGTAAATGTTATAAATAATTTATTGCCAAATAAACAATGTTTTTATCCTTTTTTGTAGGGTGCTTCAAACTGCTGGGATTATGGAATTCTATGCATGAGTGTGTTTCCACCTTTGTTCACAAGCATTGCCTCAGTATATATCATGGTTAGAAATCAACCTGATAAAAAAGACGTGATAGCTAAAGATCACCCTGAGCAAAACGGAGCATATATATAGGGTTCGCTAGCAATTGGATGGATTACACTTGTCATCATCCTAACCCTCTAAATAAACAAATATTTTAATTCTAGAACTATTGCTATAAATACAAAACTCCTGCAATATTCCTATTTAATATTTAACTTTTAGTTATTTCATTATTAGTCATGAAGACTTAATCTAGATCTTTTTATATATAGTTATAATTAATAATGAAATATTTAATAAACTCTTTTAAAACATTTTAAAATATTCACAAATACTTTCTAATCTTACTCTAAATCACACATATAATAGCACACACACATTAGGAGCACATATATTGAGACAGTGAGCATATATATATATATATATAGGGTTCGCTAGCAATTGGATGGATTACACTTGTCATCATCCTAACCCTCTAAATAAACAAATATTTTAATTCTAGAACTATTGCTATAAATACAAAACTCCTGCAATATTCCTATTTAATATTTAACTTTTAGTTATTTCATTATTAGTCATGAAGATTTAATGTAGATCTTTTTATATATAGTTATAATTAATAATGAAATATTTAATAAACTCTTTTAAAACATTTTAAAATATTCACAAATACTTTCTAATCTTACTCTAAATCACACATATGCACACACACACATTAGAAACACATATATTGAGAGGGTGAGGATATATATATAGGGTTCGCTAGCAATTGGATTCATTACACTTGTCATCATCCTAACCTTCTAAATAAACAAATATTTTAATTCTAGAACTATTGCTATAAATACAAAACTCCTGGAACATTCCTATTTAATATTTAACTTTTAGTTATTTCTTTAAAAATCATGAAGACTTATTCGAGATCTTTCTATATAGTTCTACTTAATAATGAAATATCTAATAAACTCTTTTATAACATTTTAAAATATTCACAAATACTTCCTAATCTTACTCTAAATACTTCATGAGAAATATCTTGATTCTTATACCTTATTATTCTAGAACTTTATAAGTATGTATTTGTCGCGCACTCTCCCTTGGCTTATTGTTGGTGATTGATAAGCAGCCCATCCCGAGACGGGCCTTGGACCGATTTCGTACCGGCCCACCGCACGTACAAAAGGTCCCAAAGGTCGCCCTTGGCCGAACCGAAGGAAGCGTCTAGCCTGCTAGGGTCTCCCCCGGGCTTGACCAGGTCAACCGCGCCTCCCTGGGTCCCAGTCAGGAGCATGGCGCACCTCCCGGGTTACCTCTAGCCCGAGGGAAGGTCCCACGGGCAGTCCGCCTGTCCCGTAGGCAGGTGGCCACAACTGTCATGCCCCCACCTCACTTTCCCCGGCCTTGACCGGGAAGAACTGTGTCTCCCCGGGAACCCGCAGCCCGGGGAGAAGCACGCGGGCAGCCCGGTTTATCGTTTGTCTCCTTTGGCAGGCGGCGATGGTTGTTACGCTACGCGACGCCCCCAACGGGTGACGCGAGACTGGCTCAGTCCAGTCAATGCTATATTGGGGATAAAGGGAAAGTGCTTTCTCTCTAAAGAAGGTTTCTTCCCATATCGGCACTCCCAGATGAACACGTGCCCAGCACTAACCTGACCAGTTTCTCCCTGCAGGCTCCAAACCAGACAGAGCCCCGGAATGAGACAAGGGCACCGCCACTAAAGCATAGACGGGCGCGGGGCCCGCCGTATCAGCTCCGGGCGACCCGTCGTGCCTATAAAAGCAAGGGCCTCGATCTGTTCGAGGCCAGGTGGAATAGCGTAACATGCGACATACTTATCGGAAGCTTCCTTAGCAGTAGCCATAGTACTTAGCCACCTCAGTGTCTGAAACCCTCTTGTAAGCTCGGGATCGGTGCCTTCAAGCCCGGTCTCGGCACCCCTTGTACTATTTTCCGTCATATAATCAACAAGAGCTGGAGTAGAGCTATTACCCGGCAGTGGGGGCTCGAACCAGGGTAAATCGCTTATGTCTTCACGGTTTGTACTGTTTTCTCTCTGTCTCCCTCTTTCTTCCTCACCGTACAAAGGACATGTACCCGGGTCGCCAAATCGCACCAGGCCCTGTACAGGAAGACGCGCATGGCTTGAGCCCCCACAGGCTCGGCCGCCGCCCCGGGCTGCTGAGAAGGGTGGTCGTTGGGCCTCACACCAACTACAAATTCGTCTGTCGGTCCGTGAACCCGTTGCCCTTCAGGGGCGCGTTTCCCAGACACCGACACTTACCTTCCAAGGCAAGGAACAGATCTTCACTAGTAGTCTCTAAAGCAATACTTTAGTGACAGTTACATAGCTAGATAATCTCATACATCAACATAGTTCTTGTTTCAGTTTTGACAACCATTAGTCTCCAATAGTTCAAGCGATCATAGGCCTTAGTTACATTGGAGTTCTCAAGCGGAAATATCAGAGTGGCAAATGCTTAAAACAATCAAAATCACTCCCGCAACTATGTAACAACACACGACTGGAGGATTGCCTAAACCTTGTATCGATCTACTACTAATCCTGATAATAAGGATCACCATCCTCATGGCACTTGTTTGTTCCAGCTCCATCTTCATGTAGCACCATCACTAAAGGGGGAATAATGTGAGGGTCGGTGCTTTGTCCTTATTTGCACAGGCGAGCTAGCAACCACCAAATAATGCTTAAGGTTTATCTATGGAAGGCTAAGTGGTTTTTTTATTTGCAAAAAGCCATGTTTGTAAAAGAAAGCCTAAGACTTAGCAATTTACTCAAACCAAAGTTTTATTGAAGGTATCATAAGTTGTTTGACATATCCATCCATTCCTTGGTAGTTTGAGCACCCATCCTACGACAGTTTCAACACTTTGCCAAACCACTTCTTACCCTATTTCAGGGAGTGACAATCCCGTTGTGGACCAAGTACGCCCAGGTTGTCAGCATGCGTGAGGTTGGTCTAGATCACCCTTGGGTGACTGCGCCAGGTCGCATGTGCCTCAAGTGGAGAGCTTTATGGGGACCATAATAGAACCCATAAGATCCACCTACACTACCGCGCAATGGTCATGCGTTGAATTGGGGACCCCGTATCCGTAGACTTAGGGGCAGAGCACATCATTACGCGCAAGCCGATGTAGAGCATTCCGCGTCCCTAGTGATCGAGCCTCGACTCACCGTATCGTGTTTTGGGCAGCCTAACCCCATGCTTCCTTCTTCGGCTATGGAACCCTCCGTAGTGAGCACACACGATGTGACGGGACCCCTAGGGCAGCGCTCATCATTACGCGTATTACTCCGTGCCCCTCTTGTTGCACGACATATGTGGTGCCCATGGCTCTTTATGAAATGCGTAGACTAGGTCTCTCCATCACATCTCCCAACCATTACCAAACTATCCCACCACACACACACTGTGTTGGTGATTCGTGAGCGGCCCACCCCGAGATGGGCCTTGGGCCGGATCCGTATTGGCCCACCGCGCGTACAAGGAATCTGATGGACTACCAAAAGGAACGTCTAGCCCGCTGGGGCCGTCCCCGGGCTTGACCAAGTCAACCGTGCCCCTAGCGGCATTGCGTACCTCTCAGGCTATCCTTAGCCCGGAGGAGAGTCCCGTGGATAGTCCGCCTGTCCCTGGGCAGGTGGCGACAGCTGTCATGCCCTACCATACTTTCCCCGGCCTTGACCGGGAAAAACTATACCTCCCCGGGGTGTCCGCAGCCCGGGGAGAAGCGCGCGGGTAGCTCGCCTTGTCGTTTGCCCCTTGGACAGATGGCGACAGCTGCCACGCTACGCGACGCCCCCAACGGGTGGCGCGAGGCTAGCTCGGTCCAGTCAATGATATATTGGGGATAAAGGGAAAGTGCTTTCTCCCTGAGCAGGCTGCTCCCCGTGTATGCACACCAAGACGAACACGTCTCTAGTACTAACCAGACCAGTTTCTCTTTGCAGGCCACAGACAGGGCGGAGCCCGGAATAAGACAGGGGCGCCGCTACTAAAGATGGACAAAGCAGAGGTACGTGCGGGGCCCGCCGTATCAGTTCCGGGCGACCCGCCACGCCTATAAAAGGAAAGGCCCCGGATCCAATCGGGGCCAAGTGAACAGGGCCCAAGAGAACACACAACACAAGCATCCGAAGCTTCCTGAGCAGTAGCCGTAGTCCTTAGTCGCTTCAGTAGTGTCCTACACTCCTCTGTAAGCTCGAGCCCAGCGCCTTCAAGCCCGGCCTCGACACACTTGTACTGTTTTCCACCATATAATCAACGAAGGCTAGAGTAGAGCTATTACCCGGCAGTGAGGGCTCGAACCAGGGTAAAATCACTTGTGTCTTCACGGTTTGTGTCTCCTTCCCCTCTCTTTCTCTTCTCCTCTTTCTCACCGTACGACGGATCTGTACCCGAATCGCAAAGTCGCACCAGGCGTAGTCCGGGAAGATCGCGCGGCCTGAGCCCCCGCGAGCTCGGCCGCCGCCCCGGGCTGCTGAGAAGGGTTGTCGTTGGGCCTCACTCCAACTACAAATTCGTCTGCCGGTCCGTGGACCTGCTGCCCTTCGAGGCGCGTTTCCCAGACACCCACAGCTGGCGCCCACCGTGGGGCCCATGAGCAGCCCTCAGCAGTCCATTCCCTCGGACATGCCTGAGATTTCGAGCAGCGATGAGGTCCTGGACCTCTAGTTCGGTGAGTGCGATGATCTGGACGACTTGGGTCCATCGTACGAGGGCTGGCGAGAGGAGTACCTCGCCGAAGTTGGGGCCGACGAGATGGAGGTCGACACCTCTCTCGCCCCAGGGGCAGAGCTTCACCCCGAGGAGTCGCTCCCTGAGCTGGACCCCTCCGTGACCCACGCCAGCGAGACTCCCATGGAGTTCGAGCTGCTAGGCGATTCCGCTTCAGCGGGCGATACCGGGACGTTTCCCCGGCCTCGCGTACGTCTCGCTGCGTCTTTGCAGCCTCGGCCAATGACGATGCCGGGAACGTGGAGGCCCAGGAGCTGCAGCGCCGCCGCGCTGCGGCCCAGGACTTCTTCCGCGATTCCGTCCGCCGCGTCATGACCGGGATTTGCCGCGAGGACAGCCTACGCACCCCGGCTCACCGCCGGCCGGTCGATTCCCTCATCGAGACCATGCGCAACCCGCTCCTGCGCAGTGGCCAAAAGGCGAGCGCGATCGCCCAGGTCGTCCGCGACTTGGAGAAGGACCCCGTGGTTTCACCATGGCTGACTTGGGTCCGGCCATCGCTGAGGGCCTCGGCGACGTCAACTCCGGCCTCATCCAGCACGAGGGCTGGATAGGCGGGCGCACGGGCAGCTCTGTCTACAGTGGCTCTCAAAACCGCTCCCGCCGCAACCGTAGCCGCTAGCGCCGGGCCCAAACAGTCTCCTTCACCAACGGTTCGCCGCGCGCCCAAGGCAGAGTGTTCTCCAGCCTGGGCCCGCTTCAGGACTCCTTTCTCCCGAAGGCCGCGCCAGGGTGTTCCATCTTCTCCTGCGCTCTCCGTGAGGCACCTTGGCCGCTGAGGTTCAAGCCCGGACCAATTGAGAAGTTCGACGGGAGTAAAAACCCCGAGGAGTTCCTGTCCATCTACACCACCGCCATCCGAGCTATGGGGGAGACGAGGCGTACAACTGTCGTCGTTGCGTCGGACATCCCCGCATAGCCACCGCTATTGCAATGTCCCCGTGTAGCAACTACCGTTCCGTCGGACATCTCCGTACAACCACTGCCCTCTCCTCCACTCCACCATCTGCGAGCATGAGTCGTCACAACACCGAGATATAGGTCGTCATTGTGTTGCCTTCCTATGTGGCAGCGTCAGCACCTGTGGTCACGCCCTCGTCTTCACCACCAAGATTGAATCTTCTTCGTTAGTATCGAGGAAACTGTCGTCGCTATTTCTACTCTGTGCCGCCGCAATAATATTGTGGCCCCTCTCTTTTCCACACGTTGTTGACGCCATCTTTGAGTCTCTTCCTACCATTACTTTTCGTCTCACCCACCATAGATATGCCACCATTGTCGCAATCTATTTTTTATTTACATGACCACATGCAATTTTTTCCCCTAACGTTTCATCTCCTGCCACCCATATGCCTCCTCTTATGGGTCTCATCCCCTCTCCTACACACTGATGGCCTCTCTTGGTCGTCTCTCGTAGCCTCCCTGAGCCTTTCTCTTGTGGTCTTCAGTCGACCCATGACGACCTTACGAACTTACTAAGGGTGTGTTGGTTTTTAGAGTCTCGGATGGTCCCGTCCGATATGACACCTTTTTTTGGCTTGATATTGGCCCCCTTTATTTCGCGGGTTAATATCACTGGTGCCATTTTTTGATGCCCCGAAACCGCGGTTGCCATTTTTCGATGCCCCACTCTGCAATGCCATTTCAGCGAATTTGTCCTCTCAAAGGTGCCATTCTGAGCCTTTACAAGACAATACCCATCACAAATACACATGAAAATACTTCTATATGGTGGGTCCCACATGTCATACACTCTACCTTCTTTCTCCTCAATCCTCTCTCTCTCTCTCTCTCTCTCTCTCTCTCTCCCCAGGAGCCCGCTGCCCCTCTGAGCTCGCCGACGCCCTCCTCCCCGACGAGCTCGCCGGCGCGGAGCTCCTCCTCGACGAGCTCACCGGCGCGGAGCTCCTCCCCCACATGCTCGCCGGCGCAGCCTCTTCCCCCACGTTCTCAGCCCGGCGCCGCCGCCCTGGTAGCTCCTCCCCCACGAGCTCGCCGGCGCAGCCTCCTCCCCCATGTTCTCGGCCCCGGCGCCGCCGCCCTGCTCGTCCCCCGCCGCCGCCGCTTGTGGCCCCGGCGCCGCCCTGCTCGGACCCGGCGAGGAGGTAGCCGCCGGAGGGAGCTCGCCGTTGGGGAGGTCGCCGCCGGAGGAGCTCGCTGCCTTGGCCCGTGGGGGGAGAGAGAGAGAGAGAGAGAGAGAGAGAGAGGGAGGGAGAAGAAGCCGGGAGAGGCTGACAGGTGGGATTGACAGTTAAAATGGCATTGCTGAGTAGGGGCATCGAAAAATGTCAACCGCGGTTCCGGGGCATCGAAAAATGGCACCGGTGATATTAACCCTTATTTCGCGGTTGTGGTTTGGTTTTAAATTGTATTCGGAAAAGTTGAGTGTCTTTAAAAAGAGACTTTAAAAAATCATCTAACTTTTTTTATTAGATTTTTAAGGAAAAATCTAGAAAGACTAAAAAAAAATATTTCAGGATGTTGGGTCAGTAAGAAATACTGGAGTAAATCAGAAGGTTGCTTCCATCCGTCCCGGTCCCTTTGCACACCATCGAACATCGATCCCCAGCGCCGCCCCCTCCACCACCTCCTCGCCCTGCGCGCCTCCTCCTCCTCCCCCGTCGCCGATCAGCCCGCCGCCCACCATGACCTAGCGCCGCCCCCCTCCACCACCTCCTCCACCCGCGCGCCTCCTCCTCCTCCCCCCCTGTCGCCGGTCAGCCCGCCGCCTCCACCTCCTCTCCACGCACTCCGCCTGCTCCTCCTCCTTCCCTGTCACCAGTCAGCCCGCCACAGCTACTCTACTAGTTCCTAGATCTGGTCAGGAGAACCGAAGCCTGCGGCGGTAAGTGAAACATGGCGAACACTTTCTTGTTTTGGTTGTGTTCTTGTTCTTCTTTCTCAATTTCTCATAGATTTTCTTCTGGTCGTTTGATTTGCAAAAGGAAAATCTGAAGAAGGTGAACAGTTTCGTTAGGTACAAGAGGTCAAGTGCAAGCAAATCATCCCGCCATCTTTGTTCAAGCCCCTCAGGGTAATAATACTAATTGCTTTGAGAGCTACTTATTTACCTTACTGTAGCGGTGTAGCTTATTGTGAGAACGGGGAGTTTTGAGCAAAGATTTACATTTGACAACATGGAACACAACTCTTTAGTACATTTTTTTGAAAACAATTGATCAAAAGCTCCCTCTTGACAATTGCGTGCAATGCATGAAAATAGGCAATGAATACCTGAAACTGAAAATGTACAACTACAATAGTAAAAAAAACATAAATTTTAACGAAGTGCAGTTTACCTGAATGGTCATTGTAGAACTATGATTCTGCAAGATGTTCTTATGAAACCTAAGCCGAATCTAAAAAAGCCCCAGTCATTTACAGAAAGTAGAATCACCATTACCCTTTTTTCTTCACTGTTTAATTTGTTGTTCCAAAATGTGTATATATGCTTTATATAACTGAGCAATTATACTTGATATATCTCCTTGAGAAAGATTTTTTTACAAAAATCTTTTTTTATGAGGAAACATATAATTTATGTCCTTGATAACATAAGGAGTGACATTTTTAGTTTTGCCCAGCAATCTCTTAAGCATGTGTCTATTATTTTGAGTAAAGGATTGTTACACCACTGAAAATTGAAGACTGATATCTTGTGTAAATGAGGCTTCTGGCAGGCAATCGACCATGGTTTTCCTTCAGGCGGAGATGTCTTGGAATGTGTTAATCTCACCCAACGAGCTGAATCCCAAGGGTCTCTTGCTCCGCAAGGCGATCATTGTGCGTCTTTTGGAGGACCTAGCAAACAGGAAGGCCTCTAAAGAGCATGGCTACTACATTGCTGTCAATGAGCTTAGGGCAATATCTGAAGGGAAAGTACGTCAGCTGACTGGAGATGTCCTGTTCCCCGTTTTATTCAACTGCATCACACAAAAACCTATGAAGGGTGAGATCTTAGTTGGCTCCGTGGAGAAGATCCTAAAGCATGGCGTGTTCCTCAAATCTGGACCAATAGAGAGCATCTTTCTGTCAGAGAAGACGATGAGTGACTACAAGTACATTGGTGGGGAGAACCCGATGTTCATGAAGGACCACTCGAAGCTGGAGAAGGACACCATTGTGCGTTTCAAGGTCATGGGGTTCCGCTGGATGGAAGCTGATCGCCAGTTCCAGCTCCTTGCTACTCTGGCTGGTGACTTTCTTGGGCCGTTATGAACTGCTTCGGTAGATTCAATGCGGTCCCATTGTGTATGTTGCCGTCCGTAGGGATGAATGGAATCAATGGATGGGACTGAATGCATTATGTTTAACTTGCAGACTTGAATTTGCTGTTATGGAGACTGATTATGCACGGTTAGTGTTAACTTGTGGCAGTGATGCTATGCTGTTGATGTATGCACGGTTAGTGTAACTTGTGGCAGTGATGCTATGCTGTTGGTGTTAAACCTGCCTTTGGAGATGGTCTAACTTGTGGCAGTGATGCTATGCTGTTGGTGTTAAACCTGCCTTTCCTGTGATTGCTGACCTTTCGACATTCTGCAGGCATTGCATTACTTGTTTATATTGCACGTGAGGTTTTTCTCCCCCTTTTTCATGCTGTTTGAGGTCATGTTCTTCGCTTCAAGGCTGTATCCAATAATAATCCCTAAATTCTCTCTAAATTTGATCTCCTATGACCTCATAAGATTCTCTCCCTATATTTCTCCCATTTTCAACGGTGTCCCTATATAGAGAATTATACAGAGAATTATACAGCGCAAGGAGAGTGAATCCGTACATATAAAGGAATAGAGAATTAGGAGATAAATCCTCTGTTTTAGGGAACGGAATATGAAACATTGTTGCACATACGGGAAAAATATGTCCTTTATTTTATTATTTTATGCTAAAGGGTGCTTTAGCGAAGCCTGTTGGAGACAGCCTAAGGCTCTTTCCAACAGAAATCTCTAAATTTGATCCTTCCTTTGAAAAAATATCTCCCTATATTTATTCCATCTTCAACAACGTTTCTTATGTGGAGAATTGTATAAAGAAAGAACAGATAATCCTTACGTATAAGGGAATGGTGAGATTCTCAATTTTAGGAAACGAAATAAGGAACGCTATTGAATCACGCAAGGGGAAAATCTACCCCCTATTTTAAAGTAGAGAACGTTTTATAGAAGACTGTTGGAGACAACATAATGGCGTTGCTTCCTTGATCCCCCATTTTATCCGGTTGATTGTTCGATACGCTTACGTGTATATCCTGGCGCCTGGTATCACGGTCGGCCTATTGTGACTAGTGATCACCAAAGAACAAATGCAGCTCAATTTTCTAGATAGAAACGAGATTATCCTACCAATTGCATACCAAACAATTGAAAAAAAAAATCTGTTTGTCCTCGGAAAAGAAGCTAAAAATTGTTCGGTAACAGGGTGGAAGAATTTCGGCCGACCTGCGAATTGCGACCCATGCAGACATAGCCAACGGCCGGTCTAGTTTTTTATTAATCGGTTTATTTTATTAAAAATTATATATATAGAAAAAGAAAAATTATTTTATTTCATAAATATACATTACCACCAAATATGTCCGTGTGTTGCAACGGGAGAAATAAAAATTCACGCATGCCCATAGCCTCTAAGCATGGCACAAGACGCTAACCCCATAAGCATGCTTCCAATTTAATCAGAAAATCAAGTTGTAAAGGAGTTCGGACACACCAGGGACATGGCGCCATGGGTGTAGTAGCAAATCAACTTTTGATATATTGTTACCAAATATTCTCCGCTTGGCGTGGTGACGGGAACGGGAGGGCCCGACTGCGTGGGTCCGGGTGCCAAGCGGCGGGGGTCGGCGCGGTCACGCAGAGGAGGCTAGGCAGCGCGGGTTGGCGCGGAGGAGGCGGGGCGCTGTCCTGGATGATTGGTGAGGCTGCACAGAGGAAAGGCATGGTGGCCTGGCTCGCAGAGACCAACGGCAGGGGCAGGGACGATTCTTCAGCCTGATTCACGGTGAGATTTTATTTTTTGAGATTGATTGATTTTGGGGGTTGGGTTGTGGGATTGCAGGTTGGGGATTGCGACTCGTATCTATATCTAAATCTAAACTACTCTACAATTAAGCAGTTGACCTAGATCCAACTACAAATCTCATCTGTTTATTCCCTTATCCATCATACAACAATCATAATTTTCAGGATTTTGCTATCAACTCAATACGCAGAGACCACAGACTTTCTCAATACGTATGGACCACAGACTCTTGATTCGATACGTATAGATCATAGACTCTTGACTCGATACGTATAGACCATAGACTCTTACCCATAACTCGATACGTATAGACCACGGACTCTTGTCCATTTAATCTAAACTACTTTATAACTGAGCAGTTGGTCTAGATCCAATTACAGATCACATCCATCTATTCCCTTGTGCACGCTTGCTAGTATCTAACAGGTTTGGGTTGGATTATATTCAGTTGTGATTAGATTAGAAATAGATTAGATTAGATTAGAATTAGAAATATGTTGTGATGTTGTGATTAGGGCCCTCTTTGATAGCTTGTTTAGTTTTAGTTTAGTTTTTGTTGGGAGAATTTGACCACTTTTGAAAGTGGTATGAAAAGGCTAAATAAATTATTACAAAAATATTTTTGAGATCTTTGAGAAAAATTGGCCTCAGCATAATGCACACCACCTTGCATCCAGCCACCCCAAATCAGGTTTTGCTAAAACTCTTTTATCCCAATAGCTCACCGCTTTTATCTATACCCATTTGCAAATAGGACAACACCGGTTGTATCTTTTTAAATACACGCATTTCATCGGTATTTTTATTTTAAATAGGTACTAGTCAGGACAAGCGAGTCTAAGCATTTCTAGTATCGCAAAACCTAATTTTCAAGGAGTCTATAATAACAACATATATAATCATGCAATTTCTAGGGCGACAAGGTTTGGGCTATAATACAATTAAATTTATCGGGGTAGCTATTCTAACTAAATACTGGTTTTCTAAGGCCAAATATACATGCATAATTTGTGAATCACTAATAAACATTTGCAAAACAGTAGGAAGTGAATTTTCAGCACTTGCCTTGTTCAGTACAGTGCACACACTCCCTCGGTGCGTCGGCGAATCGTTCCTCGTCGCCCGATCCTAGCGTACGGCGATAACGAAAATAAATTCAACAATGCAAGAAATCCAAAATAGATGAATGCAATGCATATGAGAAATTTACAGCAGGTTGTCTATGTTCAAATTAAATTTTTTAAATTGGTTTCACAATTTTACAATCTTTATTTATTTATAAAAATTGTTACAACAATTAATCAATAATAAATTGTTTAGAAATTAATTTTTAACAAAACAGTGTCAAAATTTTATGAAAAATACAAGGAAGTATTAGGAACATGAAAAAATTTATTTCACAATTTTTGGATCAAGTATGAATTTTTAATAAATGTAATACAGTAGACAAACATTAATTACAATAATTGCTAAAGTACTTATTAATCAATAAATCATGGATCAAATATTTTGTAAATACATAGTACCAAATTTTACCATAAAATACTACATAGTTTTGTAAACCTAACAAAAATTAGTTTCGTAATTTTTGCACTAATATTTTAATAACTAAAAATGCTACTAGTTTGATTATTCAATAAATCATACAGAAATTAATATGAATTGAAACAGCAGAAAACTTGTTATTAAAAATACTAGATTTTTCCAATAACCTGGAAAAATTGGTTTCACACTTTTATCAGCTACAGAGAAATTATAATAAATATTTCAAGTACTAGCTTTTCTGTAAAATTGGAAAATCGGAATTTTTGAGTGGGCCGGCCCATTTTAGGGGTTGTCTTCAACCTCCAGCCATGACCATGGCTGGGAGAGGGAGACGCGAGGCGCGGTGCTCCGGCGTGCGGCGGGCGACGGCGAGCGGCGGCGGGGGTTGGCGGTGGAGCGGCGAACTCGCCAGCGGCGGCAGCTGGGCGCGAGGCAGCCCGAGGCGACGGCGTGGCGGCGCTCAACGGCGGCGGCGCGGCCTGCTCATGGCGGCGGCGGCTCGGTGGCCTGGGGGCTAGGGGAAAGGGCGGCGCGGATTTGCGAGGACGCGGGGAAGACGAAGGTGGCGGCGGCTTGGGCTAGAAGTGCCCGAGGAGGCGACGCGGCACAGAGGCGGCGCGGCGACCAAGGATGGACGGCGGGAGCTCCGGCGAGGACGGCTCCGGCCCAATTGACGAGGGTAAACCTTCTACACGCCATGGGTATGCTACTGGAGAGATGAATCGGACTTTTACCGCACGGCAGCGACGAATTCGACGACGAGCTCCTCGGTAGCGGCGGCGAGCAGAACAACTCTGGTGACAAATCGTCGGCCCCTGGGTACGAATCCCCTCAAACAGAGCACCAAAATGGGTTTGGTTAGATGCACATATGTTCAGATTAGTAGGAATCGAAGAGACAAGGCTTACCCGAGCCGGGTTGGAGAGAAGATCAAAAGGGAGAGGGAAGAGCTCGGTTTGGGGTTTATGTAGGAGCTAAGGGGCTGCATGGCTGCAGTTAGTGGGCAATTAGGGGGTCACTAATAACCCACAGGCAGTAGAAACAGCAAGCACTAGTGATGGTGGCCAATAATTGAAGAAATGGATCTTTGGTGCTTTTTAATGGTTATTTGGGCACTAATTGGAGGAATTGGAAGAGCTATGCATGGTGGCTGCGCCAGGAATGGTGGGAGGAGAGAGAAAGTGGTGAGGGAGTGGATGACGAGTGGGTACCACTCTGATTTGAAGAGTTTTGCTAATTATTTCCGTAAGAAAAGTGGCGAAACAAGCTTAATATATTATTTAAAAATATAATTACGATTTTTCACCCACTTAAAATAATTTAACAATTAATTATATATAATAATTAGCACACTTTATATTTTTAACAAATTTTCCAATCAATAAATTATTTTTAAGAAGGTACTTAGATATTTCTAGTTAACTAGAAATATATATATATATATATATACACACACACACACACATTTTTAAGTAACATACTCATTTTTGTGAGTAAATGTATTTTTAATTTATAAAATAATTTGGATGAAAATGCAATGCCATGATTTTTAATTTTTCATTAAAAAAATGAGGATGTTACACGGACGTCCGGCGCGGAGTCATTGGATTGGACTCGCCTGGACCATCGGATCGTTGGCCGCGTGCGCATCCAAGCGCCTGACGTGCGCACGCAGCCCTGCGCATGCACACTAGATGTGGCTAGATGCAGTTGATCAATTTCTCAATTAAACTTATGATTTTTGTTTAAAATTCAAACAGTGTTCAAAATGCGTGGAATAAATTACATAATTCTTTTAAAATCGAGAGCAACCCACTTTAAATATTTTTAAATTTTTTGATTTTTTTCACTTTTCCATTTTTTGATGTGAACCTAGGAGAAGGCACTTATGAAACTTATACGTATACTAGCGAAACTACGCCGTATGCTGATAAACCTTGGCCTTGTGGTGATGAAATATGATGAAATTTGGACGAAACTTCGATGTAGCCTAATGAAACTTGGATGAAATCTGTGAAAACTTCATAAAACTTGGATTAACCTAATGAAACTTGAAAAAACTTGATGAAACCTGATGAAACTTGAAAATACTTGGATGAAACCTAATGAAACTTGACAGTTCGGCAAAGTTTAACGAGTATGAAACCCAAGTTTCAGTAGGCGAAATCCAAGTTTCAATAGGCAAAACCCAAGTTTCACCAGGTAAGTTTAAAGATTTATATGGCAACATACATCTTGTTTTGTTCGAAAAAATACGAGGAGCACGTTGGTACGGTGCAAACGGTTTGTGGATTAGAGCACCCAGTCAAAAATTATGGCTATTGAAAGAAAAAAATACCGTGGGACCCACCCTGCTGCCGGCACAGGGCAGCTCCCCGCGTTCGCGCGCGCGGCACGGCGCGGTGCGTCCGGACACGCCGGCCGACCGGCCATAAGTGTTTTCGTTAAATAAAATATATTTGATATACATATATAAATTAAATAAATATACAACAGTAACAAACCGGATTGGATCGCTACTATGCGAACTGAACCAGACCGGCCCGTCGGGCCGAGGTGTCGGCCCAGATTCCGTTCGGTTCACCGAACCAGGCAGGCCCGGTTCGTAAATAGTATGGACCGGCTCGGTTCGGTTCGATCAGACTGGTCCATTTGGCCACCATTAGACCCATGCAATCATCTTCTCTCGGGATGCATGAACATATTGTTAAGTTACTAACTGGTATATGGATGTGTGCATACACGCAAGCATGTACCAAGGCTGATCAGAGCATCCAGCTCCCGATCATATTGCTTCCCAGGATTTATTTTATTTGCTATCCAAAAACACAAACATTTCCAATAAATGTACCTGCGGAAAGCCCATTTGCCGAGCATGCAAATGTACCACAAGAAAACCAATCTTCTCGATCGCATATAGGTTTGCGAAACCCCGATGATCTGTTGACGTTTCATCGCTGCAGACTTCACCGGCTCGACAACGACTTCTCCGACGCCTCCTCCCTTCGTCGCCGTTGCACTGGACGTCACCACCGGGTGCTGTCGGGTGTCCTTGTACAGGCGTCGCCGCTGCGCCGGGCGTCCCTGCGTAGATGCCGCTATTACAAAGTCTCCATGCAGCAACCACCGTTGTGGCGGACATCCTTGTACAATCACTACCCTCCCTTCCACTCCTGTCATCCGTGAGCATGAGTCGTCACAATACCAAGATCTAGGTCATCATTGTGTTGCCTTCCTAAGCGGCATCGTCGGCACCCGTGGTCGCACCCTTGTCTTCACCATCGGGATTAGATATTCTTCATCAGTATATATTGAGCAGAAACGTCGTTGCCATTTCTACTCTATGCCATCGTAGCAATATTGTGCCCCCTCCCTTCGCCACACATCATCGCCACCGCCTTTGAGTCTCTTCCTACCATTACTTTTTGTCTCATTCACCACGGATATGTCACCAATGTCGCAATCTATTTTTATATGCATAATCGCATGCAATTTTCTCCCCTATCATTTTATCTCATTCACGCCGTCGCCATGTTGCGCCATGTGTCGCAACTATCAAACATATCTCTGTTATTGCTACTTCGCCCCTCCATACACCAACAAACATCATGTGTTGGTCCTCTTTGTTGGCATCAATGCCATGTCCCTTCATCCCTGTTGTGTCCCAAACGAGGTGGCGTCTACGTCTATGATAGCCTTGACTACATCGACCTCGATATCGACTGCCCAACCATATCACTGCTTCTTATTGGCACATCTTTGCGCCCACGGCTTCATGTGCGGCTACCTCTACATCGGCTCCCTCCACGGCGACGACCACATGCACCTCACCATCAGCATCAAAAGGGTTTATCATCAATTTGAGCGTTCTCATCGGCTTCTCTAATCTGAGCATGCATTATAACCGTTAAGTAGCAAAAATAAACTACAGTAATTAATTTATTGGCATGCGTGGAAATTATGGTACTCCTATTTAACTAATGCATGATCCTAATTTATTGACCTGCGCATGCATGCATCCTAATCGTGGAGACGTTCATGTATTCCAACACAGGAAAAATGGAGATGCGTAATGAATTCATTGGCATTGACATGCGTTGGAAATTATGGTAATTTATTAATGCATGTAAATAATTTGTTGGCATGTGTGCATGCATCGTATCTAGGACACCTACAAGGCAACATATTCAGTGCAAAAGAGTATTCAGTACAAAAATACAAACATCAATCCTCTTATTACAAACATATTACAAAAAGCTACGTGAAACAAATTAATAAGGAGAGAGAGAAGGTGTTGCGATCTCGGCTTCACCAGGATCCACTTATGATCGATTGCTAGTCTCAGAGATCAATGCTAGGCTGCTCACAATTCATGAGCGACAATCGTCGAACATCATCACACAATCACAATTAACTAGAAAAATAACATATTAATGCAAAAATAGTTGTAGCACAACCACTTATTACAATAGTTTGAATAAGACCATATAATATATTTCAGAGTGCGGAAATTCAAATAATGCAGCGGAATAAAATATGGCGATGCTCAAATCCAACCCTTAAACGTCGACAGCTAATCTTGATCAAAATCCAGAACAGAATCCTACTGATCCTGTGGGCAAACCGGACCTGAGTCTTCTCCTGAACAAAGATATATCCGTGATTTGAATAGTGAGTACACGGCTACCCAGCAAGAATCTTTATAATGAATGGATATAAACAAGAACAAGATGGCTACTTTGCATAAACACATATTCTAGTCAAATTAATTAAAGTGTTATAAAAGCATTTGTTGAACATTTAATTATGAATAGATTACCAAAATAACACACAGAGCTCGGCTTCCAAATCCCCTCTACAAAACTGCACAAGCCTTAAACAACTCAAATAAAACCAACCCATCAAGTTATTGATTAACACATGAGACTATCATGTACGACCTTCCTCCCCTCCCGTGACCGTGTGAACGGCTATCATGGTAGTTTTAATCTCTGCAGAATGTAACACACTTTATCCATAAACCTAGTGGTACTTTTACGTTTTAACTCTTCTTTTGAAGCCTAGACCAAGTAATGATACAAGGCGATTCATTAGTTCCTTCTGTTAACACCGATACCCCCTCTAAAGTTTTGATGTCTCGGGTCCCTCTCTTGAGCCAACGGACCGCAGCTCGATATTTTCAAAGTAAAGTGTGTTAACAGTTTTCCCTAACTACTAAGTCAGGACTAGCACATGTTGGCCGACATGCCAGAGCTAGCACTTATGCTTGCGCTTGTATGGTTTGGCCGGACAAGCACACGTCAAGGGTCCTTAGACCAATGTGACCTCCACCACAATCCTCATTCCACAAAATCATCCTATTTGCCACCTTTAGTGAACACACGCCATGTAGGTTTTAGTTGATTAGGTTATTAAAGTAACTCAGCACCTCTAATCATACCAAGTCACAAGAGTAATTCATGACGAATAACCTAACAACTAATAGCCCACGAGCACTAGCATCTATGCACCAGGATAGGCTAGGGAAATAACTAAGGTAGCAATAAATGGTTAAATTCACAGGATAGATGACTTAGTGTGAATAAATAGGATTCAAATCCTTCCCATCATACTATGCAAGAGAAAAGTAAATAAAACAATTACGGGTGAGTTTTGTAAAATAGGAGAGTAAGATGCAACCTATCTTGCCTTGGTAGTACTCCGGGTCTTGCAATCCACCTTCGAACTGCTCCTGAAAAAGTCCCGAACAGCGCGAACACAGACGATCTATATGTAGATGCAATAGTATAAGAACACACAAATCATCAACAGAAAATATATCTCAATAAAATATATAAAATTTTAGGCTATTTATGAGATTTAATGACTCTAAAATCATCTAATTTGGAGTTTGAACGCTCCCTAAACAAATCCTATAAGTTTTTGATAAATCAGAAAACTTAGCAGCACTATTTAATAGTTTCGCTGATGTGGCATGGGGTAAAATGTAAAAATTACTAGAGTCGACTCTTGGTGAAGAGACTGACTCTTCACAAGCTCCTAGGCAGAATTAGAGAGGAGCAACATTAAATAGCATAGAGGCTCTTGTGCATGTTCTTTGTACATGGCTTATCTCTTTGCTTGGATGAATGTGCCAAGAGACATATTTGGACTCTCCATTGTACATGCCCTTACAATGGGTTTCTAACAGAGTTTCTTCATATGGCACATATTATGAAAAGCTACGTGAAACAAAATTAATAAGGAGAGAGAAGGTGTCGCGACCCCGGCTTCACCAGGATCCACTCATGATCGATTGCTAGTCTCAGAGATCAATGCTAGCAACTCATGAGCGACAATCGTCAAACATCATCACACAATCACAATTAATTAGAAAAATAACATATTAATGCAAAAAAATTGTAGTACAACCACTTATTATAATAGTTTGAATAAGACCATATAATATATTTCAGAGTGCGGAAATTCAAATAATGCAGCGGAATAAAATATGGCGATGCTCAAATCCAACCCTTAAGCGACAGCTAATCTTGATCAAAATCCGACACAGAATCCTACTGATCCTGTGGGCAAACCGAACCTGAGTCTTCTCCTGAACAAAGATATATCCGTGGTTTGTATAGTGAGTACATGGCTACCCAGCAAGAATCCTTATAATGAGTGCAAGGATATAAACAAGAACAAGATGGCTACTTTGCATAAACACATATTCTAGTCAAATTAATTAAAGTGTTATAAAAGCATTTGTTGAACATTTAATAATGAATAGATTCCCAAAATAACATACAGAGCTCGGCTTCCAAATCCCCTTTGCGAAACTGCACAAGCCTCGAACAACTCAAACAAAACCAACCCATCAGGTTATTGATTAACACATGAGACTATCATGTACGACCTTCCTCCCCTCCCATGACCATGCGAACGGCTATCATGATAGTTTTAACCTCTGCAAAATGTAACACACTTTATCCATAAACCTAGTGGTACTTTTACGTCTTAACTCTTCTTTTGAAGCCCAGATCAAGTAATGATACAAGTCGATTCATTAATTCCTTCTGTTAATACCGATACCCCCTCTAAGGTTTTGACGTCTCGGGTCCCTCTCTTGAGCCAACGGACCGCAGCCTGATATTTTCAAAGTAAAGTGTGTTAACAGTTTTTCCTAACTACTAAGTCAGGACTAGCACATGTTGGCCGACATGCTAGAGCTAGCACTTATGCTTGCGCTTGTATGGTTTGGCCGGATAAGCACACGTCAAGGGTCCTTAGACCAAAGTGACTACCTCCACCACAATCCTCATTCCACAAAACCATCCGACTTACCACCTTTAGCGAACACACGCCACATAGGTTTTAGTTGATTAGGTTATTAAAGTAACTCAGCACCTCCAATCATACCAAGTCACAACAGTAATTAATGATGAATAACCTAACAACTAATAGCCCACGAGCACTAGCATCTATGCACAAGGATAGGCTAGGGAAATAACTAAGATAGCAATAAATGGCTAAATTCACAGGGTAGATGACTCAGTGTGAATAAATAGGATTCCAACCCTTCCATCATTTCATGCAAGAGAAAAGTAAATAAAACAATTACGGGTGAGTTTTGCAAAATAGGAGAGTAAGATGCAATATATCTTGCCTTGGTAGTACTCCGGGTCTTGCAATCCACCTTCGAACTACTCATGAAAAAGTCCCGAACAGCGCGAACACAGACGATCTACATGTAGATGCAATTGTATAAGAACACACAAATCATCAACAGAACATATACCTCAATAAAATATATAAAATTCTAGACTATTTATGAGATTTAATGGCTCTAAAATCATCCAATTTGGAGTTCGGATGCTCCCTAAACAAATTCTATAAGTTTTGGATAAATCAAAAAATACAGAAAAGATTAAACCGGGTAAAACGAAGAAAACCGGCTTAACCAACTCAACCGGTCGGGCGGCGAGCGGGCTGCGCAGCGCGGGCAGCAAGCGGGAGACACGTCGGTCCCTGGTTGTCTTGCGCGGTGCGGCGGCGCTATTGCAGCGACACGTGGCAACGACGACGCGGGATTAGGCGGCAGCGAGCGGGAGCGGATGCAAGGGCGACACGCGGCGCGGCTCAAATGGCGGTGACGGCCAATGCCGGGCCGATGTGTGTCGATGCGGAGGCGGTGCGCGCGGGCGCGGGCCGAAGGCGGCGGCGGAGCCGAGGGTGGCGCGCGAGCCGGTTGGGCGCGACAGATCCGGGCAGCGTGAGCGACGAGGCGGCGCGGCGGCGGCGCGGCTCGAAAATCCGGCGAGCCCTAACTCCCTCAAATCTTGACCAAAAATAGCAATCCATATATGCATCTGGACCGTCTCGACGAGCTCTACGCATTGGAGGCATCTACACTCGGGTTTGGCAAAGCACATAGAGATCTACCTCGAAAACCCTTCGGTGGCTAGGTCTTTTGACAGCTAGCGTTTGGATTTAGGGTTTTCACGAGTTGGGGACTCGAGAGGGGGTCTTGGCATGTATTTATACTGTGGTGGTCTACCTAGGTCAGGCCATTAAGTGGGTAGAATTCTAATTCGAGTAGGTTTAGGACTCTCCCAATTTGGGAAATTTCACAAATCCGTGAATTTTAACTTAGGCTTCTGGCTTGGGACAAGTTTGGCCCTCTAGAATCCATCCTCCAAGTTTGGGCTTGGTTCTCACACGTTTGCTGATCATTTCATGGGTTTGACGAGCTCCCGGCAGAACGGCAACACTCTACAAAATTACGAGCTAACCTTGGGTTTTGGGCTTGAAATTTGGAGGGTGTCTACAAGATGGCTTCTAAGATTTATTGGAATTTTTCCAGAATTTTCCTAAAAGGTTTTCTGGGGTTTTGGCTTAAACCTAATTTAAAATAGTTTAAGATAGGGTTTTGTATATAACAATTCTCTTTTATTTTATTTTACAAGTGACATACGACAAAATAGAGGATGTCATAGCAGGAGATGATTTCTTTCTTAGAAACCATTTCTACGCTCATTTCAAAACTCTAAAATTAATATGCAGAGAGAAGGTGGCTTTGGAGAAAGGAAAAAGTATTAATGATGCAAATCATGTTAAGATACAATGAAATAAAGCCAACGTTTCTTCTTAATTTCTAGATGACATGGCACATATAGAAATGTTGTTTAGAAACCTTACATTGGAACTGCATTCATGGAGGCGCATGTATTCCGATGACGTGAGCCGCTGAAAAAAAAAATGAAGAGGTTGTGGGGTGCATTAACTCACACGTTACAACCGTCCGGACAATGGAATGCAATTAAATCAAGCATGCATGAATTATAATCGTGTTGGTTTTTTGGTAGGACAACTCGGCATCTTATCATAGTAAGTATTTGGTTTCATCTTTATTTTTTAATATAGTAACCAATAGGTAAGATCTCTACAATGTTGATGCCTTCGAACCTGAAAACAGTGGTTGTTAGGTGAAATAGCTACATTTTCTTCTTTTCCACCCCTCGACCTATTGAAGTTGCGCTCACCCACATCCCTAAGCCCTACAATTCCTTCGCATACTGCCTAATCTTAATCTATTGCACTTGCCCTGCCTCCAAGCCAATCAACAAGGAAAGCCTATCAAGCAAGGAAGCCACCAAGCAAACCTTTAACAAGCAACTCTAGCGCAAATCACTTCTCTATAGAAAGAAAAAACCTGTAGCCAAGACTAGTCACATTAGTGAAACAAGTCATTAGCTGCATTAGGCTGATCATATTTTTCTGGAGGGATCCTTAACCTCAGTCGAGTTCAAGAGGTAAGAGATACAAAGAGCTACTAAGTACGGATTCGTTGGTCGACCCCTTCCTAACCAATAAAGGAAAGGAAGGCGTTGACGAGTATACACACTGACTATCTGAGTGAACTTCTTAGATAACCGGCACCCTCTAGTTTTCATTATAAAACCGATAAACTAGAAAAAGATGAATTGTTTTACGAAATAATTTTTGAACCCATATATAAAAGACAAAATTTGTGCTTGTGGAAATTCTCGAGCGAGCGTAGTTGAAAAGGAAGACAAAATATTTTGGCAAAAATGCGGGCTAGAATTTGTTGATTCTCGGATACGAAGATATCAAATTGGGACACATCAAACTCGCGTGTCTCGTGACTCATGTGTGGTATTTGAAAGGTCTTCCCAATTATATCGCAAACCTCTTAAGAAATTGGCGGGATTCAAATGCCGCCTGTTTGCCACCCACGGGTCAAAGAGTCAACGGCCAGATGGACTGGCGCCCGGACGCTATTTTTAAAAATTTTATTAAATAGAAAATCATTTATTTTATTCAAATTAAATTAAATGTAAAATGTTTAAAATAATCATAGCAGCACACCGACAACTCAGGGGCTGTTTGATTGGTGCCTATGCTATTTTACCCATATTTTGAGGTATAAAACGTCACATATACATTTCTCTTTATGCAGTAGTATGTTTTTAAGGAAACCATAATAAAACCATATATGTTTTGTCCTTTTCATAGAAATGCATAGGAGCTTTGGATGGTACACACATACCGGCATCGGTACCTATCCACATGCAGGATAGGTTTCGGGGTAGAAAGCTCATTCCTACCCAAAATGTACTTGCTGCTGTGGATTTTGACCTACGGTTTGTATACGTTCTAGCTGGATGGGAGGGTTTTGCACATGACTCATGTGCTACAAGATGCACTAACCAAACCAACAGGTTTAAAAATCCCAGAAGGTAGCAATATGACCCATTCCTCATATGGATTTAAGGTTGAGTGCTTACCTAATTACAATGTACTGCCATGTTGTAGGTTCCTAGCTGATGCTGGATATGCAGCAAGGACAGGAATACTACCCCATACTGTGGTGTTCGATACCATCTTAAAGAATACCAAGGGGCTAACCAGCCAGATAACCCAAAAGAATTGTTCAATCTTCGCCACTCTTTGTTAGAACAACCGTAGAAAGGGCATTTGGCACAAGAAAGAATAGATTTAAAATATTTGCAAGTCAGTCCTTTTTTCCTTTAAAAAATCAAGTCAAGATAGTATTTGCTTGCTGTGCTTTATATAACTTCATCCTTGAGGATGGTCCTGATGAGTATGTCTATGATCATTTAACTTGGTACACCAACCTTACAAGAAGCAACCGTGTCCATGTGGACTTATGAGCTGATAGCCAGGCATGGGCTCGCAAACGGGATGATATGGCTAAACAAATGTGGGATGACAAAGTAGCTGAAACAATAAATGTGTTGTCTTAAAAATTGTTACATTTCAAACAGTATTGATGTATTTGAATTTTAATTATGAGGATTGATGTATTTGAATTTTAATTATGAGGATTTCCTACTGTTTGCTTTTCCCTTTATATTTATGTACATCTTCTGTTATGGCTAGTGATGGTGAAAGGGAAGGGGAAGAACGAAAAAGAGGAAACATCCCGAGAAAGAACCATTACCTGGGATGATGATCGGATCAAATTCATGCTAGATTGGTACATTTAGTTATCCAATGACCAGCATGCTGGGTTTAAGATCAAGAAGCATCATCACACCAAAATGTGCAGATGCGTTGAACAAAGAATTTACTATGGGGGTTACAGTTGCGCAGGTGGAGCGTCACTACAGACACTATAAGGAGAATTGAAAATATGTTGCAACAGCTTTAAATAAGAGTGGTAATGCATTTGATACAACCAGATGCTTGTTGACAATATCTGAGTCTGAGAAGGCTACTCTCACTGTATGTTCTATGCCACTTAGATATTATTTTCTTCTTCATGCATATTTGTTAACCATGATAATTATTGCTTGGATGAATTGCAGGACAGGGCGAGGCGACTACTTTGCAAATCCATCAAGTTCTTTCATGAGATGAAGGAGTTATTTACCGGCACCAACGCAGATGGGTCTCTAGCCATGGATCCTTCCACTTGCATGAATGAAACTGTTTTAGATGATGATATTGATGGACTTGATGATCTGAATTCCTATGCTGCACCTGAAGATCTCACAGGCCCTGACTCCGACACCCTGCCTTCCCCTATAGGTAACGCAGCCACTAGTAGTCATGGTGGAAGTGGTGAGAACTGCTCAACCTCATCTGGTATAAAGCGTAGAAGAGCCATCAAATCACCTATGAATAAGCCAATTAAGGTGAAAAGCCGTATTTCCAAGATAAACTATGAAATCAGTGATACTTTGAAAGCACTTCGGCAATCTTTGGTGGCAACAGCTATTCCTCCACCCCCAACCGTTGTTGATCCCCATGTTGTTTTATGGGAGAAGATAGAAGCTATGACAATCACCACTGACCAGAAGCTAATGATTGGTACATTTCTTGCTCGCAATGAGCACAAAGCTCTTTGTGGATTCCTATGCAGTGCAAGTGATACAACACTACAGACTTGGGTTTTTAGGTACTTGAGCGATAATTCTGCGTTATGAGACGTTACGAGACTTGTGGTAACTTTTGTCAATGGTCATGCTTTTACCTAGTTGACTTGTTTGGTTGATATGTCAACCTATTACCTTATGTTCATGTGAATTTATATTCTAATGCATCATGTGGACTGTAAGTATCTTATGAATGTTCCTGTAGTGATGTTATGCTCTGTTTCTAAGTACGAGATCAGTGAAAGTATTTTATGAATGTGTGAACGTATTGCTACTTCTTAATTTTTTTTGAGGAAATGCTACTTTCTGATGTTGAAATTATGATATTATTGTGTGAATGTATTGCTACTCCATAATTTTCTTTTTTACAAAATGTAACTTCATGATGTTGGAAGTATATGATATAATTGTGTGAACATATTACTACATAATTTTATTGAGCAAATGTTACTTCATGCTTCGGTTAAGAGCATCGTAAACAAAACATGCTTTTTAAGAAAAATCATGTGTGGCACATTTGTTGTGGCAAGCATCCAAACGGCTACCGAAACATACCAAGTTTGCCTAAATTAAGGCATGTGAACAATCCAAACGCTTGCCACAAAAATGTTAGGCGTGCCGGATGTTAGGCGTGGCAGCAAACCAAACACATGCTAAAGTTAGTTAAGTTAGTCATGCCACAAGTGTGACAAACTACTATGCTTAGACTAGGCAAATGGAGGTATCAACCAAACAGCCCCTCACTCTTCCGTCTCTCCACCTTCCTCGACCCTGCTCCTCGCCGAGGCGGACAGACTCCCCATTCACCCAAATCTGAAATCCCAGGTACAAAACCCTAGCGCCGCAATCTCTTAAGCATGTGTCACACCACTGAAGATCTGATATCTCTTAAGTGAGGCTTCTGGCAGGCGATCACCCATGGTTTTCCTTCAGGCAGAGATGTCTTGGAATGTGTTAATCTCACCCAACGAGCTGAATCCCAAGGGTCTCTTGCTCCGCAAGGCGATCATTGCTAGCCTCTTGGAGGACGTAGCAAGCAGGAAGGCCTCCAAAGAGCATGGCTACTACATTGCTGTCAGTGAGCTCAGGGCAATATCTGAAGGGAGAGTACGTCAGCTGACTGGAGATGTCCTGTTCCCCGTCGCGTTCACCTGCATCACGCAGAAGCCTATGAAGGGAGAGATCTTAGTTGGCTCAGTGGAGACGATCATGAAGCATGGCGTGTTGCTCAAATCTGGACCAATGGAGAGCATATTTCTGTCAGAGACGAAGATGAGCGACTACTAGTACATCGGTGGGGAGAACCCGATGTTCATGAAGGACCACTCGAAGCTGGAGAAGGGCACCATTGTTCGTTTCATGGTCATGGGGCTGTGCTGGATGGAAGCTGATCGCCAGTTCCAGCTCCTTGCTACTCTGGCTGGTGACTTTCTTGGGCCGTTATGAACTGCTTTGGCAGGTTCAATGAACTACTCTGAATGCATTATGTTTAACTTGCAGACTTGAGTGTGCTGTTATGGAGGCTGATTATGCACGGTTAGTGTTGGCTTGTGGCAGTGATGCTATGCTGTTGATGCTAACATGCTGTCACCCCATGCTTAACATATGTATATCATGAATTGCGAAGAACCTGCGTTTCCTGTGATTGCTGACTTTTCGACATTCTGTAGGTATTTATCAAGTTTTGAATTTTGCATTGCATTACTTGTTTATGTTGCACGTGAGGTTTTTCTCCCCCTTTTTCATGCTGTTTGAAGAGGTTATGTTCTTCGCTTTAATGTGGTTTTTCCACCCTTTTCTCTCCCATTTTATCCGGTTGATTGTTCGATACGCTTACACGTGTATATCCTGGCGTCTGGTATCACGGTCAGCCTATTGTGAATTTGTGACCAATGATCACCAAAGAACAAATGTAGATCACCAATTCCATTTGAAACAATTGACAAAAAATGCTGTTTGTCCACGGAAAAGAAGCTACAAATTATTAGGCAACAGGGTAGAAGAATTTTGGCCAACCTGCAAATTACGACCCATGCAATCATCTTCTATCACGATGCATGAACATATTGTTTCGGAGTTTCTAGCATGTTAGTTACTAATTGTTATATGGAATTATGGATGTGTGAATACATGCAAGCATGTACCAAGACTGATCAGAGCATCCCAGGGTTCGTTTTTCGCTATCCAAACACAAACATTTCTAAGAAATGTACCTGAGAAAAGCCCTTTTGCTGAGCATGTGAAGGTACCACAAGAAAACTAGTTTTCTGAACATACTCGTTGATCTTGCCTGAAACGTGCTCGAGTAAGATATCCAGTGCGAACAAAATAGATTATGTTCAAGATGCTAGCAAGCACATCATATATCAGAATTTGTAGACAGGCAATAAAGGCCCAAAGGGAAACACCAGCATCCATTTTATTCAAGACTTCACAGCAGCATGGTGCAGCTATCCTGAAGATAAGTACACAGGACACATGCACAAAGTACAACAGGGTATCTTTGGCAGGCTAATTGTCTATTATTACAATAACGCTGCGAGGTTCAATATGTTTCGCAAGTTGGTATCTGACGGTAAGATCAGCCCTGAGTGTTCGGGGGCTTGACAACCGTGACTGGGCAGGTAGCGTTGTTGACAACGAAATCGCTGACGCTGCCTAAGAGCACCCTGCAGTCAGAAATGCAAACATTACCACTTGGCGTAAATCATCAAGCTCAAAAAACATTTCTAGGGACAGCTTTGGAGGCTTGGTGCAACCTTTTCAGCTTGCCAAGGCCCCTGCTTCCAATAACCAAGCAGCTCATGGGGATTTCATTGATAGTTTGGCAAAGCTTCTCACGGGGATCTCCCCACAAAATTTTAAAAACCACCACAACCTGCCAAAAGGAAGCAAAAACCTAATTAGAGGCAAGCATATTTTGCAAGGACATATCAAATGATACATGATGATTTGGAGTGACCACCTCCTTCTGGCTGGCTACAGTGTTGAGCATGTCCAATGTTTCAGCATCAGGCTTTGCCCCATATTTCTTTGCGATTGTAGGGTCAGAGAACTCCGTGAGTGGAATCAATGCTATGAAATTCACAAATGAAAGCAGTGAGAATAGCGAGCACTCAGCAAGATACGCTTAGACAGATAAGGGGCAAAGTGATTATAATCTTTCACATGCAAATAGGGTGAACTGGATTATGAAGCATGCCATTCATCGTCAATACTCTTTTTGAGCAAACTCATGGCCAATACTCTATAGATAACTTCATTAATCGATGTTTCCATATTGACATTGTTTAGCGCAAAAAATATTACATTATTCCATTCAATTGCAAATTTCATTACATTTATATTGATACTATGTAATAGAATTGTTGCATATGAAAAAGAAACCTGCTAGTTTGCTGGAATGGATTACTGAAGCTTAGACTGGAAGGGTAGCACGTCAAAAGAAAATTCTGAATTTTTTTTTCTTTTGTAATTTAGAGGCATACAAGGGCCGTAGATGTTCATGAGACAGCAAGTACGCCCTGTCCTGTTTCTGTTGCAAACTTTCGATATGCAAGTGGCAACAAATTCTTTCCCAGCTAGTACATCACAGCCAATGGTGATGATAGATTTGGGTGCGCAAATTAAGTCGAGTAAAATCTCCCGTAACCATCTGTAGTAAACTAGTAACCTAAAACTCTGATCTTGGCTGTTCAATAACAGTTAAAGACCACAAGTAAACTAACTCATCAAGGAATCACTACAACTTGTAATATATGATCTTACTACAATGTCATGGTGTGAGTCGGTGAGTCCTCTTTATGTAGCATTAGTACTGTGTAATAATTCTAAGGTGTCAACTAAGTGGGCCAGGTGTGGTGTGTGGGCCTGCAGGCCTGGGGTGGCTTAAGATATATGCGTGTGGCTGCCAGTTGGAAGGCATGGAAGAAAATACAATGAAGAATCTTTCCCCAAAGTCTCTCTCGCTCTCACCCCCTGTTCTTGCTTTTTTCCCGATCCAACTCTCTCTTCCTCTAATCCCCTACCTCAGTGCTGAAATCCTTCGGGCTGTGACATACAAGTGTACTAACTCATCAAGGAATGACTACAACTTGTAAGATATGATCTGTCCTAAATAATCAGTCTCTCCTCTACAGCTCAACCTTTCACTCCCACGTCATCCCAATTTCTCCTCCCGAGAGAACCCTTAAGTCAAAAATCACCCTCTTTCCTCCAAGGAAAGCGCAAGGGAGAAGCTACAGTAAAATCAAGGTAAGGGGATCAGTGGCTCATGTCAAGCAGGAAAGAGCAAGCCCAAGAAGCAAGGCACCGCGCTAAGTAACCGGCGCCTAATAGTTATCTTTTCGCAGGCCATGGATCATAGGAAGGATATTGCCCTGTGCCGTTTCTCAACTCAATGAAAAATGGAATTTTTGCACGGCTCAACCCATGGAAAATGGAGTTTTTGCACGGATCGTTGGCGCAGCAAGGATCCAAGAAAGATCAAGAACGGTAGCGAGTAGTAGGAGGAGGGGGAGGGGGGAGAGAGGAGAGGGGTGGTGCACGCACGCGAGCCGGTGGCCTCCCAGAGGAGGGTCTCCCCCTGCTCGTAGTCGGGGTCCTTGAGGACGTGCAGCAGCAGCAAGTGGTCGCCGGCGCGGAGCAGGTTGTCCGCCGCCCACCGCAGCGCCGCCCGGCTGCCCTCCGAGAAGTCCACCGCCGCGCCCACCCACCGCTCCCCCTCGCCGCCGGCCATGCCCGCCTCGCCTCTCGCCTCTCGCCTCTACCCCCTCCCTTCTCGCCTCTTCTCGAACGCACTTCTCCTGGCTCGGGCTGTGGAGGTCGCTGTTTGTGGTTTGTCAGCGCGATGCGAGGACAGTGTGGTGCTGCCAAACACATCGATATTAAATATCATGTTGTGAAAGATAGGATCCAGGATCAAACTATTAAAATTGAGCATATTAGTACTAAATCAATGCTCGCGGATCCGCTCATCAAAGGCTTACCTCCCAACTTATTTAAAGATCATGTTGCCGGCATGGGTTTAATGGAAAGCTTTTGAATAATGATCCTGGACATAGGGGCATAATAATCAGTCAACACCCGTCAAAACTAAGCTAGTATTCTATCGAGGTGGTATGGTGGACTAGGGTGCTGGAGTTTCAATGGCATTTTCTTTAGCCGTTGTAACGCATTGCTCTAGACTGCTGTCTACTAAGAATGAATACATTATAATAGCCTTTCGATCAAGTGGGAGAATGTTGGTTGATCTCATGCAACGGTCAAGGGAGCAGCGTGTTAATGAAAATTAATGACCTGCCTAATCACCCTGTCACCAGTAATGCACCTTCCTAATGAGCTCCACGCGGGAATTAAATCCGAATTAATGCTTTGATTACGCGCCATGATCGGAGGCGTTTCCCATCCCGTTGGACTTGCCCCCGAGTCTCACCAGCGCAATATAAATAGGGCAGCCGGCTGTGTGAGGAGTGACGATCTCTCACACAGTCCTCACCCCTGAAATTTTCCCCGATCTTCACTGCGCTGGGAGAGACCCGAAGGGCTGTCCCTGGCCAGTGTAGGTGGCGCCCGGAGGGACGCCGCTACCCTACTGTTTGTCGCCGACCGATCGACTACACGGCGCAAATGGCTTCACTCAACTCCGGTCAGTTCCCTATTCCGCATTAGAACGTGATCATGTTTAGGCTAAGGCATAATGTAAATATTAGATCATGAGTTTAGATCTAACATGACTGTCTTGCCTTGTTCCATTTCACCTCTACCATCGCCTCCATGGATGATCACAGGCTCGCGGCTAGGGGTGGAAACGAGCCAAAGTTCGAGCGAGCTGGTTGGCTCGGCTCGGCTCGCTTCATTACTGAGCCGAGTCGAGCCGAGCTCGGCAGGGTGTCCGAGCTGAAAACTAAGCTCGGTTTGGCTCATTGGAAACTCGCGAACGCTCGCGAGCCAGGGAAAACATTGGTCTCCCAACCTTTTAAGGCTTTAACCATTGCAAAATATAAGTTAGCATTGTACATATGAGTATCAAAATGACTTGTGCATGCATACGTGGGTTTTTGTCTATTTTATGGGCCTTTTGGCAATATAATATGTCATTTTCTAATGGTTAAAAGATGGAATAAATAGCATTAGCATATAAACAAGCCAAAACTCTGGCTCGGCTCGGCTTGCTAATGGCCATGAGCTGGAAATGGGGCTTGGCTCGTGCTCATTTACAAACGAGCCGAGCACGAGCCGAGCTTTTATCGAGCAGCTCGCGAGCTTGGAGCTAAAGTTCCAGCCCTACTCGTAGCACCACCGCCACCAACGTCTACCACCGAGCTTCAAAGGGCAAGCATAAGGTAAACTACCAAAAATCACCAAACAGTTTGACCGAACTTTTTCTAAAAACCATGACAAACAACGTAAAAAAAAAGTCACAAACCTTTGGATAATAGTTTTTGAAGAGCTAGTAGTGAACGGCATACCATTAAAACCATATGAAACACTTATAAAGCACAATACACATGGACCGCTCATAAAAAACTTATGAAATATATGAAAAATATGGTATGAAACAACGTATACCTTCCATTAGTATTCCTGTAGTTTTTTTACCAACAAAAAGCCAAAATTTAAGAACAGTGTCATCACCAATATACATGAATACATGTTATGCTAACAACAGTTCAACCCTCCAAACCATGTTGGAGACTATATAAACATTAACATATAATTATGTGAACATCTTATCTTAGAAGGTAAGATCAATGGGCAGCCTGTAAGATAGGATGTACCCCTCCATTTTTATAAGGCGTATTATAAATGGACACACGAATTAAAGTGGTGGTAAAATCAAGAGGAGGGCGTAAGGAAATGATCATGATACCATACTATAAATATATTGAAAATATATATAAAAAAAAGGTAGGTGAGAGAGTTGTAAATAAATACAGGAGGGACAAGTTATAATAAATAAAGGCATAGAAGAAAAAAGATCAATAGAGTTATATACATGCCTTCTATTTTTTTAAAAAAACTTACAAAAAATATATTTCTTATAATTTGGAATGGAGTGAGTATTTTTAATATAAGTCGTTAATTATCTTCCTACAGTAGGCATGAATAAAGCCTAATTATATAAGAGAGTTACGTACAACAAGCAATTTGTGCCTTATTTATGATAGAATGTATGTTTTATATAAAAAAAACCCGTTAATTCTCCGAGTACAGTCGGCATGAACAAAGTATAATTATATGAGATATATGTGCAACAACAAGCAATACGTGCCTTATTTAAGAGGGAAAAAAAGCCAAGCAATTTAGAAACGAACCATAGGCACAAGTTGCTTTACTTTAAGCATCTAGAAATTATTGGAATAGATGTATGCACCGCCACGGTCCACGGCACCACAAGTCCACAAGTGTACCACGCCATGCATCATTGCATCATGTATGCATCTACAGCGATGGCCATGATGGGCACGGCTCAAGGTATTGGATTCCTTATCCAAAGACAAATCTTTTTCATCATGTACTATTATTGTTGCGAGGAAGCACTATCCAGTTAACTAAGTAGGTATCATATGGTGTTAAAACATGCAGTTATATACTACCATTTCATCTTGAGCAGACTCGTAGTTTGTTTATTGAAAAGGTAAGCAAGAATCATGCCATATACAATGGGCTTCACATGGGTAGGCTACTAGGCTGCAGATTCTTGGGGAGATTTTTACATGGCGAATGCAAAGCTATTTAGAAGATGAAGACATCCAATTACATGGAAAATTGGCTAGAACAACAGGAGAGCAGATCGACAATTTTTCTACTTCTGCACAACAAACTGAGGCGCTATCCTACTCAGTAATGACATTCATTAGTTTTTTTAGACTAAGTGACATCCATTAGCTTCCGAGATTTCACAAGGCTGGATAGCCCTTAACAGGCCCTACTAATGACGTAGCTTCTTGTAATGCCTCCAGGAGATAATCTGGGTGATCCTCAATGAGTACACGACCCAACTGTACTGGTATTTTGCGGAGAACTCTTCCAACAATCTGCAAAAGAGGGAAAAAATGAAATCAAGAAGTATCATTAACACATATGGCAAACGCACAAAGTATACAACGAGACTATGCTTGTCATTGCTCTATGCTAGAAATATATCAGCCACAGCACTAATAAAGTTATCAACAAAGTTACTAGTTGCACATTGTTTGACAACAGTATCTGTTTAGCCCATCCTTCATTCTATCAGGCATATGCTGAATATTTCAAGATTAGTCCTCTCTATAGAAAGAGATCAAGCTAAAAATGCTAATCATCACTTGAAGATCAAACCTTGCGAGCATAGCCACCATAAGCTATCCCTCCAATCAAAGCTTGCTGATAACCAATTTCAGAGGTTGCTGTCCCTGAATTCCCCATACATAAAAAGGTATTTCAGAACGTCATTTATTCCAGGAGAGCAAAACCATTTATAATCAAAGTAAATTTATTTTCGGCATACAACTCAGCTAACATATATACATACAAAACAAGGTTGTCATTTGCCATACAAAGGTGTGAATGCAATAACTCAACAATTAATTGTTTTCAAACTAGGTACGGAGCACGGACTCTATGGAGTCCCAAATATTTTTATTATATATATATATAATATATATATATGGCGTTCTGGGCGTAATAACTTCGTATAGCATACATTATACGAAGTTATACGAAGAGAGAGAGAGAGAGAGAGAGAGATTTGCTAGTGTGAACTCGAGTTCACGGATCCCTCCGTGAACTCCGACGGGTTTTTAAAATTCAAGAACTTTAGTGATCGATACAAACCGTTGATCTTGTTCATCTTGTCAAAACGTAGCCACCAACCAAGTTTCGTATTTTTTCGAATTTGTTTGCTATTTGTTTTATATTTTTGAAAATCAGCTTTTTTTGGACGCTCCACGACTATTTAGAAGGCTGATTTTCAATAATACAAAACAAATAGCAAACAAATTCAAA
Organism: Raddia distichophylla; assembly: GCA_005191435.1. Taxonomy (NCBI): domain Eukaryota; kingdom Viridiplantae; phylum Streptophyta; class Magnoliopsida; order Poales; family Poaceae; genus Raddia; species Raddia distichophylla. Next base: position 665,257 of record SPJY01027641.1, on the reverse strand, counting down.
ATAATACAAAACTTGGTTGGTGGCTACGTTTTGACAAGATGAACAAGATCAACATGTTTGGATCGATCACTAAAGTTCTCGAATTTCAAAAACCCGTTGGAGTTCACGGAAGGATCCGTGAACTCGAGTTCACACTAGCAAACCACTCTGTCTCTCTATATATATATACAGTGATAATAGGTAGAAAAATTATTCTCGAAATCAGAATGGAACATAAAAGGAAAAAAAAACTACAGGCCGAAAAAATATTACCAAGACAGGTTGTAGACTGGAAAAGTCCAACTTTCTTTAAACAATCTACAGTATACGAATTGGTGCCACCAGCCAACTGATAGAAGCCTTCAAAACCATATTAGTAGTAAATACTTAATATGTGAAGACTATCAGAAAATCAAGTTCTTATTTTCCAAATAGTAACTGTTTACCATAAGGTCTATCTGATATTGAAGCCAAACGAACGGCAAAAGAAATTGTTTCCCTTGTTGCACCTCGACCAATGTCGCCACTCATGGGCCGGCCATCCAACTGCTTGCAAAAGAAAAAATGACTGAAATAAGCCCATAAAGAATTAGCAAAGTAAAGCTAGCTTTAGTGAAAAATCTGGCTACAAAATAAAGATTAAAGGTACACATGAAAATAATCTCAACTCTCCAACAAGGAATACAAGAAAACATCAATTTATTAAGACACGGTTCTAAATAGGCTAAATCTGGCAATACAAATACAGTGCTCCTGCATTAAAGAATTTGTTGTCTTGGGAACAAACCTGCCAAAGATTATGGCCTCGAAGATCGGACTTCATTATTGTGTATATTGAATTCATGAAATCAATTGTTGATTCACCAACATCAGGCAGGCTAACCTGGAAGGTATGAACTTTCATATTAATTATGCTGAAATATGAACAACTTTCTTTTAGAAATAAATAGAAGGTGGCATGGTGATACTTTTCACCATTGGGACCAAGGAAAACTAACTAGTATGAAATTTTACTAGAGGGGCCCAATATGATCAAAATTGTTTTTTTTGGGGGAACTTTTTTGGGCAAAAAAAAAAGAATTTTGGAACTGAAACAAAAGAAAATAATGTGTCCAAGTGGACTTGAACCCAAGACCTGACATGCATGTTCCTCAAAACTTACCACTGCGCTACTAGCAAACTTGTTACCAAATTTCCTTTTACCGAGAGTGCTGGTAAGACCAAATTTTGCTGAAATTTCTCCAAAAAAAGATTTTCCATGCTTGGGGCTAGTAAATATGCACAGTGAAAACCAAGTGTAGAACTTACTGCAACCAACCGCACATTGTTGATTGAATGGCCCAAGCTGCTCCAGATTTTATTGAACATATAAGTTCCTCTACAATGAAACAATATCATATTAGGCTCATTAAAAGAGAAAATGCAAACACAGATTAATAAAAAAACCTCCAAGGAAAAGGAAACATACTTTCCAGTGGTATGTATCTCTATTGCATCAACGTCATGCCTTTTCAATAGTTCAGCAGTCATGGTAGGATCTCGAACATAAGAAATAGCTCCTGAAATGGTTTCAAGCAAAGCTTGCAGCTTCTATAAGATACACAAAGTTGCAGGGAGGATCAGATTACGGTTAAATACATGGTAATGCATCTGCATGTGAAATAGGCTATGCAGAAATAAAGGTATTTCTTATTTTACTAGGTCATGTAGATTACTCTGCTGATGACAAAATAAGAACAAAGGGAAGAAAGAAGAAAGACAGTGCTCACTTATTTTGTCATATGGGCAAACTGACAAGCACCGACCACAGCCATAGCAGCGTTCCGTAATCACACCACCCTACAGAAGGCAAAACTCAGGTGATAAACAAAAAAAAGAATGAAGGAAAGCAGATTAAAGTAGCCAACCAACTAATACCTCAAGTTTATCACGAAAATAATCAGATTGAACACTCTCCCCTCCACACACAGCCCTCTTTAGTGTTATTGCATCAGCAGGGCAAACTTTTTCGCATGGCTTTAAGCAATCTGGTGGACAATCATCTGGATCGAATTCTAGAAAATAAGGCAGAGTACAAGTCTTTAGAGGGAAAACTACTTAAGTTAAAAAAAAATATGATTAATTATGCATGATACATTCAGAAAATCATGCTTTACTGAAAGCAGCATGTAAAGAAATCTGGTCCCAAGATACAGTAATATGTAAAACAACAGATTTCAACTCACAAGTCACAATTCTCAGTTGGCAATAATCAAATAAGACAGTTGTGGTGAAGTAGCATGACTGAATTTCATAAATTCAACTAAGAATATAAAAGCAACTTTCCAAAGAGCATGTTATTTACCAGCCTTACGGAAATGGAGATCTCTGCTATCATCATTAATACTGATCATCACCCATGGCCTTTGAACTGCTGGCACAATTGAGGCTGCTACATCAATACCTTCATTCACTACACTCACTACAGATGCATCTGCTGCACAATCAATGCAATCCACTGCATATACAAAAATAGATCCATGATTTCTAAGTGTGGACCATCCTATATTGAATCAGCGCACGGTACAGATAAAGAAAAGACAAAGAAAAAAATACAGCTTTTACCAATTAGACATATTTTTTCCACCTATATTCTTTGTCCAACTATCCATCAAAATCACTCTTTCTTGGCCTGCTTTATGTAATCAAAATGTGAACTGCTTGGTTGAACCATCCACTAATTTCAGTTCTACTTGGTTGAACCATCCACTAATTTCAGTCTGCTTGGTTGAACCATCCACTAATTTCAGATGTCATAAAGCTATTATAAATCTTCATGTATTACAGAAGTCTCTCCATGGAGTTAGGTCTAGCTTGTCACTACGTGAAGCAATTATGTACTTCTCTTCCATTCTACTCTATTCTCCATGGAGTGCAACTTTTACTCAGATATGGTCCATGTTTTCACAATTGAGGAGAAATGGAGTTAATTTGCACCTGAATATATGAAAACTGTTATATAATTACATGTCTCTGCTGTCCTGATCAAGCCCCCATTTCTCATAAGCAATAAATACGTCGTTTGTAGTTTATTACTGTTTGTCCAGGAAGGGTCTTGCTAAAAGTATTCCAACGTTCAATTTTGACTGAATAAATAAAACTATTATTTGCTATTGGCGTTATTATGATGTCGATCTGAAATGCCACACATACTTCAACAAGCATACCTCCGGCGAGTGTGTAGACAAGGGAAAGATTCCTGACATCGGCAGCATCCTACACAAGAAAACAACATGAAAATTATGTCTCAAACATCGCCACCGCTGCTAGTTTCGCTGCCCTGAACTTAACACAATTAATGACCCTGAAGGAGAATCAATAAAATGCAAGAATTGCACTTGACAAAACAAATTAATTCGACTTTCTTTTTGAATTGCCATGTTTGTCAAAATCTTAGTGGCACGTAAACCTTCATTGACTGGTTCACTAACCCGTAAATCCCAGCTTAATTAGGTGTGGAGGTACAGCAGCAGAGTGCGAGGGAGCTGGTCGTTCGCGAGGTGTCAGGTATGTATGGCTACCTCGAAGCTGGCGCCGCAGATGAGCTTGACCCAGTTGCCGCGAAGGAGTGCCGCGACCTGCGGCGCGTGGTCGCCGGCGACGCGGGCCCGGCCGGCGGCGGCGGCGGAGGCGGAGGCTGCGCGGGAGGCGACGGCTCGGACGGCGGCGTGGGAGGCGAGGAGAGGCGACGGCGGCGGCGCGGCGGCCATGGATGATGGCTTCCTGCGGGGCGCGCGCGCAGGGAGATGAGCTGAGGCCTGAGCCTGAGGCCTGAGCTCGCTGCTTCCTGTCGAAATTTTTCGCTTCAGTTTCAATTACGCTATCCACCGCGGTTTACTTCCGCCGAAATTAACAAATTCATTACTTGTCTAAAAAAACAAATTCATCACTTTTTTTTTCAAAATTCGACTATCAACATATAGCATATTTTTACTCGTTTCTTTAATTATTCTTTGTTGTACATATATCCTTTTCGATTTATTTTTTGAGTCGGGATGACTTGAGGTAAATGGATTTTATTCGAGATTGACTTGAGTTCAGAAACGATTCAAACGCGCCTTCCCCATTTTTGCATTTTGACTTTGTTCAAAATATACACGACGGCTAGCTTTTAAAGGGTTCACCACGTCTAAATATCATATTTGCCTTAAAAAAACTAATCACTTCACTAGTATCATATTTGTTCATTTTGTTAAAACCTCACACCCCACAAAATTCTAGATTTTTTTAGTTTTTTGGATTTTACGAAAATCAAATATATAAATGGCCATGGAGCCTTCGGTTATGCTGATTTCAAAAAATATGAAGTAAATAGCAAAAATCATTAAAATATTAAATTTTGTGGGTAGTAAGATATTAACTATATGAACAAAATGATCGATTTAGATCGACGACTTCGATCTTAGATGTTTCAAACATGACGCAAAACATGGTGCGATGGATGGAAGGATCCGTACTTCGTGCAGCACCATGCCTTAATTATCTCTCTCATATATCAAATGGAATGATCATACATCACGGAGCATTTTGCAGATTGAATCCTGAATTTACATGTTAGATTATAGCGATTTTTTTGTTGGGTCTAATTTGACCATCAATCGCATATTTTTGTGGATCGATAACATCAATTGCGTAATTAAGTATTAAACTTGAACCGACCATGCATGAGCATTGCAGGATCAAGAAACAAAAAAATTAAGGCTTGTTGAAAAGACTGCGTCTATATACTAGTATATATATAGACTTCATCAGGTAAGGTCTGTCCGTCGTTACAAATTAAACATTACCTAAACCAAGCCTTGTGACCTTTGTTCCTCCACACACACAGAGATAATTCTTGATTAATCTATCCATGTGTTATTGGGCTATTAGCACAGTGAGTGAGACAAGAGAGAATTGAGATGAAGTGATTCTTTATTGAATGATCAAGTTGTTATTACAATGAGCAAAGCTCCTTTATATAATGAATGGGTGCCTTGAAGAGACACCTCTCTAATATATGTAACCACCATTAGCAGCTAATTACAAATTTGCCCACAAATATATCGTTTCACAACACTCCCCCTTGGGCAAATTCCTTGTATAGCTATGTCTTTTAAAAATCTCCTTCTGAAAACCCTGTGGGTAAAACAGATAGAGAAAACAAGATTGTCTAATATACATTTATACTTTCAATGTATATTTTTCATTAGTATATCATCTTATTAAAAACTCATCCAAAAACTCAATGGGAAAAATGGATGAAGTAAACTTTACATTGCATAAAAACAATGTATTTATATTGCCTCGTTAAAACCTTCATATAAGAAATTTCCCAAGAAAATTAATGAAGGAAAAGAGGGCAATATATGATCCTCAAGATCATAAATTAGAGTTTAGAAACTTCCCCTTGATGTCTAAACTTCCTAATGCATATGTCTCATTAAAACTCCTTCCAAAAACCTCATGGGAAAAATGGATGAAGAAAAAAAAGTACATTGCATATACTCCTCTTTAGTAAATAATTTATATGCGCGTGCCTCATTAAAAACTCCTCCAAAAACCCATTGGGACAAAATGGATGGAGAAAAGAATGCACCGCATATAAATACTTGTATTGTGATATTGCCTCATTAAAATCTTGCCATGAGAAAACCTTTAAAGGAAAAACTCATTAAGGAAAAAGAGTACAATATATGATCTCCAGAATCATCTAATGAGTTATAGTTCAGAAGTTTTCTCCCCCTGAACTCTGCAATATGAAGTCATCTTATTCTAAATAAGAACTAAGTGAATATAATTCACATGACTTCATCACCCTTCCAGAGTGTGTGTAGAGCAATATATCTTATTATATTGTCTTCATATAACCCCTTTCATTTATACAATACAAGATATATTATCTTTATAGATAATATCAGAGTACCAATTGCATTAAATTTTACATGACTTCACATATGGCAAACCATTTGTTCTAGCCATATTTATTCATGTGGTGTCTTATATAATGCAATACCATTTGGTGGAAATGACCGTTAGGTCAATTTACATGATTTCATGTCATAGCACCATATATCTAATATGAGATTTGACATTATGCGAATTATACAGATTTTCAAGCTCCTCCTGGGAGCCCCGCGCCGAAGGCCGCCGCTTGAAGGAGGCTCGCGCCGGGGCCAAATGCCGCCGCTGCGCCTTGGGGGCCCCGCGCCGGGGGCCGCCTTCGCCATCTGCCTCGAGTCCGACCGCGCCGAGCCCGGTCAGCCGCTGCCGCGCCATGATTGGCCGCACCGGGGACCGACGCCGTCTGGGCGCCGCCGTCCCAGAGGCCTTCGCCTCTACCCCTGTTGCCAGTCCGCCGCCACTCCGTGGCTCGTGCCGACGATGGACGCCGCCACCCCGTGGCGGTTGGGGCAGAGGGCGCCGCCGCCGGGCCGAGGCCGGCCGCGCCGTGCGCTGCATCCGGGCCGTGGCCAGTCGCGCCGGGCTCCACCGCCTCGTGTGGTGTGGACCCGAGGGAGGGGCCCGTGGCTCTGCTCGTTGGACGACGCCGAAGGTCGCCGCCGCACCGGGGTCCGACGCCGCCGCTTCAGGGACTTCAGGGGATCCCCGCGCCGGGGCCTGACGCCTGGCTTGACGCCGCTCACCGTCGAACTCCAAGTCGCTGCTGGCCATGGCCACTTCCTCCGAGGAAATCGACTCCAGGCCAAGATTGGACCTTGTCCAACTGACATCGATGCCATGGCCATGCTTGCATGCGCTCAGGCAGACAACCGACAACCGTCGTGGCCTAAGGACGCTCGGTTGCGTGTCACTGTGTATTCTCACCCGATAGTGCGCAAAGTGCTGATAACGTGTTCTTGGGCTATTAGCACAGTGAGTGAGACAAGAGAGAATTGAGATGAAGTGATTCTTTATTGAATGATCAAGTTGTTATTACAATGGGCAAAGCCCCTTTATATAATGAATGGGTGCCTTGAAGAGACACCTCTCTAATATGTGTAACCACCATTAGCAGCTAATTACAAATTTGCCCACAAATATATCGTTTCACAACACCATGTACGGTCCAGTTAATCACAATCGATCACATGCCTAACTACCACCAAACCTGGTTAATTACTCCCTAATCTCTCCAAGAATCTTCACAAACTCACTAACACACACACACACAAGAATCTTCGTAGAAACCACGTGCAATGGACGGCTGGCGCTATCGACACGTGTCATCAGCACGTCCTAGGGATCAGCGCAATGCATGCCAAGGATGATAAGGTGCCTTGCACATCACTGTACCGGAGAATATATGTCATGATCGAGGAAGAGGGGGAACATGCATGGCAAGATCAAGCCCCAATCATGGAGATTTACATGTGCCAAGGATTGCATTAGTCTAATTAACACATTGGTGCTTGTGATCAGCTCCCCACAGGGGAACATGCCTGGCTGCTCAATAAATAATTAGTATAATAACAGTATACATAACCTAACTAGCTAACATCATGCTAGCTGCACTAATTAACGGCGGGCACATGGTGCTAGAAGACTTTTCCTATCTTTGCTAGCTGCGCTCACTTTTGCTGAGGTGGCATGCATGGTGTGTAGGCCCATGACACATGCATGCATGCAAGGAGAGCTAGCTAGAGGTAGCTTGGGAATCATGCATGCATTCCTATTAATTTGCTATTGCACATTTGCTTATACAGAGGGATACAGCCGCATGCATTCCTATTAATTTGCTATTGCACATTTGCTTATACAGAGGGATACAGCCATACAGGGTGTTCTGATGAGGAAATAATTTAATTTAATTAAAGGGAAGTGGAGAGAGAGAGCATGGTTGGTGTGTAGTGTGAGAAAGGGTCGAGCTAGGTGGGTTCTAGCATGACGTGCTAGTGCATGCATGATGCATGGATGGATAATGTAGAGAGATGTTGGTTGTTTAAGGAATCATGTAGTGTGGTGGCATGTGGCCTTGAGTTTGGAGAACATGCCCTCGATCACCCATTCACCCTCCCTTCAAGCAAATTAAGCCTCCCATTCATGCATGCATCATGCACCATCTCTCTCTATCTTTCCCTCTCTCTAACATGGTGATATGATATTAATTGTAGTATTGTACCATATCATATCCATGTCTAGCTAAGCAGGTAATGCTATTTGCTGAATGCAATGTGCAAAGGTTTGAGATGCCACCTAATTCCTTCACATATCTCCCCCTTCCAACCTAGCTCCAACCATCCATGTCCACATGCGTGACATGCTGCATGCATGGTCCATCTATATAAGCATGTCCACCCCCCTTCTCTAACATACTTGCCCACTTCATCTCTCCCTCCATATACACTTCTTGATCTGTGCATTTATTGCAACTTTGCAAGATATATAGCTAGCTAGCTAGCTTGTAGCCTGCAGCCCTAATTGCAATTCCTTCGCTAGCTGCTCCGGCCGGCCATGGTTGCTCACCCCGGCAGCTGCTGCACCCCGGCGGCGAGGAGGATACGGCGGCGCGCCGTCGTCCCGGGGACGGCGAGGCCACCGTCGGCGTCCGCCGGCGCCGCTCCTAGAAGCTGGCCGTCGAGTAACGACGTCCGCAGGAAGAAGAGGAGCAGCAGGAGCTGCGGGGAGGTGAGGAGGAAGATGGAGGCGCTGCGGCGGCTCGTGCCTGCAGGCAGCGCCGGCGGCCGGCGCCTCGACGCCGACGAGCTCCTCTTCCGCGCCGCCGGCTACATCGTGCGGCTGCAGGCGCAGATGAAGGCGATGCAGCTCATGGTCGACGTGCTGGAGCATACCACACATCCTTGAATTAATGGCAATTGATCCTGGATCATGCATGCATGCATGTATAATTTAAATTTTTCGTCGGATAATTTTTTTTATCTTTCTTCTTTGATGTTTTTGAGGCGTATATGAATCATGGAGTAGGGATTTTATACGAGCGGGTGGGAATGTTACATTCGTGTTAAACGGTTAATTTATTCATTGATTGTGTTAATGTACATAAGCATTTACATACGGTTTGTAACGTACACATGTATACATTAGCTTTGAAGTGTATTACAATATATACAGTGTTTCTTTGTTCATGTTCTAACATTTTTTAAATTAATTTTGGAACATGATCAATTACTACAATCATTTCGGTGCATAAACCATGTAAAAAGTCATGCATCCAACTCACATAAAAAGGAGATGTGCCTGTGAGATGTTGGGTACGGTAACCTCTCGTCTCCAGTGTCTACCCAAAAAACTTCTTAATTAGAATATGGATATTTATTTATGCATAGCCGAATGTTGCCCATCTAGTAGTCTTCGCACAGACGATTCCACCGCGCCACACCTCTTCAGCATTTTTTTCATCAACTCCTTCCTACTGGCGTATATAGCCATTCGAGTTTTCAACTCGGCAAGGTCGTATAACTTCGTATAATGTATGCTATACGAAGTTATTACTATGCACCTCCTTCCTATCTCCGGTGGTGGAAGCCCGTTGGATCCACCTCCACTGTCATTTTGACCTGCCCTCCCTCGATCCATTGATCACCACCATCATATGTTGAGTCATTGTCGTCTTGGTCTCTCTCTAAGCTTAGGGTGGTGGTGAACCCCAGGAGGCTAATCCACATGCAACGACAACGATGCCACACATGAGGGCACCAATGATGGAAGACTCTTTCTTGAGCACAAACATACTATCTAACCTAGAAATAGAGAATAACAAAATCCCTTATAAGTTGTGATTAGTGTCGTTGATCAAAACACATGATATATATTTAATGACATGGGGATGATACTTTTGAATATTAATGCCACCACCATCACCCTAAATGCAGGGGCAGAGACTGGAGCGCGCTACCAAACAAAGTTACAAAGGTGATTACAATAATACCCTCACTTTATAGTGGGGACCAGGACATTTCATTAGGGAACAATGCCCCTCACTGCTTTCCTAGACTAGGTTAAGCTCCACACGGAGCCACTCTCTTCCACACGTCCAGGCTAAAGATCTAGCCCCTGTGCCCTTGTGCAGAGGTAATACGACTGATCCTCGGGTTGCTCCTCGCTACCTGCAATTTCAAGATTGGGGTGAAGCACATGGATACATTAATTACCAGTTGGAAGCCGGAGCCCATAGATGTAATACGCCCTTCAAAGTCCTTGACCTAATAGATATGCACTTGGGCGTTCTTTCCCCAGGGACCTCTCCCAAGCATAACCACAATGAGGCTTAGTTCATACATTCGTTAGTAAGGAAACATCCCGAGAGCAGACTTTGCATTCCGCTCACCGGTGTGGAGGGTCAAAGTTTGAACTGCGAACCCTACGACGGAGGGTATGTTCAATGCACTGCTATGATAGGAGCTCCTCACGGTTAAGGTATCCATCGTGCCACGCTTCCTTGACAGTACTTTTCACGAGTAAGCTGTGAATACTTGGTCTATCCCTTCGGCGTTGAGTGACAGTTCAGTTATTGATGATGCACTTTGTCTTTAATGCGCTTGGTCACCTGAGGCACTTTTCATCTTGTCGCACACGACAACAAACCTGATGCGCTTTTCGTAGAATGCCACTATTTTATTACGGTTTATCCCTTGCTCTCGGGCTATAAAACCCAGTCTCCTTAGGGATTTCCCCACTTGCCACCGGTACCTTTCTTCACACCTATTCTCTTTTCGCCTCTTTACACATTTTGAACATGTTCCCATGCGAATACAATGGCTCGTAGGGGAAAACCCACCTCCGCCGGCGCGTCTAACTCGAGCAATGCATCCTTAGTTGAGCTCGATCACTTCCTTGCCAAGGAGGCGCGTCTAGCTTGAGCAATGCGTACTCAGTTGAGCTCGATCACTTCCTTGCCAAGGAGAATTTTTTGATATTGTTATGTGCCGAGCAGGGCTTAAATTATGCACTCATGCACTCTCCCAAAGATGAGACAAAGCCTTCTTCGTGTTCTAATGAAGCTCTAGTCTTTAGCTGCTACTTTCACTGTGGGCTTCACATCACCACCTCTCGGTTCCTACCGAAGGTTCTCCGCTTGTATGATGCGAAGCTCTGCCGGTGTGCTTCGAACTCCATTGTGTGTGTTAGCATCTTTGAGTGGTCACTCCATTATCACGGAGTTGAGCCTTCCGCTTGGGTCTTTGCCTTTATCCACAACGCTTGGTGGTAGCCCAAGAAAAAGAAGAGCAAAGAAGGACAAAGTTGCTATGGGTGTTTGAGTTTTCAACTCGGCAAGGATAGGGTCTTGTATACCCTCGCGGCCTTGCCTTTGTCGCCAAGGACTAATGGGGAAGCAACTAGAATCAAAGGTGGCTGTAATATACCATTGCTACCAGCTCCGAGTTAAAAACCAAGAAGATGGACACCACTTTTATCCCAAATCCTATTGTCGAATTGACAAACAAGGAGAAGAAACAACTCACCCTCCTGAAAGAGATTGCCATGAAGTACAGTATATGAGACCTTGCAGAGGAGTTTTGTATGCTGCAAATACACCCTCTTCAATGCAATGTGGGACATCCAAGTTGCTTTTGATGTCGGGCGGGGAAAATTTTGCTACCCACCCCCGAGGGTCATGAATTTACGTCCTTTCCGATACTAGCCGCTTTTCTTCTTCTTTTCTTCTAATCTCCTTTTTAAAATGTTGCTACTGCACTACTTGTTTTATAGTATTGTCCCTCAAAGCTACCGAAGCCCGCACTTGCTATCACCTCGAGCCATTTCTTGCCAGTGAACACTAGGCCCGCGCCATAGCCGTCTGCGGGTCCCATCTAAATCGTGTGCCTAAGGTTCTTGAGTGAGACGCTCTGGAAGAGGATTATAAAAGGAAACACATTTCGCAAGCCGTCACATGCGAAGAGTCATCTTCTAATCGAGAGGAAAATATGGAGGTCGCGACGGAGGAAGATGATGGCAATTTACCTTTGACTCCCAACAAGAAAGCGAAGGGGAGACATACCCCTGCAAGAATTAACCGAACCTCGCGAGCTCCTATGGAGGGTCTAGCCCCCAACTTACACACGCGAGCACAAAGACTTCTACAGCCAAGGCTCCTGCCCGAAGCAAATTCGTAGCTTGCAGAGGTCCTGGGGACCTTTACCATGGTGCTTAGTGACTCAAAGAACGACGACATTAAGTCACCTAACCCTAGAACTCAGATTTTGTCTGCGCCCGCTCCTACAGCAGTAGACACAGGCGGAGCAATGCTTTTCATGAAATCCTTAGTCGAGGTGACCAAGCGAGCCCGTGGCCCGCACCAATATTCTTAGCCCGTTGAACATTGCCCTGCCGCAAATCCGTTCTTCTAGTGCCAACACAGGTAGGATGGTGTCCATGGCACTTTGCTCTCCAAGGATTCAGGGTAAAGTTCTAACCACCAAGATTGTGGCCAAATTAAAATCGGTCTCTTTAGTCGCGGAAAATGCAGAGGATCGGGTTGACAAGCAGCCCTTGGCCAAGCAAGGTGGGCTTGACATTGCTGAAGAGGTTGCGGGGATCGAAGAGGAGGAGGCCTCGACTCCCCCGTGCGATCAAATATTTTTTAATAATTATTTAGCATTTTCATACCCTTTGTTTAAATTCATCAACTTTTCCAAAACTAAGCTATGGCCCTATAATTCCTTGTTTTAGTTTAGTTTTAATTCGGTTTGCCATTTTAGTTATTTTTGTATGTACCATTCAGTATAATATTTTGAAATATTTTTTGAGACTTTGTTAGATTTTTTTTCAAAGACCTATTTTTTTTAAAAAATATTTGTTTAGTCTTTCCATACCTTTTTTAAAGGTCATCAACTTTTTCGATTACATCCAAAACTAAAATAATGCAAGGAATCAAAGAGGGGCTAAATTATTGAGGTTTGGATGGGAAAGAAATGGGGAAGGGAACGTTCCTGGCGGTAGTCGTGAGAATGGAGCGAATATAGTAATGATATCAAATGGAATTTTTTTTAATAATTTTAGTCTTTCCATGTGTTGACGCCGAAAAGCGTCGATTTGGTTGCAACATTGTGGGCTTAGGATGAGAATCTCGACAACACAAAAAATCGGGTCCACGTGCGTGCGAGCCGATTTGTCTCTATAATTGACAAGGTGATGTAGGGCGTGTTTGGTTCATGGCCTTTAGTTGCCATGCCAACTCAATGGTCATGCCAATTGATGGCATGACCAAATCAATGTCAAATTTTTTGTGTTTGGATAACAGCCAATGAAAGGTTGCCAATTTTTGGTGAGGTTGATGGTATGTTTGGTTTGTTGCCAATTGATTGCTGCCAAATGTTTCTATAGTCAAATAAAAAATTATAAAAACTCAAATGAAATTCAAAAAATAGAAAGTTTGAACTTGAACTTTTAAAACATATGAGAACAATAACACCCATTTAAAAAATAATTAATAAAAAAGCAAAAAGATAAAAAAAAATACAAAAAATCAAAAAAATATAAAAATGGGTTGGTAAGGATTTTATATGAATTACAAAATTTGTTTCACGTAATTTAGACGCTGTATGAAATAGATATAAAAATTAAAAAAATAAATTCAACTTAAATCAAGTGCACACATTGCTAGCTAGCTTGGCTTCCTGCAGCGTGCGCTGTGCAGTTGATGGCGCGTTGGCGTGGGCGGCCGAATCGGCCACCCGCACCATTGGGCTCTCCTACGTTGTAAAGATTTGGCAGCCAAATTTTTTCGATGGCTCGCCAACGAATGGCAACGAACCAAACGACAGCCAAAACATGAAGGCACGCCAAAATTTGGCATGGCTAGCCAGAGTAACGAACCAAACATGCCTACTAGAAACCATCGGCGAAGCTGTAGATCGAATTGTCGATGATATAAAGTAGATGATCTAGCAACCACACAATAAGTTGTGCAATCAACGGTGACTATCGGTTCAATGGAATGTCAATCCGATAGTACAAGTGGTGGGACCTAACTCTTTCGACAAATGACGATGTGCATCAATACCACCGAAGGGTGATGTCTCAATGTTGATGGCAAGAAGATAGAACTTAATCAAAGACAATACTCACCGGTAGGATAAATATAAGCAGAAGATCGAATCAAATTGAGACAGTTCTTACTTGCAAGATGAACTGATACAAACGGATTGATCGGGTTCAAAGTTACAACCTAAGATACAAAGAAAGTAAAGGTAGGCATAAAAAATAGATTGATTGATTGATCGATGACCCCCCTATGATGCATCGTGACACCTATTTATACTAATAACATATCGACTTTTAGCCTAAGAGGAACTCAAACTCTTATTCCCTTACTCATCCTAACAAGTAACTTGCTTAACTTATAAACTAAAAAACCTTGTTAAATAAGTAAAGTATGTCTAAATCAAGGTATAAGTCCAAGTCTTTCTCCAATTTGACGCGCTGAAAAGTCCATTATTTTCTTTGCCAGGTCTTCATGAATCATGACTCGAACAACTTGGAACCTTCCGAAAAATCGATTTTCCATTAGTCCGATTTCTAAAACATTTAGTTTTTTTTTTGTCATTTCTAGGTGCTGGGTGTTTACCCTGACTTCTTAACTTTTGGCTAGAATTCAAATCGAGCCGAAGCGCGAATTCAAAAGACGGCCATAGTTGCCCTATGCCCAAGACAATTGGGCCATAGGCCCATCTGCTTAGAACGGCCCGCAACGCCGCTTAGAAACCGAATTTTTAATTTTTTTATATTTATTTTTATTCGCTTATGTAAAATTATATATCGGATTGAAATTTATGCACAAATAGGCGCCGGTCGCACTTTGAATTCGCGACAGGTAACCAGTCGCACTTTGGGCGCACGATAGGTTGGTGAGAAGACCGGCGCAGGCGGCCCAGGCTCCAGTCACACGTTCATTTCGCGACTGCACGTAGCTACAGTACACGCGCACTGTTCATCGAACTTCTTTTATCTATTAACACTTCATACCATATCCAACTTACACGAAACAAAGTTTAAAATTCATATAAAATCCTAAAGAACCAATTTTTCAAACTTTCAATTTTTTTAATTTTTTTGAATTTTGAATTTCGAATTTACACTTGAATTTGTATTTGAATTTTTGAATTTCAAAAATTCTAAGTTTGAAAAATGGGTTTGTTAGGATTTTACATGAATTTTAAATTTTGTTTCGTGTAAATTGGATATGGTATGAAATATAAAACTTCAAATTTTTGAATTTTGAATTTCGAATTTACACGAAAATTTGAAGTTTCATATTTCATACCATATCCAATTTACACGAAACAAATTTTAAAATTCATGTAAAATCCTAACGAACCCATTTTTCAAACTTAGAATTTTCGAAATTCAAAATAAAAAAATTCAAAAATTCAAATACAAATTCAAGTGTAAATTTGAAATTCAAAATTCAAAAAAAAATTTAAAAATTGAAAGTTTAAAAGATGGGTTATTTAGGATTTTACATGAATTTTAAAATTTGTTTCGTGTAAGTTGGATATGGTATGAAGTGTTAATAGGTAAAAGAAGTTTGATGAACAGTGCGTGTGTACTATAGCTAAGTGCCGTCGCGAAATGAACGTGCCACCGGAGCCTGGGCCGCCTGCGCCGTCATCTCACCGACATATCGTGCGCTCAAAGTGCGACTGGGTACCTGTCGTGAATTCAAAGTGCGACCGGCGTCTATTTGTGCATAAATTTCAATCTGATATATAATTTTGCATAAACGAATAAAAATAAATATAAAAAAAATGAAAAATTCCTTAGAAACCGATGTTTATGCTCCGCCACGGCGACGCGCCAGCTTTCCGATGCCCGCCACGTCACCAATCCCGACGGCCCAGATCACGCCTCGCCATCACAAACCCGCGGAGAAACCCCCACCGAGTGGCGAGCAGTTTCTCAAAGCTCGCAGTTTCTGACGCGCAAGCGGGAAGAGGAAATAAAAAAAAAAGCGGGAAGGGGAAAGGAAACCCTACTCACCGAATCCACCAGGGAGGAGGAGGGGGAGGAGGAGGAGGAGGAGATGATGATGCCGCCGCCGCCGCCGCCGAAGTTCGCCGCGGAGGAGAGCACGAACGACGCGGAGGGAGAGGAGGAGGAGGAGGAGGAAGAGATGAGCGAAGAAGACGACGAGGAGGAGGAGGAGGAGAGGGACGGGGTCAAAGGGAACGAGAAGGAGGAAGCATTGGTATAGTTTACCCGCTGCATTTTGCTATTCGCGTGCACCTTGTAGTTTCGTTTCTTCGCCCCTATGCCCATGGCGTGATGCTCCAACTGAGCCCTTTAGCAAAAGCGAGTGGTATACTCCTAATCCCCATTGAGCTAATCCTACTTGAGAATAGAGAAGTTTGTCGATCAGATGGAGTCATTTTCTCTCGCTGGCTGTGGTCCATATGTTTGTGAATCGCGCCAATTTTTCCGGTGGTTTTGTTGGATCCTGATTACTCACCCGCTACAATTTTTTTAGCTTCTATTTATGTGCTGGAAATAAAAAAAACATAGCTTTCTTTATGGATCATGGTCGACCGGAATTGGAATTATGTATATCTTCGTCAAAAGTTTAATATCTACACCACAGGAACAAGCTATAAGCACTTTAAAAAAGCAGCCCAGCTTTGCATTGGCTCACATAATCTTGTCTTCAAGCTATAAGTCTGGAAATTAGGATTATTGTTGCTTGCTCTGAACAAGTTTACGTGCATTTGAGTATTTGACTTAGAGCAATACTAACCTCTTTGTGCTGGATTTATTCTCATCTGGTAGAAGGACGTGCTATGCCAAGCTTGTTTTTAGAAAGTTGATCTCATTACGAAAATTTTGTCAGCAATCTCAGTGGCTTGGAATATTATGTAGCCTTGCAATTAATGTTCTTGATATAATGGATATTAAGCAATTACATAACTCCTGAAGTGATGGACGAGAGAAGCACATCATGGAATAGTTCATAACAATGCTGGGAGAAATGTTTTGGAGAGCCCCAAGTTAGATGCTATATGGTGCTACAAGATTCTTATGCAGAAGTTCACTCCCCTAGCCTATCGGGCAGAGTTTGAAGAAACAACTCTATTGGTTGCCTTCATAAGCAGGTGGTAGAAAATAACAACAGATATTCTAGCAACGGCACCATTCTACATTTGCATGTTCCACCAACAGTATCAGTGGACATGCCACATGCTGCTGGCCTCGGATAAAAAAATAAACAAGAGAGGGTGGATGGAAGGGAGAGATGAATTGGGTTGAGAAACTACCAAAAATGAACAACAATAAACTGATGGTATGATTCACTCATAATTATTTACGCTGGTTATTATATAGTAATAATAGAATACTCATTTACATTAATGATTAATGATTAATTTGTTTTCAGGGTCACTCGGTTGAGTAGGATTTGCACTATTGAGGCCATTGAAATTCAGCTTATGTATATAAGATGCTGATGTAGTATATTGTTTTTTGTATGAATCACTGCTGCAATTCACTAGTTCAGAAAAATATGGATATAGCAGGCTACAGACTCTTTTACCTCTTCAGACTCACCTATTGTTGTGATGAATGTTACTGAAAATGGGTTCCACCTTTTGTATGAACAACCAGATCAATCTTAAGTGTGGTACTCTTATTTATTTATTACACCGGTTTTTCTGGCCTAAACATGGCGCGTCTTGTGCAGATCGCGAAGGCCATGGCATTGTACAAGAAGGAGCAGGGCCACGACTTCGAATATCTTCATTGCTGGAGGCTGTTGAAGGACAACAAGAAGTGGTTAGACTATAATGCAGCTATGGAGGCAAAGAAAAAGCAGCGGCGTTCGGCAACCGCCACCCCAGGGTCATCGACAGCACCGATGGATTTGCATGCCATGCCGCGGTATGAGACCCCAAACATCGGGGGTGGCCATATTCCTGGGCCGCAATCATCCACAACACCGATGGATTTGCAGGCCATGCCTCGGGGGTATGAGACCCTGAACATCGGAGGTGGCCAGATTCCTGGGCCACAATCATCCATAGCACCGATGGATTTGCAGGCCATGCCCCAAGGGTATGTGACCCCAAGCTTCGGAGGCGGCCAAATTCCTGTGCCTGTGGGACACAACCAATCATCCACAGCACCGATGGATTTGCAGGCCATGCCCCATGGGTATGCGACTCCGATCTTCATGGGCGGCCAGATTCTTCGGCCCATGGGACCGATGGGTTTGCAAGCCATGCCCCAGGGGTATGCGACCCCAAACTTGGGGGGTGGCCAGATTCTTTGGCCCATGGGACACAACCAATCATCCACAACACCGATGGATTTGCAGGCCATGTCTTGGGGCTGTGCAACCCCAAACTTCGGAGGCAACCAGATTTCTCGGCCCATGGGACACAGCCAATCATCCACAACACCAGTGGATTTGCAGGCCATGGCTTGGGGTTATGAGACCCCGAACTTCGGGGGCAACCAGATTCCTTTGCCCATGGGACACAAGCCATCAGAAGCGAGGGGGGCAACGGCTAAGCCCCTCGACAGTCCTACCCCAGAGGCCTTGGCGGAGATGGCCAAGCGGCGCGAGGTGAGAGCTGAGATTGAGGCTAGGAAGGACACGGGACAGCGCAAGCAATCGGAGAGCGTGGCCAGGAAGGCCGAGATGGAGGAGATAAAGTTGGAGATGGAGATTATGAGCAAGGACCTGTCCTGCCTGCACAGCGACGAGGGGAGGATGTACTTCCAGTTGATGCGCCGTCAGATTCTTGCGCGCCGGTTTGGATGCTCGAGCTCCTTGGGTCTGGCCTCAAATGGCGGGGCAAGGTAGGCGGCCCTCTCCCGCGGTTGATTTGCTAGAGTTCAGTTCACCTACGTTTGCATGGATTTGTTCGTTATGTCTTCTGTGCACCTGCCTGTATTTGGTTCTCTATGTATGTCATATGTAGTACGTTTGAACCATTTAAGTTTCTGATGCACGGGTTTGACAATGTTGTCTTCGTGACAATGTTTCTGAGCTAGAACTAAATTAGTACGAGATGGCTATGAAACACACAGTCACACTCCACTTTATTGTGAAACATGACAAACGTGAACAGGCATAACTGACCTTTAAACTGTGGTACCGAACACCTTCATCAGCAACGTCAAAGACTACTGTATCTAACGGGTGTTCAAGCACATATGCTACACTAGCATTTGTAAGGCCATCGTCAATGGTATTTCTTCCAGGGTCATTTCCTTTCACGAAGAGATTTTGATTTTTTGAGATGCTCAAACAGATTCCCTTTAAAAGAAATTTCTTTGTACATTTTTTTTAGAAAAAATTCTCTCTTCGCTCTTTTAACAAAATTTTTTCGAAGGGATGTTGTTGAAGATTGGGGGAAATGCAGATAAAGAATGTGGGGGAAGGAAATGAAATGAAAGAAAATGATTGAAGATGGCCTGACATGAATTACTTGTAATCTCCTGCCTGGTGTCTTCGAGACCGTTTTCTCTCGTACTAATTAACAGGAAGGTAGCTCTCCTGTCTTTTTATATTAAAGAAACGTGCTACCAAACACTGAAACACATGACCATGATGAGGACGTGTGCTAAAAACGCTTCAATCTTAAACCCTAATCGCCAAAAAAAAGAAAGAACAAGAGAAGTGGTGACTCCGTTGTAAATTTGCTAACTGTGCTTGTTCCGATGACGATGGTGGAGTTCGTCGGCCGCTCACCGGAAGGTCATATACGTGGTACTTTTGGCGTTGTTGTTGGGTAGGGGTGCAAACGTGATGGGAAATTCTCGCCTCATTTGTTTAGAACCCGATTCAATAAAAAAAAATGATATCTGGCTATTACGGATTCGAATTCGGCATTCCAGAGATTATATGGGCTAGGATATGGGAAGAGCAATATCCAACCCATGGCCAATTTGTACCCACACATCCGAGATATCTGAAAGATATTAGTGTAAATTAGCAAAATGGTATCCTATAACGTATCCAATAAACATAAATATTTCATATAAAATATGTTTGATCGGAACCTACAGGTTGTTGCCAATGTTTGACTCAAATATTAACATATCGTTAGCTTTTCTATTAAACCTAGAAGCTTAATCTATATTGATATAACAATAAATAATTATATCATATACTATTTTTTCTGTAAAATATCCAATTGTTTATTCGAGGCCAACTTGAGACCCGATTCATAGTCGTCTTATATTCGTATCTCGAAAAATCCGGATTTGAATCTGTATCCGGCTTATTTGTCTTAGAGAAAAAATATGGGACAAATAGTATCCGACCTGTTTGCACCCTTATTGTCGGGTGTTTGTAGTGTCTTAGAGTTAGAGGTGGATCGAAGGGTACCACGACGATGTGGATGTTCTCCAAGCTATTTTCTGATGTAGAGTTTCTCAGTGAATTATGTGTGTGGTTACCTCCAAAAAAATGGAAGCAACAATATTCTTGAGTTTCTCTTGCGATTTGTCAGCCGGTGTGTGAATAAACGACTTTAGAGTAGGCATGCTTTTCTGATAGCATGGGATGAGTTTGTTTTAAAAATTAAGGATCTGTTCACATCAGTTTATCTGACTTATTTGACTTATCTTTATTTAAATTAAATAATCTGTTTTTGAATCCGGTTTTTATATCTTGAAGACTTGTCTAAAAACTGTAAAACACAAGTCGAACAAAATGGATCGAACTCTCGAAACTATCTTAAAAAACTCTTGAAGTTAGAAGATAAATCAAATAAGATAAACTTAGCTGAACAAGGCCCGGCGTTTCTTTTTCCCTTGTATTAATCTAGAGGAAATATTTGGATCGTCACGTTCCAATAACTCATTCTGGGCAGCAGATTTGCTCGATTTTCGTAGCATGCCCTGCAGGAGTTGGTGGTTTTTACCACTGATACTTATGGTTTTTTTTGTATTTCTTTTTCTAGTAAGTTTTGTTTATAAAATGCACGAATGTGAGACACCCACGAGGGCACAGGCCCGCGGTAGATCAGCCAACAGTCGTTGGGATACACTAATTTTTATTTTTACTGACCTTGGTGCGAGGCACGACGCGTCCTTCTCTTCTGCTTATTCAATTTTATCTCCGAATCAAAAAGTCAAACGTTTTGACTTTTGTATTCGGTTTTTTTTTCTAACTCGAAACCACGTCTCAGAGCTCTAAGAAAAGAATCAAACGGAATTCACTTCACATTCCAAACTACCTTAAAACGTTCTCAGAATTCAATTTATAAGCAAATAAAAAGATATGGAAATTAATGAAGAGAAGGACCCAAAACGTTCTCAGAATTCAATTTATAAGCAAATAAAAAGATATGGAAATTAAAATACGCTGAAGAGAAGGACCCAAGATAAAAAAAAAGAAAGAAAAGAAAAACAAAATGAAAATGCAACAGACCGAGCATCCAAAGCCATCGGACGCTGCCTCGGTCAGACCCAAATGCTTTAGTCAGAGTCGTGTCCAAAAATCAAGGGCGTTAAACAAAAAAGAACGAATGGAGTAATATACAACCTTATGTTTTACGGACTCAGAAGGATAATTCCAACCTATCTATGGCCAAGGCCATCAAAGGCGTTAAACAAAAAAGA
Source organism: Raddia distichophylla (assembly GCA_005191435.1). NCBI lineage: Eukaryota > Viridiplantae > Streptophyta > Magnoliopsida > Poales > Poaceae > Raddia > Raddia distichophylla. The sequence continues at coordinate 643,738 of SPJY01027641.1, read as the reverse complement.
ACGAATGGAGTAATATACAACCTTATGTTTTACGGACTCAGAAGGATAATTCCAACCTATTTATGGCCAAGGCCGATGTCCAGACCAGAGACAGTGGGACTTCAAGTTCTGCTTCAGCTGAAGTGCATGCAGGTGCACCCAAGTCAAAGGAAAGGAAAAATAATCCTCCGACAGCCCACTGATGCTCATGCAATTAGTACTGTTCTTGATCTTTCTTAGACGAGGTAATCGGCTAAAAAAAATGACATAAATTAAGAACCTGGGCAGTGTTCGCACATGCCTCTAGGGCAAAACAACACCAGCCACAACCAGGTGGTGACCTGTGATTTAATAGTGCCTTGTAAACGACAGAGCAAAGTTGTAAACTTTAACCTCTCTAGACCATGGCATTCATTCATCACAAGAATTCTTCACAAGCATTTCCTACGCTTTATAGCGCGTATCAGTTTCGTATAGGCGGCCGCTTCACCGCCGTGTCCACGTGCGCGCTTTATGCTGGCCCTTCTTTGTTTGCGATGGACGGTTCTGATGGCTGCACGTCGGTCGCCTCCACCTACATGTGCCCGCTCTGCTGCTGCTTTATACGTGTCTTGCCGCCGTCCGGTACGCGTGCCGCGGCAGGCCAGGCTTGGTGGCTTTGCAAACTAGCCCTTTTAGTTGCTCGTTTTATGGTACCGCCCTTGCAGTTTTCTTTTAGGACCCTAGCACCGTTGCTCTGTGCGCGTGTTCTTCTGATTTTGCCCTTTGTGTTGCCGCCGTCTTGCATTCTGGCACTTTTAGCCTTTGTAGTTGCACTCGGTGTTCCAACAAATTACAGTTCCATGCCATTGTTAGGCCCTGTTTGCTTAACACGTGTTTACCCGTTTTTCGTACTGGGATGGTTTGCTTTGCGCTCCCGGTTTCATCATCTTCTTCGCTGCGTGGTTTCGTCCATCGTGTTCTTCCTGGTGTTGACTCTTCCCATTTCTGCGCTCCGTTTTCTCCATTTTCTGTATGCCGCGCCGTCCGCGTCTCTTTCGTGCTCGCCTTGGTCGGAGGCTTCCTTCTGCTCATGTTTCGTCGCCCTCGCAGTGTTTTTTTGAACAAGGGCAGAAGAGCTGCCCAGTATATTAAAAAGAAGAAGCAGTTACAGGGTGGGGGGAGTTTACGACCCCTCCCCCAGGGCCACACACACTCGTTACGTTATTACAAAGGGAGCTCCTGCGGCAGCCCAAAGCCGCAGGTCATCGGTTAAAGCGTTCATGAATGTCGTAGCCGGTCTTTCCTCCTGGCGGAAGATGCGGTTGTTCCTCTCGAGCCACAGATGCCAAATGATTGCAGCTGAAGCTGAGCGCGAGGCTGTCGATTGGGTTCCTTGCATGATGTCCCACGCCCACCAAAGTTCGACCGAGTTTGCCTGACTCCATGTCGATGGATCTAGAGCAGGGATGTTAAGGGAAACGGACAACCTCTGCCATGCCAGGTTGCTGAAACTGCACTGAAGGAAGAGGTGCTCTGGGGTTTCCAGGTTGCGTTTACACAGAGCACAGAAGTAGTTGTTGGGCAGGTGACGTCGAAGCAGTGCGTCTGCTGTGAGAACCCTCTTTTGAAGCAGCGTCCAGAGAAAAAACTTGCACTTTGAGGGTGCCCAAACCTTCCAGACTTTTCGGAGGATCGGCCGTGGGATGCGACCAATGAATTGTAACAAGTAAGCCGATTTAACCGAGAAGTCACCATTTGCGGAGAAGCGCCAGTTGAGCTGGTCTTGACTGCTGGGGTCTAGCTGGACCTGGGCAATTCTACCGAGCAGCGACAAAAGCTCGGGCACCAATTGCGGGCTGAAGTTGCGACGCAGATCCGAAATCCAATTGTTGTTTGTGATGGCATCACGGACGGATCTGTTTTTCCTCCTGGAAGCTCTGTAGCATCATCTCATGCGCGGTGATCTTGCTGAGCAACGCTGTGGGTGCTAGCTTCTCTACATCACCACTGTTGGTGAGATAGGTGATGATGTCCCGGTAGTCCTTCTTGGGGAGGATTCACAGCATTTTTCTGCACACTTCATCATTTGCAACAGTGTGACCGAGCCCCTTAAGCTCGTTAAGGATGGGGTTAAGCCGAGTAAACATAGCATTGACATTTTCATTTGGAAGCATTTTGAACTAATCATAGCGCTCCTTGACAACTACTAGCCTACCCTCCTTAACAGCTGAAGTGCCCTCGTGAATCTCAATGAGTATGGTCCATATCTCCTGTGCACTAGTGACGACGATGATGTAGGAGGATTTTGGTTGATGTAGTCGTTCGGCTGATGAAGCCCGTGGCGTGACGACGATCTCTTCGGCGGTGAAGTCTCAAGAGCACAAGATCGGAGACCGTCTCTCACCACTACCCCTTCTCTCCCACCATGAAAACTAGGGCAAAAACACCATGGGAGAAGAGGCAAGACTTGGGGATGGATGAGAGGAGGTAGGGGCACCTTCTTCTTCCTCTTCCTCTCTTCTTCTCCCTCTCTCTCTCCTTCAATCTCTCAAGCACATGGAACTCTAGGTGGAGGTGGGAACCATGGGAGGAGCTCACTAAGGTGGCTAGGGTAAGGGGTGGCTGCTAATGTGGCTCTCTCAAGTTTTCTCCGAATTAGAGGCTCCAATTTATACCCTAAAGGCGAAAAACCCTAAGAATAGCCGGCCCGGATTGAATTTCCCGTGCGCAGTAGGACCCAGTCCGATGACCGTCGGACCCGGTCCGATGAAGTGTTTTGTCTTGGGAATGACTTGGTCGGACTCGGTCCGACGGTGGTCGGACCCGGTCCGACAGAAGGGTTGCATTTTGTGGACTTAGTCGCTAGGAACCTACGGCCTGGTCGGACTGGGTCCGACGGTGGTCGGACCCGGTCCAACAGTAGCGTTGCAATTTGAGTGACTTAGCCGCTGACACGCTCATCCACCAGACCCAGTCCGACGGGGCTAATTTTTGTAGCCCACTATATTTTGGCTATCCCTTTCCTCCCTTCATGTTTCGCCTAAGGTTTTGTACCATGTTTGTCGACTTATGAACTTGGCGGGAATATTTGGACACTTAGGCGAAAGGTTTCGCGCCCATAGGAAATATCTGGCTTTGAGACTTGGCGGCTACGAAACCCCGGACAGTTGACTACTATCTATCCTGAACTCTCTCGAAGACGAACGAGGATAAGAGATTGAAAATGTGCTCAGTGGGACCCTGTAGCCAGAGATACGACGATCGGCAGACATGTTGTCCCTAGGCTACACACGCAAAAAATCAAAAGAACTAGGAAACAAATGTCCTTAATCTTGGCGTGATCCAGTTGTACGGCCTAGTTGCCATCAATTACCAAAATCATTCAGCTCATAGGAGGCTTGATCTTATAGAAGCAGTGGCTAGGCCATCGTCGTCTTCTTCATCTGCACGAGGCCTTCTCTATACACTTTGTTGCCGTGAAAGGCGGATTCATTTGCCGACAAGCCTTTCTTTCCCTCCTCCATTGAACGAGCTCTTGTCCTTTGGACAGAGTGCTCGTGCTAGGCATTTCATGGCTTCCAGCAGCCAGTACAATTCTCTTGTCGCTTTCACGTCCGTGGGAGTTAATGTTGATACTAGCATTAATGTTGGTTCTAGTCCATGTGTTTTCCGGATTAATGGTGTGGTGCATCATGTCATTGATTCACTTCTGCCATCTCCTGATCGCCGACCAGAATTTGCTCAGTTGTATATATATGATACATCCCATGAGATTCAAAATAGGCTGGCTATATTTGGAGAAGATGGCGCAGGCTCAGCTCATCCAGATCATCAGCTACTTGCTGAGTTATTGTCTAGATGCTTACAACCCCATTGTTCAGAAGTTTAGATTGGCGCGTGAGCGCCTGCTTTCTGCAAATTGCCCTGAAATTGCCATAAATCTTATAGGACCAACAAAAGAGGGCCGGCACACATATTCTTTACCAACGACATCCGAGCTTTCTGCTCTTATTGTTGGTGACATTGCTCCGCATAATTCTCAATTTGGCATAATTGTACAGGTTCGTGATGGGGTTTCCAGCATGTGCCGCCCACTCATCCAAGCCTAATGGCCTTATAGTATCCGCTATTGTTCCCATCAGTATCCGCTATTGTTCCCCTATGGAGATGCTGGATTTCATCCGGGCATTAAACTGAGAAATATGCACGGTCAATCATCCTCTGGTAGACGTGATGTTTCTATGATGGAATACTACCGGTACGAGGCTCATTACCGACGTGGCAGGCCTAACCAATTTACTTGATGCGGAAAACTGTCTGAGCGTCCGGCCATCGATGCTTACTCCTGCATTGAGGCTAATAGACTGTCATATTTTTATTTCAATCAGACAAAGTTGCGTTCCAAGACTTTTCAGGGTATATCTGATGCAGTTGCAAAAGGGAGTACAAATGGAAGGGACGTAGGAGTTAAGGTTATTTTACCGGTCAGCTTTACTGGTGGGAAGCAATATATGACTGAAAATTGTCAAGATGCTTTGGCCATATGCAGGGTGTATGGTTGCCCGCAGTTGTTCGTGACCTTTACCTGTAGCCCAATATGGGCCAAAGTTAGACAAGCAATCCTATGTGAACCAGGTCAAAGACCGTCAGATAGGCCTGATATAGTGACGACTAACGAGAGTATTCCATCTTAAGCAAAAAGAATTCTTGTCGGATGTTAAAGCCATTACTGTCTTTGGTGATGCTCGTGCAGGTTTGTATGCTACACACTATTATTTGTTACATTGCATCATCTTTGTTGCTGCTATAATTATTTCGTTTCGTTTTCTGTAGTTATGCATGCTATTGAATTCCAGAAGAGAGGTCTCCCATATTCACACAACATTATTTGGTTGGTTATGGACAAAGAACCCAATGCAGAAATGATCAATTCTTTCATATCTGCTGAGATACTGGATCCTGTTACAGATCCACTTACTTATGCCTTAGTAGATGAGTTTATGATTCATGGACCTTGAGGTGAACTTGATCCATCTTTGCCGTGCATGAGAGATTGTCGTTGTTCCAAAGGGTATCCAAGATCATCCCAGGAACAGACTGTGCTTGATGCACAGGGATATTCCGTATACCGTCGCTGCAAAAATGATAGATTTGTCAAGAGAAAAAACCTAAAGCTAGACAATAGGTGGGTTGTTCCATACAATCCTTACTTGCTAAAAAAATTCCAAGAGCACATCAACGTTGAGTGGTGTGTGGGATCATACCTTGTGAAATATATTTTCAAGAATGTCACTAAAGACCCGGACTAGGCAACCATTAGGATGCATGCAGTTTCGCATGAGCTTTCACCGGCTACACGTTTTCATTGCAGTGTATTGGCTATGCATGCTGCAAGATCACTTGCGCAGTCTATACCAGTCCATGCCGCTGCTACCGCCTCTCCTTCATCTTCTTCACAGCCAACTGGTCATGCAGTGTCCGCTAATACACACACGCCACAGGTCGTCGATGAAATAGCCAAATATATTAATGCCAGGTATCTTTCAACATGTGAGGCATACTGGAGAATATGGGGCTATGTAGTTCATGAGAAAGAACCAGCCGTTGAAAGGTTCACTGCTCATTTGCCTTCTATGAACCATGTTTCATACTACGAGAACCGCCATCTTTCCAGCATCTTACAAGACCCTTTAAATACAATGACGATGTTAACTGAGTGGTTCACTGCGAACCAACAGTATCCTACTGCTCGAAATCTCACGTATTGTCAATTCCCATCTGGATGGACGTGGTATGCTAGCAGAAAGATGTGGTGCCAAAGAAAAAGAGGTGTCAAGATCGGTAGGCTGAAGCATGTTCATCCTACTGCTGGTGAGGTATTTTATCTGAGGATGCTCCTGATGGTGGTCAAAGGGACAACCAGTTACGAAGATGTAAGGACAAATAATGGTGTGCTCTGTGGTACTTTCCGTCAGGCTTGCAATGCTCGAGGGATTTATAGGTGACGATTTAGAATGGGCTATTGTCTTTGATGAAGCCATTACCTGGGCGTCCTCCGGACAACTGCGGTCTCTGTTCATGGCAGTTTTACTACACTGTGAGGACATTGCTCGTGGTTACCGTACCAGGTGGCGGATAAATTGTGATCCTATACCGGACTTTGTTCTGCAACAAAGATTGCTTCAGCATCTTGAACATATGTTCTGTTGCAATGGCATATCATTGGCTTCATATGGACTTCCAATGTCCGTTCAGTCATCACAAGAATGACAGTTAAATAAACTTCTCTCTAAGGAACTATTTTACAACAGGCATGAGTTAGCGCAGCAAGCTTCGTCAATGTCTACTAAACTGAATTCTGAACAGAAACTTGTCTATGATACTATCCTCTCTAAGATAGCACATAAAGAAAGCTGCATTTGTTTCGTTTCCGGCCACGGAGGTACTGGCAAAACCTCTCTCTGGAATTGCATCATTGCAAAGCTACGATCTGAAGGACACATACTTTTGGCGGTTGCCTCTTTTGGTGTTGCCTCCCTCCTACTGCCTGGAGGCCGCACGGCGCACTCATGATTTAAGATACCTGTTGACTTAGATGCAACAAGCACATGTCCCATCAAAAGAAATAGCTCACTCGGTGATCTTATTGCAAAGGCCACTCTTATATTATGGGATGAGGCTCCGATGGTGCATAGACATTGCATAGAGGCTCTTGATCGTGCTATGCATATGATACATGCAGCTATGTTCTTCACCATGACACAAGATTCACTGAAGTGAAATGCATAGGGAAATAGCCCATCGCAAAGCAATGCGACGGTACTCAGTAGTATCAAATCAAATTTAGCAGATGCAGATGATAGTAACAATGCCCTGCAGATGCGGATGACACAATCATCATGCAAACAAAAGGCGTCCAAGCCTAGCAAGCAGCAAGCCAGCAACAGTAAGAAGAAGAGCAGGAAAAACAAAATAGAAAAGCTACACATATAGGCCTTTTTTGGTTCGCGGTTGGTTCGGTTGGGTTTAATTTGGTTGAACAAAGAACTAAAGGCTTTTAATAAAGATACGAAAAGGCTAAAGAATTATTAAAAAAATTTTGAGATCTTTTAGTAAAACAATACAAAGTCTGGAAAGAATTACTATAAAATATTACACCAAATAAACTATACAACATAATAAATTTTAATTCAATGAACAAAATCTAATCCAACCGCGAGCACTTACATACCTCCAGCTCCAACAACAACACACGGCAGTACGGCACCAATCTCTCTACTGTAGAAAGAGCACAAGTCTTAAGACGATTGAGCCCAGCCCATCTCCTGAAGCCATTCTGAATCTGAATACAAGAAATGGCCGGAGACAACTGGGCCCAGCCCATTCTTGTGGCCAGCCCCGTGCCTCACTGACACGCGGGACCCCGGTACGCACGAGTCCACCTCCCCCTGCGTTGATGCAATTTCGAAATGCCATAGATCCTGGACGCTGCAGCCGTCCGATTCGCGCCACGTCACCGATCCGGGTCCTGTTATTGTTCCGGACGGCCCAGATCATCCGTCGCTAACACAAAACCCTAACCCCCCACCCCACCCGTGCTCGCGTCGCAGCAACTACTCAACCGGAGAGAAACCCAAACCCTACTCGCTCAATCCAGAGAGGAAGAGGAGGAGATGGTGGCGGAGGGCGAGAGGGAGGCGGGGGTGGCGCGGGAGGAGTCCAAGGCGGCCGCGGAGGAGAGGGTGGGCGGCGAGGTGGAGAAGGTCGAGGAGGCGGGCGAGGAGGAGGAGAGCGACGTGGAGGCGGCGGGTGAGGAGGAGAGCGACGGGGACGACGACGACGAGGAGGAGGTATAGACTACGATTTGCATCTCACTCGCGTAGCTTCCCGTTCCTGCAATCGTTTAGTCTCGTATCTTCGTCTAGATGCCGCCCATGCCGCGATGCTCCATGCCGCTTCCACCCCCGTCATGCCGCTTCTTGGCCCTTCTTTTAAAAATTTTTGATGGTCAAAATCCGCGTGAATCTGTTCGGTTTTAGTTTGTAAGGAATGAAATCATTACTAGACAATTAAGCAGGTTTGTGACTCAAATGGAACTGTTCACTTTGGCTTGCTGTGGCACGTTCGTATGCTTGTGAATTGCAAGGGTTTTGGCAGTTGTTAAATCTGCACATCAGAAACAAGCTTTGAATCTTTTGGAGACGAGGAATTGTTAATGTGCATTTCTGGCTTAGAGCAATACGGGCCTCTTTGTGTAGATACTATGCCCATCCAGTAGGCGGCCATGATATCCTTGCTTGTTAGAAACGCCAGTAGATCTGATCAGGGAAAGTAGAGGCTCCATTATGTGTGTTCTGCGTAGAGAAACAAGAATTTGTTACAGAGGTTTCTTTCCGACCATGCTGATGTGCCACATGACTGCCCGACCTTAAATCGTGCAGGTTCCTGAGAAATATCGTTGCACAATAGTGCTATTCTTGTTTTCTCTAATTTTTATTTGCCATTGTATTTATCTTAGGGAAATGATTTTTTTGTACATCTTTTTTGTGAATGGGTTGGAGATTTAGTGAGCTCTACTTTGTTAACAAAATGAAAATTAGCGATTTAGTTCTCTTCATATTTTGAATCAGTTTGGTTCAGCTCCAGATCTTTTCCCTGATATGCTAACCTATTTTGGTGCAGCTTGACGGCCTCTATTTTTTGGTACATTTATAGATGTCATACCTGCCATGATATTATTTTGTGTTGCTTTAAATGTTGTCTTACCCTCAGTTTGTAGAGTAATTGCCATGCTTTTCTTACCAGTTTCTAGATTTTCTTTGTTCAATAAGTGATAGGGCCCTCATGGACTTGTTTGTTGCTAACTTGCTATCTGTCTGCTTTCTGATGTGTGCTTTTGTTAACTTTAACTATGGCAGGAAGAAGAACTTGGAACCGAGTTCCTTGTCCAGTCACCTGGCCAAGCTGAAGATGAGGAGCCATCCAGTGAGTTTGAGCCAGATGAGGATGCAGAGGAGGATGAAGACATTGAAGATGATGGTGACGAAGATGATGATGGTGAGGGTGAGGGTGAGGGTGAAGGTGGAGGCAAAGGCGAAGGCGAAGGCGATTCCAAAGCACGATCCTCAAAGAGGAAGAGGTCTGGTGGCAAAGAAGACGACGGTGACAATGATGGTGAGGCCGACAAGGAGAGGCCTGCAAAGCAGTAGCTGAGCAGCCCCTGAGGAGAAACTGAGATGTGATTGTAGGTCTCAAGGACCCTGCCGCCATTAGTTTTATTTTCTGTAGCTTAGCTTATTAGTCATGGATGCTCACCTGCAGTTCTGACTTCTGATCGACTGTTGGGAGGCTCTTGCAAATTGATCATCACTAATTGTTGTAGTTCACTCTTGGCAAGAAAATATTTTTATCTGTGATATCTCGTGGATAATTTGAGGCGTGAGTTTGAGGTTTCAGCAGTGTAATACTGCCACACTTTGATTATGCCATGTTTTTTTTGCTTATTAAGAAATAGCAAATGTCAAATGTGAGGATTCAAAGTGATGAACCGACTTCAAGAGGTAAAAGGTGGAATTAACTTCGGTTTTGCATATTAGAGATTACTTTGTGGACAGCTGGACATGACCAAGCATATATTGCATCTGCAGAACATGTACTACAGATTTATAATAAATAATATGAGAAATATTGGTGCACACCAGCTTTGTAGTTTGTAGGACTGAATCAAGAAAGAAATGAAATCAAATTACTTTCAATCGGCACAATTTTGAAGCACGCCATGAATTTATTTTCAACCTCCACGATTTGACATGATTTGAAAAACCTGGCCTCAAAATTCAAATGCAAAGAAAAATTGCCAATGTTGAATTCAGCTGATTTGCACTTTTTTTCCCCAGGAACCATGTATTGTTCATTTCTTATCGCTATTGTCACCCATTATTCTTTGTCATCTTCTTCCTTGACACCATCGATCATCGGCGCGTCGGAAGCTGCTGCCCGTGGAGGAATGTGTTGATGAGCATAAGACCTTCAGAAGGTTTGTTGAGGGGCACCAGGTGTCCTGCTCCTCTGACTGTCACCATGCTCATGCCATGGTACTCCACAAACCTCCCAGCAACCTGCATATTGTCACCACATTTCAGCATCCACTGACTACTGATGTTCAGTTCAGCTGCTGGTTCAGAGTTCAGACCTGCTTGTCAAGGTACCATGGTTGCCACTGGGTCTTGATCGGTAGACCGAGCGCTTCAACGCAGTACCGAGAGCCGATTACCGGGACCCTACCGTCCGCGTCACCACTGCAAGCATTTCTTATTAGAGGATAATGACAGGAGTACGTGCTAATTTTGCTTTAAAAAATGCATGTTAATGTGTGCTTGAACTCTGCAACATTTTCAGAGAAGGCGTACAGTAATTGCAGGACAACAAAAATGTGATGTTTGGTGTGCACATTATAGAGCTGGAAATGAATTTGTTTAGGATCCAGTAAAAGAGCACACCTGTAGAGCCAAATTCTGAGCCCTGCTTTGATGAGCTTGGAGTATATTGGTAGGACCGAAAGTACCGAGAAATTGTAGGAGCTCAGGATGGGATCACTGCACAACAAAGTGGGGGGCTCATGTTCTTGTTAAATGCTAGAAGAAGAATCAATGACATAAAACTGATAACTTTAGGGCAATCCACCTGCAGACTTGATACTTCCCTGGAAGAAATCCACTAACATTTGCGTGGAATGCTCTCTGCACATCTTCATTGTTGAAGTAGTCCTCGGCATAGGGTGAGTAGCATGGATCGTAGCCCGAGAACAACCGGACCCTTCTCCCAAATTGCTCCTATCATGCCAAACATTTCCATCCATTTCAATAGAATCTACACCCTGCATGTTGAACCTGTCTCCTTTTGTTTTACAATATATGTAATCTTTACCTGATCATCAGTGAAGAATGCATGGTCAGCTGAAGATGACAAGTTCTGATTCACAAGACACTTGGTCGCATATATGTTGTATATGTCGATCTCACGGTACTGAGCAAAGACGATGGCCATCGCAGCCATGCAGTCATCAGACCAATTGGAGTTCTTGAAGTCGCAAGATTTTTCGATACGCTTGTATACTTGATCCGACACGACTGCGTGGCTCCAGGCATACTCGGCCAACCCTTTTGAATCGTAGTGGTCATTGGTGATGGGATTGCCAACCTGCAATATGTCAGGTCCATCCTGGACGTCATATCGTCGACAAAATCGATTTCCAAAGTTTGAAGCCTGAGCCAAGCTCCTGCGAAAACTCTTCTGCGATGGTTTGCAACTTTGCATGGAATAATGGTTGATTGATGATGATGAAACTAACTACATTTCAAATAAGTGTCATGTTTGAATAAAAGTATTTTCATAAGAATAGTTCAATTTTGAAGTTTTAAACGCTAATAATGAACCCCTTGAGGTTGATGTATGTGTTGGAACATAGCTCATTGATGATGGAACTAATTTTATTCCAAATAAGTGTTATGTTTGAAAAGAAAGTATTTTTCATAAGGATTGGTCAATCTGAAGTTTTAAACTCTTACAATGAACCCCTTGAGGTTGATGTATGTGTTGGCGCTCTTGTCTTTGTTCCTCTCATAGACAAGATCAGCAAGCTGTGGCACGTAATGACCTGCAGCACAGGGCATTGCACAGGAAAAAGTCTAAAATTCATCTTTAGTGACGTGCAAGGGGAAAGTTTCGCAGGGCATCTTCTGCTCCACCGCATGTGGATTGTCACACAAACACAACGCCCCAACATGACTTGTGAACCTGCCACTACTTCTTTGACCATTCTTCCAGGAGACATATATGTTCAGAGAACCAATGGACCATCAGAAAAACCTAAACCGCATACACAATCGAAACAAGTTATTGTGCTTGGTTTCAACTTTGAAGTAAGTAGGTGCATCAGTTTGGGTAGCAACTCTCTTCTCAAATGCATGGATCCAACCATTCATTTTCTTATTTTTTTGGGGAAGGAGGATTGGAGTATCTTCTTAATTCCGAATAATTGGCTGAGAAAAAGCATATTGTATACTTTCCCCGTTCCAAAATATAAGGCGATTCCTCTATTATATATATTATAAATTGTTACAATATAATATTGTATAAAAAACACTTTGAAATATGAACAATTTGGTACAACTTTGGTATACTAACGATGCATATTATTTGATTATTTATGATCAAAATTTACTAAGTTTGACTTTTCTCCGATCAAAATACATTTTATATTTTGGAATGGAGGGAGTACTTCATAAGAAAAGGATGAAATTGTTGCCTAGTTTTCTTAGACCGTTGCTTTCTGATCTGACGCCTGGTCCAGTCAAAGCATGATTTTTGTTTTGCTATAGGTGATGCTCAATTATGAGTTGTCCTAGTCGCCAACTCAGGGGACATTGGCCAAGCTAAGCTGTCAACCGTTCTACAAAGTGGTGATATCTTTTCTTCAGTGAAAACTCTGATTTCAGATAAGATGGTGACATTATCCGAATAGATATCGTGCCATGCTTGATTTGTAGCCAAAAAGGAAAAAGAAGCATATAGTACACGCACACATGAAGAAGGAAAAAAAAAACAAGGAACATCCTTTTCCATCGTAGTTATCCCTCAGCACCTTCTATTTGTTTTAGATTCCTTTTAGCATATTGCTAACATTTCTCAATGAACATATAGAGTTCAAAATGCTTGTCGAAAACTCAAAACCACAGCTGCGCAAAAATGTCTAGAAAGCTTTACGTTTTCAAGTCAAAATTACCTGCATAGCTCTCTCCTGAGATGTAGAATTCTCTGTCCTTGTACTGAGGAAATCTCTTGAACCAATTAAACAGGAAGTTGTAAGCATCCTCAGCTACAAAGTACGCCACAGATTCCGTTTGTTAATAAGTAACTACATAACAATTTAAATTCAGATGTTTCACAAGTTGTTGAGCAAACTATTCTCTCTTCTTTTTACGATCAATTTACCTACAAAATGGTCATTTAGTTTGGTAAGGTCGGATGATGTGTTGGTGTAGGAGAAGCCAACCCCAACAGGAGACTCCAAGAACAGCAAGTTAGCCTCTGAGAAGGACAATTCGAAACGCAAAAATAATTAGAATTGCTCCTCAAAACAAATGCAACTAACATTAAGCATTTAAGCATGATTGCATGAAAGAAAAATTATGAATTCAAGAAGAGTACACACAAGAAGAGCACCTTTGTTCCAAGCATATTTGTTGAACTCTAGCCCTGCTCCTTGTTTGGTAACTCTGAGAGGCCCTAGCTCAGATGCTGCTCCATAGCCAATTGATGAACAACCAGGCCCTAACATTATCAAAAACAAGAAAATTATAAAACCTAGTATCAAGCATCTTCAAAACGATGCGCGATAGAAGCAATGACACGAATGCATGGTACATGAGACCAATAAAGTTCTTTTCTTGCATTGTCAATTTTTAAAATTAATTCTTGCATGATCATCAAATAGAAGTAAATTAAGCAGCACAGAAAAAGAGTAGAATATTTGACATTAGCAATGAAAAGGTAACAACAGTCAAAAGATGTATGTACTGCTAACTAAATTGGCAGGAGGATATCACTGCACAACAACTAAAGAAGCAACCCAAAGTGTACTCCACTAAAAGGACATGCAACTACCAAGATCAAAGTACACTAGAAACTCACCAGTTTCTGCATGGTAAACCCATCAATAATGATTTTAAAACTGACAGAGCAAGCACAAGAAAAAAAAAGAAAAGAAAAGCAGCTGCTACGGCAAGAAAGAAAGAAAGCATTAGCAATGGCAAGCAGCAACCTCCATTGAGCCAGAGGAGGAGCGGCTTCTCCGAGGGCGCCGCCTGCGCCTCGAAGAACCAGTAGAAGAGCGCCCTCCCGTGCTGCTCGTCGGCGGTGACGTAGCCGGCGAACTGGGAGACGCTTGGGCTCGCCGGCTGCCCTGGGAGGCGGGCCACCCTGTCAGCCTCTCGCTCGCTGCTGCTGCTACTGGCCGGCGAGCAACAGGCGAAGAACATGAGAGCAAGGATGAGTCTTGCTGCCATTGCTGCTGCTCCTGATCTTGCCATGTGTGTATGCATGCGTGTGTGTGCGTGAGAGAGAGAGAGAGAGAGAGAGAGAGAGAGAGAGAGGAGTGAGGAGTGCTTAGGTTCTTCTTGGCAATTCTTCAGCGTGCATGTGAAGGGAAGGAAGGATGGAGAGGGTCATGTGCATCCTGCGTTGCTGCTGCTGCTGGTGTGTGTGTGCAGAGTGCAGTGTACCATCACCATGGATGATGGAGAATTGGAAAGGAAGGAGGTAGAAGGTGACAGAGAATGGGAATCTTTGGAGGGGGGATGTCTGCGGATTCCCGATTGGAGTTTAGGGGTTGGACTGGTCTCTCTTGGTCCTCCATCTCCATGGCTCTGCGTGTATATAATATATATATATACTAGAAAAAAAATGTCTCGTCTCTGTGCAAAATCAAGAAAAGCAAGTGATGAAAACGACAAAAAACTAGGATTTACACACAAATTTTAAAAAAACTCGAGATGAAAACGAAAGTAGAACAGAGTTTATGCACCAATTCAAGAACTGCGTACACAAAGAACTATTTAAAAAACAATGACATATACAAAAAGACATATGCTAGGTAATTTTAAGGCGATGGGGCTGTGGGGGTGATTTTATGAGCAGTTATATGATGGCTAGTTTTAGTAAAGTGCAACATCACTCACCGTAAGAGACTTATAATAGTAATAGAGTAGAGAACTATATCTCTATCCATAATTTGTGCAATATTATTTTAGAACTTTTCCATTTTTATTTTTTTAAACAAGAGAATAATAGAATTTCCATTACATCACAAAGGGTTACATTCAAAATTTCGGCAAAATTTCCCCGAAATTTCGCTCATTTCGGTCCAAGCCGATATGCTCCCGAAATTTTTAAATTCAAAATATTTAACCAAACTTGAGACAAATACATAAAAGAAGCCATAATTCTCATGTTGGAAGACTTCTTTTACTCTATTAGGTAGTGTACAACATGAGCTGCATGTTTACAATGTTGTGTTTGTTGGTTTTCTCAAATTTTTTTGTTTCAAATTCAAAAAATTCAAAACCTCCAATTTTATTTCGCCGAAATTTCCCCGAAATTTCGCTCATTTCGTTCCGAGCCGAAATTCGCTGTCCACCGAAATTTAGAACCCTGTTACAACTATAGGAAAAAAACTATTACAACACAATAACAACTAGAAGCGGTATTTGCATTCCTCTCCTTTGGATCAAGCAATTATAGTAGGTGTGATGTAGTGCTTGCGTTAGTAATTATTTATGCATGTTTTGAAAGACATGCTTTTTCCTTTTTCATATATGATCTATAAGCATCCCAATCCAAGTTTTTCACCATCCTTCTTCGATCGGTAAGATGGGGCGTTACATTGCTGACCTCTCCTCTTTCATATTTTCCATTCTTCGCCAAAACCGGCCAAATGGGCTAACTCTTGGATGTTACCAACAAGATGGTTTCATACGAGGATAACAATATTTACATGCAAATATATTTCCCCTTTCCTTCCCTCTAGCGCTCTTGGAATTATTTTTTATTTTGTTTTTCAAATACATTAGAAATATAACCAATTTTAAATTTTACTAAAATATACCCTTTGTGAAAATAAGTCGGCCGCCATAAAAAATTAGTTTGAGCTTAAAAAACAAGTATGTTACCTCAGTTCCCTTTAAACATTGATCATTTTTTCAACCAAAATTTCACAATCATTTTTGCGAAATCTGAACTTACCCTTAATTATTTTCTTCTGGTATGAAATGCTTGTGGGATGGCCAACAAATAATGAACAAAAATGAATGCAAACACATGTAGCATTGCAGCATAGTCCCCACGACTACGCATATATACGCACCTAGCTAGAAGGATGAACTGAAAGACATTAATTTTTGAGTCATATATAAGCCTGCCTAGTGCTAGCCCGGCCCGTTGCTTCTGCTCTGTTGATAAAAATGGCGAACGATGACGCTTAGTTCTCAACGTAAACGCATCAATGCATTTCCGGTTGTAGACGAGCTACTTTTCTTTTCTTTTTTTTGGTAGAAGCACTGCCATTTAGGAGTATTAAAGAAGAAGAGAATGCATGTGCTACGCTATAGGACTCGATCCATTAAAAAAAAAGGATCTTAACAAACAGAAATTAAAGGAAAACATCATCGGTGTTGCGAAAACAAGGCTATATATCCAACACGGCACGATGCTGCACAACCTATCTAACCTATTTTTAGATAATGGATTAAAATCCGGTCGCTACATTTCAAAGATGTACACGGTGCAAACAGTAACATAAGTAATTACATCAGCGATCTATGGAGAAACAAGTAGAGCACATGGAATGAACCCGTCGGTAACATCGTGACAATGAAAACGTATTATAAATAGCCAGCCATGCCTAAAAAAAGATTGACATAGCCGCAACCTCTAAGGATTTGCTGACCCTCAAAAAAGCCCATTGTCACAAGCCTATTTATCTTTGCCATCCTCCTTTTACAGTAACGTCCATTGTCACAAGCCCACGTAAATTTCTCTCAAGATAACCTCATTAAAATAATATATCTTATCTATCTGACCTACATCAGATCTTGTTATCATCTATGCGACTATGCTAGAGGGGAAGAGGGCTTATGAGTTGTGGTCGCATCAGGTGACCACAACGTGCCAACAACACCTCTCACTACAGAAATCCAAGGAATTTACGTCGCCCAGAAGCAATTTACATCGGCGTGCCGATGTAAATAAGCCGACATAAACCGAGCGACGTAAATAGATCTATTTACATTGTCGACCAATCAAATAGCACTTATTTACATCAGCCTCGCGGCTGGCGTAAATACTTTCGGGTAGGGCCATAGCTATGGGCCCCTTGTTTTACGTCGGCCGTAGCCTTTCCACTATTTACACGGCCGTCGAGCTGGTATGTACCAGTTGGCGCAGGGTTATTTATGTCGGCCTGGCTGACGTAAATAAATATTCCAGTATTTACGTTGGCCAAGCCATCGTAAATACTTAGTGGTCTGCCGACCCGTACTTCCAATATTTATGTTGACCTAGCCAATGTAAATACTGGGGCTGCTGGCTGGCAAAATAGCCACCATTTTTTTAGCTTAATTTCAGCAGCATCAAATATAAGTAGTTTTAGCCCAATCCAAACATCTCATTTTGCCCAATCCAATCCATACATCATCTCAAGCATCAACAATATAATCAGGTGAAAATAGTTCACAACATAACAGTATAACCCAATCCAAACATCTCAAACATGAACAATATTGCCATGTGAAAGATAGTACACAACATCAGCAATATAACTCAATCCAAGCATCTCAAGCATCAACAATACACATCAAACGACGGTCAACACAAATGTCCGCACACACGATGGTCTACACAAATGTCCGCACATATACACCGAAAGATAGTTCACAACATCAACTTGGAGGGGTATCATTGAAACAATATCCACTAACAGCATCGCCTCCCGAGAGAAAGAAGTCTCCAACGGTCAGTAGAGTCCTTGAAAAAGAATACATTTGCATCGGGAGGACCACCGAACCCTACATTACAATCTCATGTTAGAATTTTTAGATTGTAACATCATATATACATAAAAAGTTTAAGTTTGATATGTACCATGATAGGGAGAATGATGGGTAAATAAAGGTGGAGGTCAGAATGGAGGAAGATATAATGGTGTTACAAACTGTTTTGTCATGTATGGATACAGATAATTTACGTAAATATGGGTTCCTTACAAGACACGTGGCTTATTAAAGAGACCATCGCACCTTTTCGACCCTACGTTGGGACCACCTTTTTTTTACATCAGCTAGATTTACATCGTTCTCTCTAGCCAGCGTAAATATCCTGTTTATTTACATCGACTTTGTTTGGACCGACGTAAATAAAGTTGACCCATATTCGGATTTCTACCCGGTGGGCCTAGGGCTTCTACCCTGAGTACTTACCGACAAGTGACCGTCCCAACACGCTCTTCCGAGTTGCTCGCTGGCCAAGTAACATTGACTTCAACTTTCAATAGCATTAGCAAATGACGTTTGACTTTAAATGTTGGTTGAAAAATGAGAAAATACTTGTTTGCTCAAAGAAATTTAGAGGTTGTTCTCGAGATGAAGCGTATCTGATTATCTATATATGTTGGTGACATAGGGTGTTGAAAAACCTAAATTTTTCAACTTATTGATTTCAGATTTTAAAAATTTTAAAGCAACTAATAAATTTTTAAAAAAATATTAGAAACTAGCGAAAGAACTTCTGCATTGGCATTCCGTTGGAATTGGAATTGACCTATAAATGTGAAGCAAATGAGAGGTTCCTTTGGGGTAGGGATTTGATAATCGACCTTATCAGTAAATTTCTGTATGAGAAAAATATCGGATTTGGATGCATTTTGCCAAATTTTAAATGTACGTATAAGTTGTTTTTCGATGAAATCTAGAATTTTCAATAATTTCTTTTTAGAAAATCTAGAGTGATAAAATGGATAACCGGTCTTATCAGCCCTTGTTGATTTTTTCCCCTGAAATCGATCAGCTGTGTATTAATTATTTACAGGAAGTTAAGGAAAATTTGCCTTGATGATTAGGCCCCTTTTATAGATCTATTGAATAAGAATATTCCTTACATATTAATTACTCCTGAATATTAATTATAAGATTAGGCCCCTTTTCAATAATTTGATGCTAGTGATGCTAGTAATTAAAAAATAATTTGGAGTAGACAGGAAGAGCAAGATGCATTACTAGCTCCTACAAAGAAGGCTTTAATTAACCGTAGCCTCTGTGTTGGTCTTTTGGTTTTGGAACTTATTGTGGAAATAGATGCTAGTGAGAAATTAAGGTATACTCTATTGATTAGAGGAGCCTTGTGCTGTACAACCCTATTGATTAGAGGAGCCTAGTGTATTTATTGATTAGAGGAGCCTTGTGCTGTGCAACCCTATTGATTAGATCAGGAGCCTCGTGTATTTATAGAGTATATACAACAGTCCATCTCAGAAGTCTGTAAAACATCTCTAATCAGTGCCATATCAACTAATTTGATGTGGAGGAGAGAGTGTGTGTCTAGATATTTGAGTCGTCTCTTATGTAAGAGTCGACTCCACACAAGAATTAAGAAACTTTGTGTGTGAAAAATTACCTATAAAAACGTGCAGCCATCTCTACCATTGTATATGTTGTCTCTAAGCCATCTCTAGTGTTGTCTTTATGTGACATAACAATAGTTGGAGACAATTATTGTCTCAACATTGTACGTGTGCTCTCAAGGGAGCAAAAGCTAACCAGTGGAAGATGCAACAGAATGCACCCATCGAACTTGATAGCAGTATAATCTCTCGCATATACTATGATTGATCACTTGCCATAAAAATATATAGCGTATGCCGTACATATTCTTTCATAATTGGTTTATAGAAAGAGACACCAAGGAACTATATGTGAAAGCTATTCTAGGAAGATGATCAGAACACAAGCAAGCATGATCAAGGGCGAGCGAGACACGGCCGTCCGGTGGCTTAATGACGAAGAAAGGATGCACAACTATGCATGGCATAGCCGCATAGGGACCAAGAAACACATTCTAATTAAAGACATATTAACACAACTCATGGAACTTCAACATCAAATTATTTGCTGGATTGGGAGAACAAATAGAGCTTCTGTTCTGCTGATGCTCTACCAAGAATAGAAGACGATAGAGATATATATGGGAGCCATCTATAGTGACTAGTGTTATAAGGAAACCATCAAGATGCCCAAAATAAACATGTTTTCACACCAATTCTTTCCCTGATTTCCTTATATTTAAGAGAAGGTTTTCTTTAATCCAATTGATTTGAAACCATCTTGGTGGCTGTTATACAAATATATAGAGAGAATATTGTTAGTGTGAACTCGAGCACTTGACGGGTATATGAAATCCGAGATTTTTAGCGATCGATCCGAACTGGTCATCTTGTTCATCTTATCAAAATGTAGTTATCAACCAAGTTTTGTATTTTTTTCAAATTTGTTTGCTATTTGTTTTAAAAATTTTAAAATTAACATTTTTTATGCTGCATGACTATTTAGAGAGCTGATTTTCAAAATTAGAAAACAAATAGCAAACAAATTTGAAAAAAATACGAAACTTGATTGATAGCTAAATTTTGACAAGATGAACAAGTTCAGCGGTTCAGATCAATCGCTAAAAATCTCGGATTTCATATACCCGTCGAGTGTACGGAGGGATCCGTGCACTCAAGTTCACACCATCAATTTAAGCTTTCCGTGTATATATGTCTAAGGCCCTGTTCTTTTGAGCTGATCTGAACAGCTGAACGGCTGAAATGACTGAATTTCGAGAGCTTCTTGAGGTAATCTCGAGATTCGGATACATTTCGTTTGACTTGCTTTTTAAAGTGTTAGGACCCACCTTCAAAACAGCGAAAAAATGGGCTCAAAAAACTCAAAGCATATGTGTTTTCAAAACGTAGATAAGTCGTTAAGCTGTTAAGCCGTTAAGCTGTTAAGCTGAAAAGAACTGGGCCTAAATATTGCCACAATGCAGTTGGAGATGTTAACCATTGGTTATCGGATGGATTTATCGACCTCACATCCAGTTTATGTACTACGGGTATAATTCCTCTCTGCAGAGAAAACCTTGAAAACGATAAACATAAAAAAATCTGAGATGAGGAAATTGTTGTTTATCATTCTAGTTTGGCAAGCGCCAAGCGTCGGACGTCCGGCCGGAGCGCTCGTGCCGGACCATCCTGGACCATTGGATTGCCGGCACCGTGCGCATCCGAACGCTGCCTTGCGTCCGCATCCCGCAGACTAACAGCACGAGATGTGGCTAGATGCAGTTGATCAATTTTTCAATTAAAGTTCTGATTTTTGCATAAAATTCAAACAGTGTTCAAAATGTGTGAAATAAATTTCATAATTCTTCTAAATTCGAGCGCAACCCATTTTAAATACTTTTAAATTTTTTTCTCTTTTTCAAATTTTTTATGTGAACCTAGGAGAAGGCACTTGAAACTTACACGTATACTAGCGAAACTTGGCCGCGTGCTGATGAAACTTGGCCATGCGCTGATGAAATCTGATGAAACTTGGATGAAACTTCGATGTAACCTGATGAAACTTTGATTAAACCTGTGAAAACTCCATGAAATTTGGATTGACCTGAAACAACTTGAAGAAACTTGGATGAAACCTGATGAAACTTGAAAAAACTTGGATGAAACTTGATAAAACTTGACAGTTCGGCAAAGTTTAACGAGTATGAAACCCAAGTTTCAGTAGGCGAAAATCCAAGTTTCAGTAGGCGAAACCCAAGTTTCACCAGGTAAGTTTGAAGATTTATATGGCGACATACATCTGATGTATTGTTCGTAAAAATACGAGGAACGCGTTGGTGCAAACGGTTTGTGGATTAGAGCACCCAGTCAAAATTTATGGCCACCGAAAGAAAAATACAAAAACGGAATCTTGCTGACGTCAGCTTGCGTCATTGATTTTTTCCACCCCGATGATTTTTCCATCGCTGGCCACCCGCATGCATGCGCCGCTGGGCCTTGGCTCTCAACCCACTTGGCTCGCGCGCGTCCGGACGAGTCGGACGGCCGGCCTCAAGTGTTTTCGTTCTAGTTTTGGTGTTGACCTAGAAATAAAAAAAACATATGTCTTGTAATTGGAGTAAAAATTAAAAATTAAAATAACATATATAGATGACATGCCGATCAGAAGTCACTCTGAATCTGAGGCAAGAAAATTGGATATAACAACCATTTACAATCCTGAATCATGATGTGATTATCTTGTGTATACACGGGGGCAAGCTAGGGGAGTGAGTATGAAAGGAAATGACAGCAATAGTGATAGGCATGTTAATGGGCCTCGCGTGGGGATCAACTCCAACTTTACGGTTCAGTTGGTTGGAGTTGTGGAGCTTGGATTTGGTGGTGCCAGTACCCACACGTTTTGCAGTCGGTGGAGAACGAATTGCCGGTGACACGCACGGCTCATGGAGATCGCCAACGGCCGATGATGAGTGCTGAAGCGCATGGGTTCCGATTGCCGAAGCCTCCACATGCGCATCGTGGGCAGCGCGGGCGCGGAGACGACGGACGATGCACGCGGACGCGGACAGCCCCGCGTCGCGGCAACGGCAGCGATGCCGACATGGTAGCCGCTACAGAACGCCTGGACGTCGAGCTCGCCACACCACGCACTCGGAGCCGCGCGCTGGGTCGTCGCCGTGGACGGCGATACAGCCGCCACCGTACAGATGTGTGCGCTGGGTCGGAGCTGGCGCTGAGGTGATGAACAACGACGTGGTGTCCAGTAGGGGTGAAAACGGGTCGGTTACGGTCGGATAGTGACTCATATCGTATTCTACCCTAATTTATTTTTTCGGATATCGGGTCGGATACGGTATGATCAAAATCGGGTCGGATACGGTTACGGTTACGGGTTTTGACGGTCGGGTAGAAAACGGATATCGGATACCATATGAACGGGTAGAAATCAGTTATCGGACACACACACACTTCTCAATCCATGGATGGGCCTCTTGCATGCTGTTTACTTTGATGCTGCGGCTACAGGGCCAGCTTGGGAGCAAAACTGCTGTTAAGAGAGGAGGGGGTTTGTGGGCTGTGAGTTTCGACACATGGGCTCGGCCCAGTTTTGCCGAACGCACCAGTGCAGTGTCACTCAAGTCCACACTTATTGCTTTTGGCAGAACAGTAGATCAAATATATAGAAGTGAAACTTTGGTTGCTTGCCAAGTGATACTTTGACGATTTTCTGTTGGGAAGTGTAGCAATTGTTGGTTGTAGCGGTACTAATTTCTGTTGAAATGAGCATGACAGATACGATTCTGGCAGCTTAAAAAGTACACATACATTAGAACTGTGTGGCATTAACCAAACAATAATCAGCCAAGTTATGAAGGATCATTCATTTTAGTTATCTGATGGTTTTTGGTGTTCTCTATCCACAGGATATAAAACGAAGAATCTATCTGAGCCATATATATACACGTTCAATCTGTTTTAAAAACAAAAAAAAACACTTGTTTTTTTTAGTTTTTAACCTAACGAACCAAGTGTTTTTTTAAATGTTGGTGTACCGTCGAAAGTGCAGGTTCTCTATATTTGCAGTTTGGTTTTTGTTTCGTTCGGTTGAGTCTAAAGTTAGAAACCTGTAAAAAATAGGTTGGAAAGACTAAAAAAATATTTTAAAAATATTTTTAAGATTTTTGAGAAAAATCACACAAAACCATGAAAAATTTATTACAAAATGTTACGCCGAATCGTTTATAGAAAAATAACAAATTTTTGGCTAAACCAAACAATACAAAACAAAACCGCGAATCAATAGAGGCCTAAAACATCCTTGATAACAAAAGTACCGCAGCCGGTGCTAGCATTTTAACAGCTGGTGCAAAACTAGGACATAATTTAAAACGAACAACCAAGCTAAAAACATAGCATTATAAGAGATATAAAAGTTAAGGCCATGTTCTATACAACTTATTTAACTTATCTGCTTAATTGTTTATCTTCGTTTAAAATATAAATATTTTTTTTTCCAAATTGTCTTTTTTTCTACCTCAACAATGTGTTTATTAAAAACACTACAAAACAAGTTACGAGAACCTTGAAGACAACCCAAAAAAATCCTTGAAGTTAGGACATAAGTCAAGTAAGTAAATAAGATAAGATAAGCTAGGGAGAACATGCCCTAAATAGGGCCCAAAATGGTAAAAGGTAAAATAAAGTTTGAAATGTTGAGGAGTTGAAATATCCAAATTTAAAAAGATGTGACTATAAGAGATATTTGGACCAAAATATATATTACTTATGAAATAGTAGCCGTTTTAGACTTGTACCAAGTCAAAGTTTTAAAACTTTATCCATAGAGATTTTTTAAACTATTTAGATTGAAAACATAAAAATCATTTAGATATATTCGTCTTGAAAAGAACTTTTGTAATACTATAATCTTTAATGCATTATAAATAAATTTTAAAAGTTTTTTATGGTCAAAGTTCTATTTTGGAAACCGTGTCAATGTTCAAAACAACTACTATTTTATAGTGGAGGGAGTATATTCTTTTATAAGAAAATTGCACCATTTGTCCCCAAACTTGTCTCTGATGTGCACATAAATCCGTAAGTATTGAAACCGCTTACTTAGGTATCCAAAATTGTGAAACCGTTGTAATCAAGTCCATAGGCTAGATTTTTTGCTTGTTTTGGTGATATGAACTACCATGTCAGCGCCTATGTGACATTTTCTTTTTCTTTCTTACTTTTAATGTGGACCTACTTGTCATCTCATTAAAAGTAAGATGACAGAAAGGCAGAGAGGTGAGAGAGGGGGAGAGATGACAAGTAGACCCCACATCAAAAGTAAGAAAGAAAAAGAAAAATGACACGTAGACGCTGATATGACAGTTCACATCACCAAAACAATCTAAAAAACCAGCCTATGTATCTGATTGCAACGGTTTCGCAAGATTGGATACGTAAATAAGCGGTTTCCAAACGTACGGATTTATTTGTATAGACGGGACAAGTTTGGAGACTAATGATGCGATTTTCGCTTGTTTTATGAGATGGGTTTAGTGTTCTCTCGGTTCGAGGCTATTGCGATGACACAGTTCGCACAACCCACGGTCCACGGACGTACCGGCCCTATACGGCGTCATAATTAAACACGACCAAATAGATCAAGAATGTCCTGCCGTCTCATGCATGCATCTAGATTAATTAGAGTGGCTAATCCAACTATCATTGATTTTTATACATATTGTCCTAATTAGTCTGTGATGTGATGACTTCGCTCACCTTCTCTCCCATCAGCGTCGTCATCATGCAGCCTTTTACAAGAAAGAAAAGGAAAAAGAAAATGAAAAGAAAGACGCCGTCTGCTCTGCGTGAGATAAACATACTTTTGGTAGCCATGTTCCAAAAAGCGACGACACAGCTACACGTAATACTATGCTTATGAGTTCATGCCTTTTGTTGTACCCAATCCCTGTATTATCTATTCTTCTTTGATTAATTATAAGAAGGCATTCTCTCTCTATATGTATATATCTAGCTAGGTGACCTTCATGCATGCATGTGGGCATTGGGCATCTCCACATCAGCAGCTCCTGCATGGTTAATTAAGCAAAATTTTAATTCATCCTCCTTTTTGTTGTTCCTAATAATTAAGCAAAATAGATGCCGTACGTCTGACATGTTCTCATACATGCGAGGACCCAATTATACACTAAGAGCATCTCCAATGGGGTTGAGTCAGCTGGCTATAAGCCTTCCATGTAGATTATTTTGCTGAGGTGGAAGAAAGAGAAAGCCATTTTGTTTGTCGCCGGCGCTAGCCGAAGCGCCGGACGATAGTGCAGCGCAGCAGTTAATGCAGAGATGCTCGGCCAATCACTGAACCACAGCATTGCAGCCTTTGTTAGCCCTCACATTCTCAGCCAATCACGTTGCATATATCGCTTCAACTGCAGCATTATATATCATTTAATTAATATATGTGGATCTACAAATTGATTTCTTTTTGCCGAGTTGGATGTCCATGTGAGCACTATAGCCAGCAACTAGCTATAACCATTGGAGATGCTCTAATCTCTATTCAAGAGATAAACGACCACTTCATTTAATTAAGAGCACTGTTCAGTAACATTAATTGTTATATTAATAGGTTTGACTTCGTGGGGGCATTTCTCGGAAATCTCCGGGCTAGAAGATACAAAAAAACACTCAAATCCAGTTTTGATTTGTCAGTTCAAAATTCACTTTTCGAAGCTCTCGAATTTTGATTGAATTTGAAAATGATCACGTAATTTCAGCGTAATATATCATATATGTCACCCTCTTTTGATATGCATGTGCATGCACTGATAGTCAAACAGTGTCACGTCCATTATTGTTCATGCATGGCTTGAATGAATTGACTGAAAGTTGCGTTCAAAACCTAGCTAGCTAGGTGCCGTTCGTGCGTGCGAGGTCAAAAACGCTGCACACCTAGCTAATTCATTATATATATATAGGTTGCAACCCAATTATCCATGCATACATGCACGATCGATCAAACTTCTAAAACTTTTGCTATCTACGTCCTCAGGTTCCATATTACTTCTTGTTTTGGAAATTGACACGATCTTCGAAATGCAACTTTGACCATCAATTAATAATAAAATTTATCTACAAAATCTATAAAAATATGATATTGTGAAAGTATTTTTCGAGATGAATTTATATATATGGTCTTTATGTACACAATCCAAATGGTTTAAAATATTTTCTAGATAAATTTTTAAAACTTTGACTTAGGACAAAGTTAAAACGACAAGTACTGAAGGGAGTATATTTTTTCTACATATCTACAATATTGTATTGTATGTTCCGCTTTGTCTTGAAAAAAAATGCTTCTCTACGTTTTTTAAAAAACCTTCTCCATTGCTATAATTTTAGCCGTTTTACATATAAATGGCATAAGTAGTAATGTAGGGGTCAAAGTTGCATTCTGAAAATCGTATTAATATCCAAATGGACAAAATATGTTAACAGGTGATCCAATATAATTATTAATAATAATAAATAATAATAATAATGTTATATGAAATATTTTAAAGGTAAAAAAAGTAAACATGGACGCTATTTTCTTACTAGAGGCCAGCTCCATACATATGTCTAGCTAGCTAGCGCCTCAACATGCACATAATGAAGTAGAGCTAGGGCTTTATTTACCTACTCAAAAGATCGATGGAACAAAGGCCAAGGCAACCAGTAGCTAGGCACTGCATGCTTTCATGGAGACAAGAGACAAAAAGAGAAGCTAAGCTAGCATTAGTATCGCACAAATCTCTCTCTGCTTGTCTGCAAAAGTCGGTGCCTTGTCATCTTGATTAATTAATTAATTAATTAACTAGTCTGCTATACCTTGCGTGCGTGTGCGTGAAGAAGAAAAGGTATGCAAGCACCAAAATATGCTGTCTCGCCGGCCGTTTGACATCATATTAATCTGTTCCAAGAATCTAAGATAGATTAGTCATCGTTGCTGTATGTATATACTTCTATATATATTTAGAATAACCAACGCTTAATTAATCTTTAGAATCAATCATGCCCGGCGCCGAAGAGAACCGGGTCTTGTCTGCCACTGCCATATATAAGTGAAGTAGCTAGCACTAGCTTATGGAGTAGCACTAATTTAATCAGTTTAATCAGTGAACATTGACTCTTGGGTTTAATCGATTTGACTAAATTAATGAAGTAGCACTAGTTTATGGAGATCAGGTGAGAGCGCGCAGCTGATGGACTTGAAAACATTGTATCTATGAACAATCAGTCAATCCCATTTGAGGATAAGCTCCCTAATTAATTTATAACAGCTAACTAATCTATATATATACCTACAGAGATGTAGTAGACGAAAACTTGCTGTGGTGAGGGAGGAGGATAGCGCAGGCACAGACAATATAGGATTTCCTGCACCATAACAATTAAGTGATGTGCACATGAAGCTAGCATGATTCAGTGAAAATCATGTAATTTTTAAATACCAATATGGTGGTCGCGCCGTAACTTATTTTGTGAAATTACATGGAATTGAATATGTTCAAGTACATTTAGCATATAACTGGAGAAGTTTGTTTTGTGCAACCTATAGATCGAGCTATATATATGGGTGCAGACCGGAGAGGGCATTGTAGTTTTGAACAATTTCAAATGACACCCATCCTAAAATAGATTTTGCACTGACTTAAAATTAAATTGAAATAAATCTATGACAGGATTTTGAATTCAACCAAGTGAAATTAAATTCAATTAAAGACAACCAAATGGAGTATTTAATTCAATTCCAATGCAAGGCTGATCATGTAATACCCGGTCTATTGAGATGTGTGACCCATGTGATTTTGTGGTGGAATAGTACAACCTTGCTAGTCTAGAAAGATCTGTAGTAGCATATAATGCCTGATATCCCAGCATAACACCCCAGGTAACATTTTTTTGACGAAGCCAGGTCGAACCGTCGAAAGCCTAAGAGCAGTGCTATGCATGCATGCATATATGTAGCTAGTTTGAAGAAATTAATGCAAACTTGAGTGCCAAGTTAGGTTGTGATGAGATACTTGTACTTTGTGCACTTTTGGAAAAATGAACATTCTTGATGACCAAGTTCTAGTCGTCGATAGAATTATGTAGTCTCGATCCACAGTTAAATTTACAACCATCGATAAAACCAATATCCCAACCAACCCCCAAGGTACCAACTCAAAAATTCAACTATGTGATCCCAGGGAGACCTGTGACCTGTCAGTGTACTGTACAACCTTGGCATTCATCCCTAAACAGTTATTGTAACAGGGACGTACACTTAGCATCGATAGTCACGGTTAAGTCATTGAAACAATTTTTGGAGTGTATAGCTATTGGCAAGTGGTATGTCATGGCAATTGTTGGGCCAAGCCATCAACACAAAGGCTTATAGTAAATAGTGTCGATGAACGTGGATGTCGTCGACACTGTAAGGTCTAATGAAGCGCGTGGTGCCACGGAGGGGTTATAGTAGCACGAGGGGGTAGCAATAACAAGAGGAGTGATCATTGAGACATTGAGTGGCCAGCGGATGCTTAACAACTACAAAATATATTTTGTTTTTCTTATTGACATATTGCAGGAAATATGATTTTTTTCGCAAGAGATCATAGGCAAGACCCAATGACTATATGTTTTAGACATTCTTTCTTCAAATTGTAACCATGCTTAATTTGTTTTAATAATATAGCCACACCCAGCCTTGTCGAACTAGTATGCATGAACACGATGATAATAGGGAACACGTACGCATTATTGGTGCGTGATGATGGTCTCGTGGATGGAGGAGCACTGCACCTGAACAATTTAACACTACTAAACAAGTTTGTTTAGCTACACAATTAGCTAGATGGCCGGGGTAGTGATCGATGTGGGTATTAGTCTATTAGAATTAGAGTACTGATCATGCATGTAACTGTTTTGGAATCTATATATATATCTCTGCACATATACATATACTTATATATTAGTTGTGTGTAGTGTAAGCAGCTAGCTAGCTACACGTAGGATAGATACAGATGTATATATGATGATGCATATCGTAGGGCGTAGGCCTAGAACGAAAAGCTAGATCAATGCTTAATTGCAACTTCGACCTTGTCTGCTTTAATTTTGTTAATTGGCCTGATGCTAAGTTAATGCCGACCACCAAAGGGACACGTACTTAACGCTTTGCAGATTGCAAACCAATTATATGGTGCGTCGTAGGGGGGATCAAATTAAACAATGTGCGTGACCTGAAGTGGACGTGTGCATGCGATGCAACGCATGCATTATATATGCATGCATGCATGCATGGGCGGCAAAACGGCCGTGCCGTCGAGTCATCCACGTACGTGTGTGTGTTGATGGAAACCAGCAAATCCACAGTACACTGCGAGCTGAACACAGCAGCAGCAGCTTTATGTAGTTAGGAGAACAATGTTTTGTTCTCTTGTTAATTGGACGAACAATTATATGTATATGTTAGGCATCTAGAAGTTAACTATTTTTTAGTGTGCCTGGTTTGATCTGGAATTCTCTTGAAGAGGACTACTTTTCATGTGCACTGCTCCTTGGAGGGGCAACTTTGGTTTGATAGGGATGCATGCACGATAAGAGCAAGCGATCGAGAAGTATGGAGAAGTATAACAGCTTGCTTTTCTTTTCTTTTCTTTTTCCTTCTTGAAAGGGCAAGAGCTAGCAACTTTGGTTCAGTTAGGACAAAACCGATTCACTCTTTCTTAGAATGCATAATTGATTAGTGGTGGCCATATATATCGATTAATTTTGTTGTATATTTGGTTTACTTCAAGAAGATATATATGATGCGCTTCGAGTGAAGAAGGACGCTAGTGTAGTCACAATTAAGTAAAGTCCACGTTAAATTATCTATTGTTGGTTTAAACTTTATTATAAAAAAGTTTAAGATAATCTACAAGATATATTTCGTTGACAAAAAACCACCGGTAATAAGGGGTAAACTCACGAAATTGACATATTTTTGTCGGTTTGTCAGGTCAGACGAAAAAATTGCATTTCGTCGGCAACCAACAAAATTAAACGTCGGTTATACTTATCCAACAAAATTAGTTCCAGCACCCCGCTCGCTGATCGGGAGGTTGTTGTGGCATACAATTTTGTCGACCGAGGCCGACGAAATTACGTGCGACGTTAGCTCAATGGGGGAGCATTGCATGTCAACGTGGCAATGATGTGGCCGCCAACAAAGTTGCTGCTCCAGTAATTCAGTCAGTCAAGGCTGACGAAACTACGTATATATATTTTTAAAAAGAAAGCTAAAACACCACAATCCAAAATACTTTAC
The DNA here is from genome assembly GCA_005191435.1 of Raddia distichophylla. NCBI lineage: Eukaryota > Viridiplantae > Streptophyta > Magnoliopsida > Poales > Poaceae > Raddia > Raddia distichophylla. The sequence goes on along the minus strand of SPJY01027641.1, from coordinate 613,271 downwards.
AGATACAACAGAAGCTCCGTATAACCTCATAACCCCATCATAGGTTCACATTGCCATCACAACCAACACATCAGAGAGGTACACAAGTTCACATAGCCACACATACACATCATAAATAGTCGTCACAAATAGTCGCGCATACACATATAGTCATCCAACATTACATAGTAATCACACATAGTCGCATACATATAAGAGAGGTGCACCAGTTCTAATAGCCACACATACACATCACAATTTCTAAAAAGAGGATTTTTAGATTCTAGGAGTGGGAATCGTGACCCCTGCCTGCAGTATCGCCTTCAGAGTTAAGAAATTGACTAATCGAAGGCATCTCTAAAGCACTAGTGACTTTGTCTCTAGGCTAAGCAGTAGTGGGAGAAGGTAGAGGCGGTGTCGCAAAATCCTAAATCAGAGAATGGACATTTGTAAGATGATGTGTGTGGAAGCAACATAATATAATGCATTAAGAGTATGTAATTGTAGTGCCAGTTGTGGAACCTGGAGAAAAAGCCGGGAGAAGGACGGGGGGCGAAATTCTGTCATTTGAAAATTGAAACAAAACTGAGTAGCAAACATCCCCATAAAGGAAACGAACTTGTAGCATCTAGTAATTTTGATATGTAACAATAATCAATCCTAATATTTCAATTTTAGTCCTTAAATGACATTCAATGCATGTGAGGAACTTAAAATCGACAAATAAATTACTCAGCACAAATTCCAGCCATATATGCATGTTTTCGCCGATTATCGAGCTAACATGCCTAATGTTGTAATTTTAATCCTTAAGTGAAATCTGATGCATACGAGTAACTTAAAATTTACAAATAAGCTACGTAGCATAAATTTGAGCCATTTATTCATGTTTTAATCTATTATTGAGCTAACATACCTAATATTGCAATTTTAGTCCTTAAGTTACATCTGATACATTTGAGTAACTTAAAATCGACAAATGCACCAAATGATACTACCTTTCATGACATTCGTGAAACTTGGTGGGAATACCCTACTCCATCTTACATACAAGAACCGATATATCCTTTTTCAATTTTCTTATCATGCTTTTGATTATTTTCTTATCACACAACTACCAGTAGAAAAAACTGAGCTTTGCCAACATTGTCTAGACTTTTTTAAAGTAACCACGGAACATTATATGAAGTAGTTGTTCAATGATAATGTGATGATCATGGTTCTTGAGCCCAGTTATCTTGCTGGTTACGATGCGCACTGCACATCTTAGATTTGTTGTGTGACTATCAAAAAAATAACCTTCTTCAGTCACTGCAGCACCTCTTCTTTTTAGCGGTTTACAACAATATGCAGCACGTGGCTTTCCCGTACAACCTGTTTGATCTGATCGCACCTCAAGGGGAGGGGTGGTCGGTTACATATGTCAGTCAAATCTTTATGGGTCTTCATTTTTTTTTGTCTTTAACATAAAAAATGTTGACAACAGATTCTACCATGTTGCGTTCTTGATGCATAACATCCACATTATGTTAATAAATTAGATGGGTAGCATAAGGGAGGCTCCAGATGGTAGATATGTGAGTTCAATTATATGTCTCCTTAAACCTTTCGTATCCATCCTTTGTGCTGACTAAACTCTTTTGCCAATCAACAATCTCACGGGCCATCAAACGCTTTAGAGGACCCTCAGTAATTATTATGTCTTTATGAAACACAATCCTCTTTGTTCTAAAAGGATGATCAGCAGAAGCGAAATGCCGATGACAATCAAAGAAGCAGTACTTCCCACCATTCTTAAGGCAAAATGCATCCGTATCACCCATGCAAATTGGGTGACATAATCGACTGTGTGGGCTCCATCCCAAAAACATCGCTTATGCAAGAAAATCATGGATAGATCAAAGGTATGATACACGCATGTTGAAGTACTAATTTTTGTTGCTATCATACATCATCACCCCTTTCAAGGGTTCTTTTAACTCTTCCATTAACAGTTGCATGAACATATCTAAGTGCTTTCTAGGATTTTCAAGTTCTGTTATGACAAGGGTTAGAAACACGTGCTCATCTTTCATTCATAACGCAGGAGGGAAATTGTACAGGATTGCAAAAACTGGGTAACATGAGTATGATGACAGATTTGTGTTAAAAGGCATGCAACCATCGGTTGCCAAACCAACACACACATTCCTAATGTGTTTGGTGAAAAAACATCATGTGGACGCAATTTCATCGATTCTAGTCGATGAAACTAATTCAAAAAAAAATTAATCCCCTAGCGAGGTGGCATCCATGGTAATTTTGTTGGTCGTGCTTGGACCGACAAAAATAAAGCCGCAATTTTGTCGTTTTATATGGACCGACAAAATAATACCAAAATTTCACTCTTTTTTACAGTTGGCCAACGAAAAAACATTGGGGTAGGGCGAGAGGGTGAGTCTCTATGTCTAACCCTTCATCCTCTTGCCTTGATTCTCTCTATTCTTCACCTACCTCTACCTCGATCTGACCCACTATCATGCGTTGGGTTCTGTTGACCTATGCCACTCGATCAGTGCCCATGGATCCATTGTGGAAATATAAAGAGGAAGTAAGGGGCGCAAATTGAGGAGTGAGCGTGGAGGCAGACCTATACAACTAGACCTTGAACCTTGAGGAGTAGGGACATGACAAGCAAGGCACATGGTGAAAGGGTTGAGCTAGTTTCAGGTTGGTAGGTATCGGGTAGGTTGGACTTGGCTCGAATTTGCCTCGAAAGGAACCAGTGTCCCAACCGGGTATGACCTTCTAATAAAAAGGAAAAGAAAAAAATCAATTCGACATATTGGGGTCTAATAGGAGAGGTCAGTATTTGAAGGACACATCCTCTGCAGTACTGCACGGTGCAGTACTATCACTGACATGTGGGCCTACCACTACAGGAAACGAAAATAGATTCGACTGCCAAGTACTGATTTGACGGCCAAACATTAGCAGTCGATACATGTTATGTAGTCTCGATGGCCATAAATCAGCCGTCGATACAACGCAAACCAGGGGGACAGTATCGACGGCCCACAAAACAGCCGTCGATTTGCTTGGGGAAGCCCCACTGAGATGCTGCGTGGCGTGACGACGTCTTACAGTCTCAACGGCTCGCCGTTATGCCGTCGATACTACCTAACAGTATCGACGGTCGTCACTAAGCCGTCGACACTGTGTATGTTTAAAACTTTTTTCTATTCCCTTTTGTTTAAATTTTATTTCAATCTTTGTTGAAAATTGCTGTGATTTTGAAATAAAAATTAGAAATGTTGCATTTTGTTAATTTTTTGGGTAGGTATTTTTGTAATGTTTGAATTGAGGAATATATATTAAACATATATAGCTTGTTAATTAATGTACTAAATAATGTTTAAATTTCATAATTTCAATTTTAGTATTCAAAAATTCAAAAAATAGTTGGGTGCAGGCGTGCGGGTATCGATTATGGAATAGTAGGAAAAACATAAATTTAAATTTACAAATGAACATAATTAAAATTCAAATGGGATGTTTGACGTTGCTTTGATCACATGAAATATGAAACTCCAGCTGAACTTCTCTGGAAAGCTTCTGGTTTTAAAGGGGTCACCTCATAGGAAGTTCTAAATTTTTTAATTTTTTTCCAGGTGTGTAATTCCCAGTAGAAAGCAACATGGAGCAGTTTGAACATTTGAATTTAGTTTTTTCAAATTTTTAAAATTTAAACAGGGAGGTTTGACCATTGATGCCCTTTAAGGGGATTGCCCTCGAGACAAGCACTAGTATCGACGGCCTAGTATTATGCCGTCGAGACTAAGCTCACTACTCGACGGCAGTCAAAGGAAACCCTCGGGAGAGGGTGTTTCGACAGTTTTCTACCATGCCGTCGACACAAGCTTCCCCGACCACTTTGTCGACCGCTAGAATTTATGCCGTCGACGCTGAGCAGACGTCTACCAGCTTAGTATCGACGGCTGCTTAAAGGCCATCGATACTGAGGCGGTCGTTACGTGTGTAGTGTCGACGGTTTATACAAGTCCATCGATACTATATGGTAGTGTCGACGGTTTCTATAGGGCCGTCGAGACTGCCCTGGTTATAGAGGGACCGCGGGCTCGAGGACTTAGCAAAATCGCTAAGTCCCCAGCCTCCACGCGCGCCGCCTCGCTCGATCCCGCCGCCTCCCCGCCGCTGCGCCGCGCCGCCTCCACGCCGCCGCGCCGGGTCGCCTCTGTGTCGACGGCCAGTACTGGGCCGTCGAGACAGCTTCGCCGGGAACTGTACCGACGGCGAAGGAACGACCGTCGACACTACCTCCTCCGTCCACGTCATCTGGAGCTAGCAGAGGTGGGACCCACTAAAATTAGTGTCGACGGCTGTATAATGGCCGTCGATACAGAGCCCACATGACGGAAACGGCGTCTGGGGTGTCTGCATCGACGGCCTTTAGTTTAGCCGTCGAGAATAATAGTGTCGACGGCCAGGCCGTCGATACTCTGTCCATCTCTCGACGACCTTCACTCGACGGCTGTGTGTCGACGGCTGGCCGTCGAGACTAGTTAAACCCGATGGTTCCGTGGTGTTTATCGACGGCTTTGGCCGTCGGTACTGTTGCCGCCTCCTGTAGTGTACCATGTGTGGGGCCCACATGACGATGACCCCAACTATAGGGACAGAAATGCAGATGATGCACGTCCGTATTTGAAACCTACATATGAATTGGTTGAGCATGCAATTCAATATATGATATCAGGATATGACCTCTCTAAGCCTAGCTAATGCAATATTTTTAAAAAATAATGACCTCTCGATCTAAGCCTACATATGAGGAGTGTGCTCACGTATATTCCTCAACGCCTTCTCCCTAGCCCCCTGTACGGACGATGCTTGGAGACCTAAGTTTGCGAATTCAAGTATGTGCGTAGAGAGATACAGTATTTAGAACATTAATTACAAATCTATATATGTTCAATATTTCTCAATTGAAACATTACAGAAATACCTACATAATAAATTTACAAAATGCACCATTTCTAATTTTTATTACAAAATCACAGGATTTTTCAACAAAGATTGAAAGAAAAACTAAACAAAATGGAATAGAAAAAGCTTATAAAACAAACAGTCTCGACGGCTCTAGACAGACCGTCGATACAGTTTTTAGTGTCGACGGTCTAACGGCTAGCCGTCGATACAGTTAGACGCCGTCACGCCACACAAACTCCCCGTGGGCCTTCATGAATCAAACTCTACGGCTGTTTCTGTAGCCATCGATACTGTCAGCCAACCTCGACGGCTGTTTCTTTAGCCGTCGATACTGCCCCCTGTTTTGAATTGTATCGACGGGTTATGTATGGCCGTCAATACTATGTTTTCTGTTTCGACTGGTTAAATCTGGCCGTCGAATCAATACTTGGCAGTCGAATCTGTTTTCGTTTCCTGTAGTGTCTCCAAGCCTAGCTAATGCAATATTTTAAATAAATAATGACCTCTCGATCTAAGCCTACATATGAGGAGTGTGCTCACGTATATTCCTCAACGCCTTCTCTCATCGGCTCAAGATTTTGGGTGGATGAGTCGGACCATGTAATTCAATACCTTGCAAGTCACAACATGTCTCATTTCGTACGTGAACTTATAGCCAGTGGCATATATATGCCTTCGTATATATATTTTTAAAAAGGGAATAAAAGTACCATATGTGAACAGAGAGAAGCCTGTTTTATTGCATTTCCATGACATGCTGCAACAATCAGCATTGTACACTGATATTGATATTCATATATATGTTTATGTGCGTACATGTCCAACATTTGCCCTTCATAAACATGGGCTCGTTTTTGACTTGTCTACTGTTTTTCTCATGAGACGTCATGACGAAGAAGGATATTAATTACTTGTCTCGAGGATTTTCAGAGAGGCGTAAACGTTCTAAATGTGGATGCAGATCATATCGACAGCATCCCCCAGATAAGATTGTCTGGTTCTTTTTTGCTCATCTGCAGGCCCGAAATATTTCCAGCATTTTAGGCCTTAACTTTTTCCCTCCTTTGTCAATAGTTTCCTCCTGATCAACTATTCACAATGTGTGTGTATGGAAGCCATCGTCACTTCACTACCTAGCTTTATTTTTCAAGCTAGCTAACCATGCATGCATACCATATGGGCAAGATATCATGAATTTCTATGATCTTGACATAGGCCTAACTCAGGACAGAGAGCTCACATTTATTTGATGTATTATTTCTAAGATCGATGTGTGTGTCCTTTAATGAATAAACTAATACTTTCAAACTTAATAGATATATAAACCATGAACACAGACAGATCGATTAACAAAATCATGTAGCACAAATATGTAGCAAACATGAATGTAATAAATAAAAGTATACATATCTCTGTAGTATACTCAAGAATAGAGTCAACTAGACAATAAAACAAATTAAATATGTTCAAAACAAACATACTAATCTTTTTAGGAAGAACCAAAATAAGGAAGAGAAGAAGACCCTGTCGCGACAATGCAAAAGACGAACAGATCAAGGTGATACCATGGAGGAAGTAGATCACAAGTACATAGTTAGGCCTAGCGCTTCTTAAAAACCTTATTCAGCGTCTCACGAGTACACTACTCTGCATGTCGATGAAAGGGGAGGCACGGCCACGGGGAGCACAACGGCGGCACATGCGCGGCCGGCGACGACAACAACTAGGCTAGCCCGTGGTGGCAGCAAGATGAGGAGGAAGGGAGAAAGAGTGAGGAAGACTGAAAGGAGGGAGGTCACCAAGTTCTTCGACGTGGAGCTCCAACGGTGACAACGGCGACTAGTGGTGGAGGACAAGGTTAAGTCTGCAGTCGGACTTAGGGAGGAAGAAGAAATGGACAGAGGTGGTTGCGGTTGCTTAATTTGTGGAGAAGCAAAATAAGGAGAGTGGCTGGTTGGATAAAGGAGAGAAAGAAGGGGGTGAAATAGGGCCTACTATTTGGAGGTGATTTGGGGGCAAGATGGTAAAATAATAAATGGCAACAAATGGAGAAGGAGAATGTCAATGAGGGCCCGATAAGAGAAAGAGAAGAGAAGTGAAGGGAATGGCATGCAAGCCCAGGACAAAGAGAGGAAGAGAGAATTTGGATACATGTTTAAGAGAATAATAGAGGTTCAAGAAATTAATTGATCTACAATGAATTTGAAGTAATAAATATCAATTTTATTTTTGGTCGAAATTAAATTAATGACGCAATTTTTATTTCATAAGATGATCATGCTTTTAAACATAACACACAAACAAAATGTTTTTAAGTATGGCATGCAATATAAATGTTTGTAAATTTGACATGCTCATTTTAAAACCTTCGAGGATTTTAATAAATTTTATTCTAAAGCAAATACGGATGGTATGGTTTTTACGTTTTTAAAAAGGGAATATCACATAAACTAATTTTGAAACACTAAATTATGATTTTAATAAAATTCATAATTCTAATTTATAAACAATTAGACAATTAGTTTAGTTCCTTTAAAGCAAATTTAATCATCCAATCTACTTTGAAAATCAAAATGTTTTTGGAGGAAACATTCTTATTTTCAAAGATTTTCAAAATTTTAATACAGATATGCATGCAATATAAATGTTTGTAAATTTGACATGCTCATTTTAAAACCTTCGAGGATTTTAATAAATTTTATTCTAAAGCAAATACCGACACTACAGGAAACGCATTTTGTGTCCTCGGCCAAATCTATTTTTGTCGTCGGCCCAAGAACCGAGGACAGAAAACCCATCTTTGTCGTCGGCAGTAATAAGGCCGAGGACAAAAGTGCATGGATGCTGTGCGGAGGATGGCCAGGAGCACTTGTGTCGTCGGCTGCAGAAGGCCGAGGATAAAAATTAAACTTGTGTAGTCGGCGTGGAAAAGACCGAGGACAAAAATAAAACTTGTGTAGTCGGCTAAAATAAGCCGAGGACACAAATTGGCCTACCAAACGGCGCAATAACGGCCCAAATACGATGGCCCTACATGTCTACGAAACCCCGACGAAACCCTGACAACATAAATTGGCAGGTGGGCCCCTATGTCAGAACGGGATACGCCGTTAGTGATACATTTTGTCATCGGTTACGCTGGCCCGAGGACACAAGTCACCAGCAATGGCTCGGCGGGAGGTGGGTTTTTGTCCTCGGTAATTATATGGGCCGACGACACAGGTCCTTTGTGTCGTCCGCTTCGTGTCGTCGGCTTTGTGTCATCGGCCAGCCGACGACATTTAGTTGGGTCGCCGGTATTTGGCCTTGTGTCGTCGGTTTTGGCCGAGGGCACTGACGCAGATCCCTGTAGTGCGATGATATGGTTTTTACGTTTTAAAAAAGGGGAATATCACATAAACTAATTTTGAAACACCAAATTATGATTTTAATAAAATTCATAATTCTAATTTGTAAACATATTTTTATTTTGAGAAAAACAAAATCAATATAGACAATTAGTTTAGTTTCTTTGAAGCAAATTTAATCATCCAATCTATTTTGAAAATCAAGATGTTTTTGGAGGGTAACATTCTTATTTTCAAAGATTTTCAAAATTTTAATACAGATTTATGGTTATGCAAATGTCATGATGCAAATATCCGTCCACTAGCTAGGCATGAATCGGAACTATTGCCACTATCCGTTCGAGCTCATGGCTAACCGGGATTGATGGGCCAATATGAAAGGTTTTCTTACGATGTTAGGAGGAAGAAGGAGATGAAACTCAGCAGCATCGACTAGAACGCAGAAAAAAGAGAGCAGATTGAAAGGGTGGACCCTATCCACGTGCAAGCGTAAGGGAGAATTTTTGGGATATGCGTGAGCAATGCGTTCGATTGGTCAGACGTAAGATCGTTTTTCCAAAAAAAAAAAATTGACCTACCACTAAGTCGGTTCAAAACTTACTTATGTTGATTATATCGGTTTAGATGTATAAATATATATGACATATTTTTGGTGTCGCGGAGGCTGATCTCTATTTTTGTCATGTTATTAACTACCAATACATTGATTAATCTCAATGTTTAATATCTCGAGAAGCGCTTGAAATTCAGTTATTTCAACCATTCAGCTGTTTAGCCGTTAAGATCAACTTAAAAAAAAGGGTCTAAGTACATTAATCTTATTGATTTGAGTATTGTTTCTTATGTGTCGTTCTACGAACAAGCTACTATGATACTATAAAAGATAGTGTTTGACGTTACCTCTTTGAAGGCCTTACAAAGCCAATAATCAGAATACTAGGTCGTTTCCTAGCTTGCATTTATGCATACTTAAAAGGATTTTTTACATGAGTGTCATTACAAAGTTTCAATTATTCAGATTTGCCATTACAAAACGTATATTCTTATTCATGCCATTCTTTTTGCAACTATGTATCATATATGCCATTGTCAGGGTTTTTTGAGCTTTCTAGTATATACGAGGTTCGAATACCCAACGAAATACAGGAATACGGCCACTGACAAGTAGGCCCCACCTGTCATGCTCAGCAATGCTTCTTCTTCCTCCCTCCTCCTCCACCTCCTCTCTCTATCTCCCATCTACCGACGGAGAGCTCCCTGGCGGCGGCGGCACAAGCTCGCGGCGGCGGCGGCGGCGGCGCGAGCTTGAGCAGCGGCGACGGCGATGGCGAGCTCCCCAGCGGTGGCGGCGGCGCGAGCTCCGGCGACCTGCTACCATCTAGCTCCAACACGAGTCGGCGAGCTCCGGCGACCTACTACCTCCGACGAGCTCCTGACGGCCTCCTTCTTCCACTCCAGAGCTCGCCCTTTCCCTCCTTCCTCCATAGCTCACCGGTGTCGAGCTCCCCGACGGCCTCCTCTTCCTCCGGCGAGCTCACGGGGATGGCGCAGAGGCGCTTAGGCTCCGCTGAACAATGCTGGAGCATCCTAGGATCAATACAAAGCCATTGGCGGCGTTGGTTGGGCCTGGGGAGGTCTAAGCCATGTTGCCACCATGAGCCGTCGAGCTCAAAGACGGTGGCTCCAATGGCGGCGGCGGCTAGAGGGAGAATTGGGAAGTGCAACGCTAGGGGAAGGTGCGGGCGTGTTCTAGGAACCTCATGGACATATGCTAGTGAACAGATTAGATTCGTGTGTGCACAATTTCATGAATTCGACAAGGTGGACGAAAATTGGGAAAAATGCGAAACAGAGCTCACCGGTGCTGCTCGGCGACGACGTCCGCTCGGCGAGGTTCAAGGTTGCTGGACGGAGGTTTTGGACACAAGAGAGCAAGAGAGAGATGGAGATTTGAGGTCGCGTGGCTTTCACCGGAGTTGGCGCCGCCGCCGCCTGCACTGGAGGCGAAGGCAGCCGTAGGAGACGCGGCAAGAGGTGTCGGCAGCGAGCTCCTCTTTCGCCGCCGCCTCCTGCAACACCGACGGGCGCCGCCTCCATATGTGTATGGAGTGAGCACGCCGCCGCGCAGCTCACGGCCGCGCGCGAAGCTCACCGCCGCCGCCAAGCTAGTCGCCGCCGCTGCACCGCCCGTCGTGCTGCTCGCCGGCGCCGCCGTGGATTTGGGGGAGAGAAGAGAGAGTGTCGTGTGGAGGAAGGAGGAAGAAGGAGAAGGTGAGGGGATGACATTCGGGTCCCACTTGTCAGATTGTGTTTTTGCCAGTATTTTGATTTGGTATATGTTGTAAATGCTGCAAAAAACCCTAGAATGGCATCCTTGATACATATTTGCAAAAGTAATGGCATCAAAAAGAATATGCACTTTGTAATGGCAATTCGGAGATAAACAAACTTTGTAATGGCATGTATGTAAAAAATCCTTATTAAAACGTTTGTTTCTAAAGCATGATGATTACAGGATAAAAGGTAAAATAGGCTAAGAGACTCTAAAGTTCATATATTGTCATAAGATACCACTAATTGCATCAATTAATGACAAATGGTTTTATATATAGCAAATAGTATGAGATTCAACGTGCGTTAGTTTTTTTTTTCCAAAATGAAATTACTAAGCACACATAGTGGTATTTGCGTGGTATATATGCATGCCGCTTTTTTTTTTACATCGACGTTTAATCTTTTTATAAAAAATACATCACAGTTTTTAACTAAAAAACCATCAGGCCGGAGATCATGATGTTTCAATATTAGTCATACATAGAAGATCTCTTCCTCCTCCAGCCCCACTGCCATCTCAATGACCTGAAAACTTTAAAGAGTCCGCAAATTAGAGAGATAATGAGAGGGGGGGAGTGTGTGTGTGTACGTGTTGGCCATGCATGCATGATGCATGAGTGATATTCCTTTTAGATGAGGAAAAGCTTATGGCAAAGACGCGCTCGGCTTAGTTAGATGCATGGCAGTGGCACAATTACAGGGCACCATGCTTGCTTAATCACCTGACAGCTTAATCACTGACGCATTTTGGTGCTCAGCGTTGTCGTGGTGTTTGCACGGCTCAAATTGTCTAATGAAACTGAACTTCCAAATTAAGCTTAGAAGGTGATTTCGAAAAGTTAAAACTGATAATCGTAGTTAGATTTAAGAATGCTTGTTTTGCATCCTAAAGATTTTTTCGGAGAACAGCATAAAAAGTCCAAACAAGATAATGAAATAATTTAAAAGAAAAAACATGTTGTACAATGTGCTTGTACTACCTCAAGTCATAAAAACAAGTGGCCGTTGACTTTTGAACACTTCTTTAACCATTCGACTTATTCAAAAAGTTATTGCAAACATGCGTCAATATAAATAAATGATAATTTACGTAGTTTTTAAATAAGACGAATGGTTAAATGCGTGTCCAAAAAGCAACGATGACTTGTTTTTATGACCAGAAAGAGTAGCTAACAATTTGTTGGCCACGGGAAGTCGGCACGTAATATAATAGGCTAGCAATATATTTTAAATCCAACCGTTAAGAACATCCATTACAAGAGTATGATATGCTTGTAAAATATGAACACAATAACATTAAAAAATAAAATCAGTACGAACCGACTGATCAAAACAAAATTGTTGGACGCTTATTCATTTTGGTCCTATTTGATTGGTTGAAAATCTGACAGCTTATAATTTGAAAAGTTGAGCTCAAAAGGTTAAACCAATATTTTTAGATCTCTGAGAAGAACAACTCGAAATGCCGAAGGAAACAACTACAAAGTATTAATTTGTCTATCTTATATAAAAATAATAATTTTCAACAACAACTTTGATTCAAGTGTATCAAAGAAGGCTGTGCATTAATTCTACTGCTAGGCTTCTAGCTAGCAGGAATCCTATACCCTCTCTGAGCTCTGTCTAACTGTCTTTGGCCTTGTTTGTTTCATATTAAGTTAAATTAAATTAAAATTTGTTATTTTTGTATAAGCCAAATGATGTAATATTTTGTAGTCATTTTTTGGAGTTTTAAATAGTTCTTCTTGAAGTTGGTAAAATAATTTTTTCATAATTTTTGAATTTTAAAAATATATTTCGAGGGGTCATAAATTTGCTACGGTAAAACTCAACTCAACTTTACTCTTAAACAAACAAGGCCAAGTCTTTCTCCGTCTCTCTTCCGGACTCGCGTCCATATATAGCACCACCAACCTAGCTCCCTTCCACTTCAAAGACCTCACAACACACTCACTCTCAGCTCGATCGCAGTACGTGCACAGCACACTGCATTACGTGAGTGGCGCCGCGAGCTTGATCGATCAAAGCCTCACGCCATGGTGGTGCCTTCGACGACGCCGGCGCCGCGGCAGGAGACGGCGGCGGCGCTGCCGCCGCCGCCGTCCAAGTCCCCGGCCGGCGGGGGGCCACCGGCGACGGTGGACATGTCGGCGCCGAGAGGCCGCGCCGCGCTGTCGCGGCAGGTGGCGCGGGCGTGCGCGGAGCACGGCTTCTTCCGGGCGGTCGGCCACGGCGTGCCGGCGGCGGCGGCGGAGCGGCTGGACGCCGCCACGGCGGCGTTCTTCGCGCTGCCGGCGCCGGCGAAGCAGCGCGCCCGCGCCGGCCCGCCCAGCCCGCTCGGCTACGGCTGCCGGAGCATCGGCTTCAACGGCGACGTCGGCGAGCTCGAGTACCTGCTCCTCCACGCCAACCCCGCCGCCGTCGCCCACAGGGCCACCTCCATCGACGCCGACGACCCCTCGCACTTCAGGTACTGGCCATGGCGGCGTCCAATGCCATACACGTACGTACGAGTACACGTATGCATGCACACGTGGCGCGCGTACGTAACATTTCTACGTACGAGCTAGCTAGCACATTTATTGTCCATCTATCTCCATCTGGTGTTTTAAGGTTTTCTTAATCCCTATTCATGCTATAAATCGATCGCACTTATTATCCTATATATATATACGGAGTATATTCATATCTATCTAGGGCTAGCTTACCTCGGGCCCATCTGTCAGCCGGTGCTCTATATCACCGAGTACGTACATATCTCATGCTAGGTGTTAAAAAACTTAAAATGTTGAAGGAAAAAACGACATTGTCATTTTCAGTTTAATTTGCTATCTATAGCTAGGTTGCTTGCTTCTGTACAACGCTTATGTGGCTCGATCGGATATGTATCGCCATGAATGAATGCGAGCTCCAGGCGGTTTAGAGCTTAATTAATTAAGCTGTGGGCGAGCTAATATTTATAGATGTTTACGCCTGAGGTGTCATGCTCTCCTGCACTGTAGTGTGACATGAACATGCAGAGCTAGCTATATATATAGTTGTGCCTCTAACTAACTGACTATATATATGTTGATATATATGTGTTGGTGTGATGTGGTTTGCATATCATAGTCAGCTGCTGCTCGCATCTGTCTCATGCATTGCTGCAGTGGAAGTAGCTTGGGCTGTACTGCCAAATAAAAAAGGGCATTCCAACTCTTTTTTGGGGTGTTGGTTAGGCACTTGGGCTAGCTTCATATCCTTTATGTGAAAAATGTTTTTTATAGGTATATATAGTTTTTGGTTGTGCCTAGATGTGATGCAAGCATCAGATAAAAATATAGGATGTATATATATAGCTATATCAGCATGCATAAGGTAGGACACGATGTGTACATGAATGCATAGGATAGGTTTGGGTTGAGCTGGTTAGTGCAATATTATGTTGTTATCTTCTGTTTAGAAGTCAAAAGAAGCCAACTTGAATCATGCATGCACTGCTCTTGCAAGTGGGTTCGCCTACTTCTAGTTTGGCTCGTGTATTTGCCATGTTCCTCTTTTCTTTTTCTTTTTTTTTAGGAAGTGTTTGCCATGTTCTGCTGGGTAGTACGTGTCAAGTTCATTCTTTTGAGAAAGGGGGAGGTTATATGTGCGTCTTTGAATTTTTGCAGTACATGAAATGTGTTTATCATAATATCATATATAGTTTAAGTAAGCCAGATTGAGATGCTATATAGACACACACACACACACACACACACACACACACACACACACACACACACACACACACACACACACACACACACACACACACACACACACACACACACACACACACACACACACACACACACACACACACACACACACACACACACACACACACACACACACACACACACACACACACACACACACACACACACACACACACACACACACACACACACACACACACACACACACACACACACACACACACACACACACACACACACACACACACACACACACACACACACACACACACACACACACACACACACACACACACACACACACACACACACACACACACACACACACACACACACACACACACACACACACACACACACACACACACACACACACACACACACACACACACACACACACACACACACACACACACACACACACACACACACACACACACACACACACACACACACACACACACACACACACACACACACACACACACACACACACACACACACACACACACACACACACACACACACACACACACACACACACACACACACACACACACACACACACACACACACACACACACACACACACACACACACACACACACACACACACACACACACACACACACACACACACACACACACACACACACACACACACACACACACACACACACACACACACACACACACACACACACACACACACACACACACACACACACACACACACACACACACACACACACACACACACACACACACACACACACACACACACACACACACACACACACACACACACACACACACACACACACACACACACACACACACACACACACACACACACACACACACACACACACACACACACACACACACACACACACACACACACACACACACACACACACACACACACACACACACACACACACACACACACACACACACACACACACACACACACACACACACACACACACACACACACACACACACACACACACACACACACACACACACACACACACACACACACACACACACACACACACACACACACACACACACACACACACACACACACACACACACACACACACACACACACACACACACACACACACACACACACACACACACACACACACACACACACACACACACACACACACACACACACACACACACACACACACACACACACACACACACACACACACACACACACACACACACACACACACACACACACACACACACACACACACACACACACACACACACACACACACACACACACACACACACACACACACACACACACACACACACACACACACACACACACACACACACACACACACACACACACACACACACACACACACACACACACACACACACACACACACACACACACACACACACACACACACACACACACACACACACACACACACACACACACACACACACACACACACACACACACACACACACACACACACACACACACACACACACACACACACACACACACACACACACACACACACACACACACACACACACACACACACACACACACACACACACACACACACACACACACACACACACACACACACACACACACACACACACACACACACACACACACACACACACACACACACACACACACACACACACACACACACACACACACACACACACACACACACACACACACACACACACACACACACACACACACACACACACACACACACACACACACACACACACACACACACACACACACACACACACACACACACACACACACACACACACACACACACACACACACACACACACACACACACACACACACACACACACACACACACACACACACACACACACACACACACACACACACACACACACACACACACACACACACACACACACACACACACACACACACACACACACACACACACACACACACACACACACACACACACACACACACACACACACACACACACACACACACACACACACACACACACACACACACACACACACACACACACACACACACACACACACACACACACACACACACACACACACACACACACACACACACACACACACACACACACACACACACACACACACACACACACACACACACACACACACACACACACACACACACACACACACACACACACACACACACACACACACACACACACACACACACACACACACACACACACACACACACACACACACACACACACACACACACACACACACACACACACACACACACACACACACACACACACACACACACACACACACACACACACACACACACACACACACACACACACACACACACACACACACACACACACACACACACACACACACACACACACACACACACACACACACACACACACACACACACACACACACACACACACACACACACACACACACACACACACACACACACACACACACACACACACACACACACACACACACACACACACACACACACACACACACACACACACACACACACACACACACACACCGCCGCCCATCGGCATCGAGAGGAGAGGAAAGGAGTGGGGAACGTGAATGGCTAGGGTTCCATTCAGTGTTGATATGAGCTGATTTTGGACTGGGCCGGGAAATGGCGTGGGCATTTTGGGCCAGACTGATTTCGGTTTCGGCCCACCTCATTTAGCGGCTCTGTAAACTGCGAATTTAGCGGTTTTAACCCGCTAATCACCGCTATTAGCCTCAAAAATCGCTTAGCGATAAAAGGAGCCTCTCCTAGCGTTTGTACCATCCAAACGGCTATAGCCGGCTATAGCGGCGCTATAGCCGGTTATTTAAAACCTTGATCCTCATGCAAAAAGGGCAAAAGGGAAAGCCAAGGTGGATGAGAAGGAAGAGGGTATTAATAGTGAGGAAAGTTCTAAGGAAATTGCAAAGAGAACTCAATATCAAGAGTCAAATGATAGTTTCTCGGCAAGCAGTATTGCAAATGATGGTGTAAATGATGAAGATGACGGAGATGGTGGTGGAAATGACGACAACAGTGGCGAAGGCACTATTGCTTGGCACCGGACTTGCTCTCTCCTGTGTACTCAAGCCATGGCACACGTGGCTCATAGTCACAGCGAGTCCTAGAAGGTGACTAGGCCAAGATCATGTAGGGGGCAATCGATCCCTTAGGCAACCCACAATTGCAGTTGATAAAATATGCATGTTTATACAATATTTGATGGTATTTCATTCACATGAGGTGATCTTATCCCAGGTGCAATACATTTATTTGGATGGCAATGCCTTGACCTGAGTACTACATCCATGTGTATAAGTGCTAGCAAATCACCAGATCTAACTTTGTCTGCAGTTGGGATGAATCCAATCCAATGCAAACTAATGAATGGTTGAATGATTGTCATGATCGTTGAATAGTACCATATTACAATATGGAATCTTGTTTAATCAAATACATCTAGGTAATGCTTTACTTATTTTTTTAACATATCGTTCAAACTAATTTCATCTCTAATTATAGGTTTCGCTTGTAGGTTTCACAATGATATGGATGACATTTCCTTCTGAATTGTTGTATGGTGTATGGAACATAGATGGAGCAATATTTTCATTTAATATTTCATGGTATGTTGTTGTTTGCCATTGTTATGTTGCATATCTTGCATGGACTATGGACTATGGAGAATGTGGTGATTTGAACCATGTCATTGTCATGTATCATGTAAGTTGACACTTATAAATTATTATCGTGTGCTGAACTTTGAGGCAATAGCATGAAGTTGTGGTGTATGATGTATGGACTATGGAGTATGCATGATTAAATACTTTAACTATGAGGAACACCATCATTTTTTATATTTGTTAGTCCTTTACTTGTGAAATATCATGCACAAATGCCACAATATAACATAGGATATGCAAAAATTCCTTATTATTTATCTCCTATTTTTAAATTCTTTTTATTTTCAGCTATTTTTCTCACATTTCAAAAAACCGGACATAACAACCGGCTAACCAATCAAAACCATTGGCTACCCGGTGCAAACCGCCAATTAACCAGTCCAAACTTGTTTCAGATTCAAATACGAGGTTGAGTGAATTTGCATTGGTTTCAACCGATTTTGTTCTGTTATCTTGAAAATGGCTAACTACCGGCCCTTTGGTTCCTTCAGCAAATCGGTTAGTTGAATCTTGTATGATATATTTTTTGAATAACCACTGAAATATTTTATACTACCACGCTATGCATGAAACAATATTGTCGGTGTATTCAACACCGGGGTGTGCCCCCGCTCCGCTGCCAAGGGGACCAGAGCCCAATCAAGGAGCGCCCCATACTTAGCAACACCACTAGACCTAAGCAGGTCAAGGGCTGACCCTAAATAAAGTAAAGATTCAAAATTGTTTGTTCAGGACACGTGGCGTCTGGTGTTCAGGCGGGCGACCAGGCCCCAGGCGCCGGACGACCAGGACGTGTGGCGTCCGGTGCTAAGGTGGGCGACCAGGCCCCAGGCGCCGGGCGAACAGGATACGTGGCGCTTGGTGAGTAAGCGTTGAGCGAGCGCACAGGGGCAGCAGGGGGTACGCGGGCCCACTGTCAGGGATAAGACGAAGGTGTAAAGAAGCTTTCTTGCTAAGGATTTCTTTTGAATACATCAAACCCAGATCATTCAATGCAACGGAATGGCCTTGACAGAATAGTCGGGGGGTCTAACAACATGATTACCCCCGCTTCGCTAGTGATGTCAGATACACTGTGGCCGTCTCCGTAGCTGTCCCGTTCGCGCCATCTACGGTGTGACAGAAAGTTGCTCGGGGTAGGCAGGCCGCTCTATCTTATCTAACCTGTCTCGTTGTCAAGGTAGGAGCAGGGGAGATGGTGGCGACGACTAGCACTAGAGGAATGATGGCTATAGTGGTAGGATCATTTAATGTGCATTGTGTAGCACGTTGCAACCCACGCCCGTCTAAGTATATAAGGGCTGGGGGTGCATCCCAGATCGATCCCGAGATCAGACTGCCAGAGACTGGCCAGTTTGTACGGTGCAAGAAACTTCAGCAGGATTAGCGCTATTACCCGATCAGGAGGCCTGAACTTAGGTAAAACCTACTGTCTGTTCTTGTGTTCTTACGCCGAAAAGAGAGAAGAGCAGCAAGCTAGCTGTGCACGCCCCCACAGCCGAACAATCGAATTAGGTCCCGAAAAAACTGTCAGATGAAATACGCCGACAAATATACTTTTAACACTTTTGTTTCAGTAGTTCATCACTCAAAATTAGTAGTTGAAAAAAAAAACGCTTAACCAAAAACTCGCGACTTGACACGCGTCAAATCCTCACATGGACGGCCGGGAGCCCGTCCACGTCAGCACGCATCATATCACAGCCCAAAAGGACCCGACTTGACTCATCGTTCCTTCCTACCCCCCTCCCGCACGTCACTGCCTGCGTGGCCGTGGGTCGAGCACAGGGGCAAACCCGTCAATTCAGCCACCGACTCAGCACAGAACACAACCTCCCTGCCTCGCAGGCTCGTCTCCTCCTTCTCTTTCCCCTCTCGCCGCCTCGCAGTCGCAGCCTCCTCTCCTCTCCCCTCCCCGCCCGCCACCACCACCACCGCCCCAAACCCTAGCCCCCCCGATCGAGCGGCGCGCTGCTCCTCCCCCGCGATCCGATCGCCGGCGCCTCCTCGAATTTCGCCCATTTTCCTGCGGCTTTTGGCGGTGTCCGGTCGCTTCTTCCTCGGCCCCCCTCTTCTGTGGTGGGCGCGTGTGCTGCCGTGCGCGTGCGGGGAGGGAGGGGGGGAGAGATGTTCTTCTCCGGCGACTCGGCCTCGCGCAAGCGGGTGGACCTGGGCGGGCGCAGCAACAAGGAGCGCGACCGCCAGGTGCTGCTCCAGCAGACGCGGGAGGAGCGGCGCCGGCGCCAGGGCCTGCGCCTCCAGAACTCTTCCGCCACCAAGATCCAGGTCTGTTGTGGCGTACCTCGTGGCCGTGGCCCGTGGGCGCGTCGATCGCGGGGTGCGGTCATGCTGCTGCGGGGGCGAAGGAGAGGAGGGTGGGTTTAGCGGGTTCGAGCGTGTCTTGGGTTCCAGATTCTGAGGGCGTTTTGCTCTTGGTGGTGTTTCGGTTATTGTGGTTTTCATGGGGGAGCGGTGCCATGTTGGTGCCTAGCAGTGGATTTCTTGGCATTAAGTGAAATGTTAGCTTAGAAGACATATTGTAACTCCAGTTCTTGTTGTCTGTGATGAGGCTAGTGGGGGTCGGGTTAATCAATAAATTAATTAATGTAGCTTGATTTAGCTCGAGTAATTTTAGTGAGAAATATTTTATAGCTTTGGGTAGGGGATATTCTGTGCTTGTGTTGGGGGTTGGGGAGTAGATTAGGGTTCCATGTGATGCTTGAGAAACTATAGCTATTTGCTGATTTCCTATTTGTTTGCTGGTGATGACGAGGCAACCAGAGCACGAGAGGTTCTTGCATATGTCCAGCCTTGGGGTTATGTAGGTTCGGAGATGACAACTTTCAAAGAATTCCACTTTTGGCTTTTTGGGTGTTACAAGATAGTGAGAATTGGAAAGTTCAAGCATGCCCCATGGCTTGTTACTAAGTCATCATTGATTTTTCTTTAGTGAAAAACTGTTTTGCTACACTTCCTTTGTATGTCCAAAAAAGCTTGAACTTCCTGTATATTTTCCTAGATATATTTGCTAAATATTCTGAAAAATGGAACTTGACTAATTATAAGTTGCAGAAATGCTTCAGAGGGAAGAAGGATTTGAAATTGGCACATACGGAAGTTCGGGGAAACTTTTGCTCAACCTTCGGGGAGCATTGCCAGAAGGTAGATTGGTAAGCATTACCAAAGCTTAAACCAATGCCTTTTCTCGTCTAGCTCTCTGATTACTTGCTACTGCTACTAAATCAGGAACTGCTTCGGCACTAATTCGGATTTTCTTCGCCAATTCCTGTTCTTCTTCAATTCAAATCAAGACAATGACATCTCTATACTTCATCAAGTCTGCAACTTGCTTCTACAGTATGTTAAGCATGGTGGTAGGTATCTATTAATCTATCAATGTTTTGTTGTTCTTTCATCGTGCACAGATATTTCTGTTTTTGTATCTTGTGGTGTAAGGTGTCCTGTAGCATATCTGCCTAGTTGTCATGGCACTATGCTGCTATTGGGTACTGATAATATAGACTGATCCTATATGATAGTAATTTGCTTGGCATGCTTTGCCCTTAAAATGATGTTGGTATGTTAGCCTCAACCTAACAGCTTCATTGAGTGCCATGGTTTGAATCTTACTGCTCTCTTGAGGCACACATTACTTTTTCATTTGCATGTTTTTTTAGTGATGTTTAACTGATGCTAAAAAAGTTAATGAGTCATTATAACTTTATAAGTTTCTACGTGATGTAATATTCTTATTTTCATGACTTTTCATCATGGTGGCTACTTAACTGATGTTATTTGCTTTTCATTATTTCATGGCATTGGACATAATTGTATTTTTGTCCTTTTGTTGTAGGGGATGTTGTAAGTCTTTTTGCTGGGGTAAGTTACTCCTCAGTGGATCCTCTTGCGGTTCACAGGGTAAAAAGACTTGCGCTCATCTGTGTGCAAGCTGTTTATCGAAAGAGGTGGGTTCCATTATTAAAAGTTGGTATTCAACTGTACGATACATACTCATATTTATTCATATTTAATTGACAATTACCACTCCCTGGAATATTATTTCGATGTATTGTTAAATTACTATAACTGGTTAAATCGAATGAATTTCAGTAACGAAACATTTCTGCTCAAGATACTGCATGTGTTATGGGCAGGCCAAACAAGGGCCATGAACAGCACCGCGCACTGTAGCGCGTGAACAGTGAAGCGTGGTACTTAGCGCATGGGCCTGGGCTGCAGCTAGGAAGTTAGGATATTATATGATTAGTCTCTATCTATTAGAGATTAGTTAGGATCTTTCTTAGGATCCAGGTTAGGAATTACTTAAGAAGAGTCCAAGTTGTATACCCATATAAAAGGGAACATCATGTATCCTTTCTAAATTATCCAAGCAATGGAGTAAATTTGAGATTCGATTTCATAGGCTGTGGCTCCGAGGCTCCGATTGGGCTAGCTTCAACAACAGCCTTCCTTGCCCGCATATCTCCCCTTGTGGCGTGCAACAACATGGTTGAATGAACTGTGAACGGAACATTGAACTATCATCTAACTAGGGGGAAATTCCTTTGTGTGTTGTGATTTTGACTTCTTTTGTGGTGTCAGTATAGGAAAGGGATGTTGGAGATATGTTGCATTTATTGATATCGCTATGAATCTTCTAACTTTAAGTTTACTTTCTTTTTTGTTCTGTACTTGTGTAGCTTACCTCCACAGGTGTTTTTTTATCATCCATCATGATATGAACAACATTGAATGTGACTTGTTTATTATGTATTGCCAGGCATGATTGGAATAATCAACTTCTAATGCCATCTGAAAGCACAGCAGCGCCTTCTATCTCATTACTAGAA
Source organism: Raddia distichophylla (assembly GCA_005191435.1). Lineage (NCBI taxonomy): Eukaryota > Viridiplantae > Streptophyta > Magnoliopsida > Poales > Poaceae > Raddia > Raddia distichophylla. The sequence continues at coordinate 590,252 of SPJY01027641.1, read as the reverse complement.
ACTGTTGCTTGCTTGTTAAGTCCTAAACTTCCATGGAACTGCAAAGTAGCTGGCTACCTTCAGCAGGAAAAATTCTATATTTTATTTCGGGAAATTATCATCTCTGTACCAGTGAGTTCTGTCTGTTTTTAAATTTTGTGTTTGTTGAGTCACTGGCATTTTTAGGTGATTTGTTCACAATAATACATTAATGAGAGACAAGTGCGCTTTCACATTCGGATATATGCCCTAGTTCCCTCGTTTCGTTGTTATATAATCACATGTCCATGCTCTTTTCAAGGATCAGCCCCCCTTATGAAACTACGCTATTTACTTCTGTAACGCGCTGTGTATGTCTAATCTATATAAACATTTGTAAACTATGCATTAGTTGCATTTGCAAAGTGAGGGACGGAAGTTTTATATTGCTTTGGACTTGAATTACCAACTTACCCATGAAAAATTGATGGCACAACCTCGGTAGTTCAGTGCCTAAGTTCCTCATAATATGTAGGTTGAACTCAATTTTCTAGGCGAGTGTATACAGTGATGGGCCTACATGCAAAGTTGCAAACCATCCTCATCAATATAGATTCCTGTACCTAGCACCTCTTCATGTATAAAACCTGCTGTTCCTGCAATTTCCACTTGGCAATAAATGGTTTGCTGTGCCCTCCTATACAACTTGCATCAAGCTTGTCTTCTAAGTTCGTCAACATTCCGTCTGTCTCTAAGCTACTTGTGATCTTGACAATGAACCTGATTTGGCCGAATGTGAAGAGATACTCAAGCTTAGGTTTGGATTGAATCTGTCTTTGCCAACTTCAAAAGTATGAATCTTGTGTGCTCTTGGCATATCAGACATTTAAAAACTCGAAGATCAATAATAATTGCTACTATTGGTTATTACCTTGTTTTTAATTGACATATGTTGGTTGGTAATGTAGGATTTACACACCATACTATTTAGTTCAGTAAACCTCTCCTCCATCATTCAGTTGTCTGTCTGGTGGAATAGACATGAGTTGATCATAATGACCATAGTAAATCTTTGATGATATGCTTTATGATTTTTTATGGGTCTGATTGTGATTCAGCAAAACGGGAGTAATTTGGAGCATTGTGATAATACATCCTCACTAGAACAAGTACTCATGCTTGTTGCTTCACATGTTGGCAATCATCCATGCTGTTGTCCAGTAGTGGATCCAAGATGGAGTTTATCCTCTCAGCTTCTATCCATTCCTTTTCTCTGGCATCGTTTGCCTCATTTCAAGAAGGTGAGCTGTCTTGTTTGAATATTCTTGTTTCAAAACAATAATGGCTGGGAAACATAGAAATCGCAAAATATTTTGTTCATAAAGCCTCTTATTTTTTGTTGTCAAATACTCAAATTTGATATCAGATCTTGTATGAAATGATTTTATTTCTTCGTTAGAGACTTCATTTTGTAGGAATTTGTTTGAGGATTAAGATGCTTTAACCAATTTATTATTGTAACGATATTATGATTGATAATTCTTATTGCTTATCACTTCAGGTCTTCTCAGCTAATGGACTCAGCAAATATTATATCCATCAGATAGCTTGCCTTTTGCGCAGCTGTGCTGATGTTCTTCCGAATGATGTATCAGCTAATTGTCCAGGATATGCATGTGTTCTTGCAAATGTACTTGAAGCCGCAACTTGGATTTTGTCTGATCCAAAGTTTGCTTCTGACACAGTAGGTGTTTCACTTCTACGTTTCAGGTTACTACAGCATTTTGTTTGTTCTGGTGTATAACTGGTCATGTCAAAACTTAGTAGGTGAAAATAATTGCACCAAGAACCATATGATTTAGGGAGAAAGAGCATTTAGATTCCTATACTCCCCAAAACCTACTATATAAGTCCATGTGCTTTCAGAAAAGAAGCATTCAAGTCCCGCTATCTTCGAAAGCAATTTATAGGTGCCTGTATAATGCAAAACACTTAGGTCCTCCATTTGTTTTGGCATTGTTATTTATTTATTTCGTTTTTTGAGCTGAAGATGGGAAAGCTGAGTTATAGCCTAATTAATTTAATCTGTAGTACTTATTCTGTACTCGGCAAATCCTCTGTTACTTTGATGTCCAAATGCAGCATGATATTTGTCACCACTACTTTTATGTATCTGGTTAACTTGTGTGATCGATACCCTTTCATGAATATGTCCTGCTGTTCAAGCTCTTTTTTAAAAAGTTTCTTGTTCTGGCTCTCTTTGAGTTTTCTTAACAGGTAATATTTATTTGTATCAAATGGTTCCCAAGAAAATACGTTTTTCCGTTTCTTGTCTTGTCAACCACATAGCTTGTCACTGTATTATTGGTGTTCACAACTTGAAATGTGTAACCATCTTATGCAATAGTATCATCTTTCCATTTCCTCATGGATGTAAATTGTGAATTATTGTCGATTTTGGAAGGCACTATATTTTATGTATATATGTTCTTTCTCAACCAGGCGGCTGACATCATTGCTGTTTGTACATCATTGTTGGATGCCTTGCCAACAATTTCATCATCTACTGAAAGTAAGTTACATGCCATAATTTTGTTTCTTTTAAAAAACACTATTCTTGGGCAATATAGGTTCGTCCTATTTATGTAGATTTCTTTTGTTGTTATACATCTATACAGAAGATCCATGTGGTTGTGAGGTGGATTTCTGGTTATGAAGTTGTTGCAGTTATATAATTTATATAAGTAAAAAAGTACCAAAGAAGAATCATATCATTAGATCTTAGGTTCCTTTCGGCTTAACAACTTAACGGCTTATCTATGTTTTGAAAAGACATATGATTTGGGTTTTCGAGTTTGTTTTTTCGTTGTTTCGAAGGTGGGTCCTAATGCTTTAAAAAACAAGTTAAACAAAATGGATCAGACTACCTCGAGAAGCTCTCAAAATTCAGTCATTTCCGTCGTTCAGCTATTTAGCCGTTCAGATCAGCCCAAAAGAACATTCTCCTTAGCTTATTTTATTTGACTTATCTCCTTGAGATAGCCTTGAGAGTCCTATCCACTTTGTTGAACTTGTGTTTTAGAGCTTTTAGACAAGTTTTTGAGATAGGAAAAAATTGGATTCAATAAACATTTTTTAAAATTTAAACAAAGATAAGTAAATAGATAAGTCAGATAAGCTGACAAGAACACACCCTAAGTTTCAACTTCTTAAATGGGTATATGCTTCAGTTTTCAGGAGCATGACCAGTTGACAACAGCTAACTAAATACTAGAGGCTGCACCCAGATATAGGTATTTGGTGCCCAGCTATTGCAAAACAACCAAATCACTAGGTTTAGCTGGGTAAAAGGACTAAGAATGCAGCTAAATCGGTTGATTGTCAATTGAAATGTCGTTTAATCAGTAGGTGTTGAAAAGGTAAATATATGTACACTTGGTCTCTGGTTACATGGCTTGTTTTTTTTATCAATTGATCCCTTTTGCAGTGCTGTCCATCATTGATAAATGGCAATTGCTTAGCATGTACTCTTTTAAAGAATGTATTAGATCTATGTTTTGCTCAGTTATTAAAACTGGATCGGGTACCTAACTGCTGTATGCTTTTGTGCACGGTTCACCGGTTCAAGCTCTGGTACAAGAATTCATGTTATAAACTATAAACCATTAGCTGGTACTTTAATTCCTCTATATTATCGTTTTTCCCCTCTGCTCTCTGCTAAACTACTCTCCATATAATGGGAAATACGAATTCTCTCTCCAATAGCCATTACTCTCTCTCTCTCCTCAATATGCATTAGTTACTCTCTCTCTCTCCAATAGGCATTAGTCTCTCTCTCTCTCTCTTCAATAGGCATTAGACAATTGCAATTATTATTGCATGCATGCTGCGGTCTCTCTCATTTGCTGTCGATGCATGCGTGGGGTCTGATGCATCCTTGCAGGCTTGCACCATGCAGCATGCAGTGCCCTTCCTCTCATGTGACATGTATGTATGGCCAGCTTTCCCGTGATTCTTGCGCACAGCTGAGCGCTTGAGTGGACTCCCCAAGACCCCACTCACCCCTCTCTCATCTACCCTTGCGTTGCGTGCATGCACCTGGTTTGGTTTGCTAAAACTGGCCTGTTCAGCGGTTCTATGAAAAAACTACTGGTTCACCTGTTTTTTTTTCCATACTTGAGAGTGGGGGTTGTCATGTGACCCAAGGAATGTGACCAGACCAAGGATGTTAGGCCTTGTTATATAGAGGAATCCAAATTATAACATGATAAGATACAAGCTAACCAATCCTTATCCTAACAATAAAAATAACAATTCCTGAACTTAAGGGAGATCTAAGGGGGTTCCATCAAGATCAAGGTTAGCATGCATGAACAGAGCCACTCCAGTATCCATGGTACTGTAGCGTTTATGAGAGGTGCCTTGGACCCACACCCATGACAGGACAGACAGGTTGCTAAATTTTAGAACATCAACATACTTTCAAACATATCACCTATTGAGATTCAATATGCAATTATCAATTATGCATTTATAAAGAATTCAACTGTTGTACAACTGTGCACTCATCTTTTGAAATTAGAGCCATGAGAGCATATAACATACCGAGCTGGATTAATCAGTATTAACCAGTCTTATTCTAGTGCTCTTTGTGGCTTAATTTTTTTAAAAAAGATGTTCTCTCTCTTTTTTAATCCCTATAATGGACTCCAACGCGAGCTGTATATCTTACATATGCACAGGGGCAGATGACGATGATGACATGCCCATGGATATTGATGTTAAAATTAGTCTTGATGTTGATTTGGAAAGACAGATAAGTGCAGCAATTGATTCACGGCTGCTTCAACATTTGGTATGTTTCTCACTAAACATCCAAATAAGAAGTTACTAATCTTTGAGATGGGAACATACTGTGTGCAATCAAAGCTTGGCGCAATAACCGTGCAATCAATCTAAAAAATTTGTGGAAAATCCTGATAAAAATTTGTGGATTTACTTCATGGTATGCTTTTATCTATGTAAAGATCAATGAAAATGAGAAAATTCTAGCAAGTTTGAAACCTCAATATTTGTTAGATTTTACTCCTTTTTATTACTCTTTATATAGAGTAAATTTGAATTTCAAATTTCATACATAGATAATGTAAGTTTATAAATGTGCTAATTTTTTCCCCAAAATTTTCAGCAACTCTGTATAGTTTGATTGCACGTGGATTTGCACGCAATATCTTCCCCTTCAGTATTATTGAGCTGCACATTTTGCTTTCACTTATTTGACCCTAGCTTATATCATGCATAGGTGAATACTTTGTTCAGAGATACACTAAGCACAAATTATTCTGATCCAACTGGACCATCAGATGCAGAAGTGGAAGCTGTAGGATCTATTTGTGCTTTTCTTCATGTCATATTCAACACATTACCCCTAGATAAGATAATGACTGTTCTGGCATACCGGACTGAAATTGTTCCTGCACTATGGAATTTTATAAAACGTTGCCACGAAAACCAAAGATGGCCATATTTTTCCAAATTTGTGTCTCTGCCTGCAGATGCTCCTGGTTGGCTCCTTCCTGTGTCGGTTTTCTGTCCCATTTACAAGTAAGACAGCTTGTTTTCTAGATGGCAGAAAGTATTCATGATTAACACTATTTTTGTTTTATCTAGTTTTTGAACTTTTTTCTTGTATTAATTGAAATGAGTAAATATTTAATCTCTTTTCTCCTGATACATATCAATGCTGTGTTATTTTACTCTTTTCCAGGCACATGTTGAAGATCGTTGATAATGGAGAGTTCTATGAACAAGAGAAACCTCTTTCACTTAAAGATTTGAAGTCCTTGGTTCTCATTTTAAAGCAGGTATACACAAGGCAATACCACCAGTGTGTTATTATGCCATTCACTTGCTAAATAATTTCTTAACATTAGAGCTGCTTCAAGTTTTAGTATTAGTTGCAAATGTACCCTACCCTCATGTTTGCTGTTATAACTTGTAAATGTTTCTTTGTCATGGAAGTATGGAAGTACTGTTGCTAGCTGATGAACATATGCACAAACATATCATGTAAACCAAATGGTCAACTAGCGCGTTGTGCGTTTGAGGCTGCCGTAGCGTGGCGTAGCATGCCGAGCGCTGGAGCACGCGCGCGCGCAGCGGCGGGTTTTGAATCCCGCACGCTACGCCACGCTACGGCACGCTGAATCGCGCATGGCCTAGAATTCGACATTGGAGTAATTACTTCCATGCTATTTTTTTTGTTCTCTAATGTTAATACCATGTATCCTCACACCTTGTATGTTGTTCATCAGCCAAGTATGCTATCTTTGCTTTTGATACGTTTGATGTTGTTGATTTCACATTTAACACTCCACTCTTCATGATACAATATGCTTTATCCCTTTGTTGCATTGAACTCAATCCCAACTCCTAAGCACAAATTCCATCTGCAGGCTTTATGGCAACTTCTTTGGGTGATCCCTTCACATACTATTCCTACTCAGAAAGCATTGCCCAATCCTTCAGGCCTTAAGAAACTATCAATTGATAATGTCAAGAGCAGTGTTAGGATTGGGTTATCTGAATTACTCACACAGGTACTATTCTGTCTTCATTTAACATGCCATTATTTCTTGTATTTGCTTGAATTCTCAATTTATGTGTTGCTTCCCATGGTAGTAACCATACTGCTCACATTGATCATGGTGCTGATAAAATGCTAATGACACTGCTGTTTCACTATTTACTTTATACATAATGGCCTATCGTTGAGTTGTGCATGTCATCCGTGGTTAGTAAAAAGTCTTAAGGAGCTGTTATTGCTTCCTGAATTTCACCGTGCAACCTTTTTCATAACCAATCCATCGTTCTTGTGGTTGAAGATTGTCGGTGCCGAGACATTCTTGTTTATACCACCACACAAACAATGCTACTTTATGTTTGAGAATGTTTCATATGAATTATGTAAGATGTTTTATTGACAGTAGCTGATAATATCTTCTCTGGATACAATGTTCTGTTCTTTTTTTGCCAGAAATGGTTGCTATTCACATATTTTTTCTTGGAGTAAGTTTATTGTGTCAACTAACATGAAATTGGTACCTAATTGCAGTTGCAAGACTGGAACAACCGACGCCCATTCATTTCTGCTAATGATTTCTATTCTCAAGAAGCCACAAGTGAAAATTTTGTCTCTCAGGTAATGAATGTGACTACTGTTTAATTAATGAAGGTAGCTTTCCAAAGCACATTTTTTAACCTTGTGCACATTTTCTTCAGGCTATACTTGGAAATACTCGAGCATCGGAGATTATAAAACTTGCTCCCTTTTTGGCGCCTTTTACCAGTAGAGTCAAAATATTCACTGTATGTCATTGCAGAATTGTTATGTTAATAATGGTGAATAAAACCGGTATATCCTTTAGAATGATATCTTAGAAGTTTCTCTTCTTTGTGAGCAGTCACAATTGGCAAATTCTAGACAGTCAACAGCATCACATTCTGCCTTTACGAGACATCGGTTCAAAATAAGAAGAAGCCGACTTCTTGAAGATGCTTTTGATCAGCTAAGCATGCTTTCAGAAGAGGATCTTAAAGGACAAGTATGATGATGATTTCTTTCATCTACTACATGTTCGTTTAACACTTCCTCATATTTATCATAGGAAACTAGTGTTCTGATTTTCAATGAAATTTCGAACTGCTTGATGCTTGTAGATTCGAGTGGCATTTATTAATGAGCATGGTGTGGAGGAAGCTGGAATTGATGGAGGTGGAATTTTCAAAGATTTTATGGAGAATATCACTAGAGCAGCTTTTGATGTGCAGTATGGACTATTCAAGGTATCTGATCCTTTTAACCAATTTGTTTCATCCTGTCACACTGTCGATATTGTATTAGGGTTAGTTATTTGCGATGCTGTTATTAATTTGTGATTACCGGCTGATTAGTAGGATCACTAGCCGACATGTAATTTGCTTATCTATCATGGTACTTAAACAAGCAGCAAGTCATCTCTCTAAATTGCACCAAAATCAACAAGAACTGGTGTATGTAGGGTGCATGCACTACTCACTAAGCAGCTATCTAACAGCTTGATGAGACAATTAAGATTGTGGGTCATGTTATCTTGTTACGTGAATGACAGCAGAACAGATAGTCAACGTATTTAAGCAAAGAAACAGCCGTCAACTAACATATTTAACTCTTTCTCATGGCAACAACAGTAGAATTTAATATTTAGCTCTACTTGTCGACTCCTGGATTAATTAATCCTGCAGCCGCAATTCTTCAAAGCCATGTACACAAATAAAAAATACAGAACCCCTTGTATTCAACCTGCACAATTCCAAGAACTGATCTTGACATCACACAGCACAAAGAAACCCTAGGCGGCTGCTCAAGAATGCAAAGCACGGAACAAACTTGACACCACAGCCTTCATGTTCATGGTATCACATGAGAAACTGTTCTCCCCTCATGGGACACAGCCTCTGGCTTTTATAACCTAAGGCACAAGGTCTAGTCTGACTGGCTTGGTGGCTCAACAAGAGGCTTGACGCAGGTGCATGTGCTTACAACTCAAAACTAAGGAAAACAAAAGACCTACTCTATCAGTGTTTTGAAAGGCGCTAGTCGGGCAATTGACCGGCACCTAGCGCGGCCGCCCAGCACCTAGCGCCTAGGCACCGCCTAGGGCTTATTTTTATAACACTGGGACCCATAGCAATTTGAATAAAGATAGAGCCAACATAAAATCCATGTTCTTGGCTTGGACTCTGTTCTGGCTTGACCGCTTGATAGCTCACAGATTGCTTCTTTTCTTGCTTTGACTCAACATGCAGCTGACTTTGGCTTGGCAGATTTCACACAATCATAAGCTGCATACACCACATGTTTTTTTGCTGTTGCATGCGTCTGGGCAGCAGTTAAGGTGTTAGTTCTTCCACTTTGCGCCCTTCTCCAGCCACACCTTCCTCCTGCATATCCTCAACTTTTACACTTACTGTTTGATGTGCCTTTAGGCAGGGAAGCCATGTTCTCTCTGCCATCTTCATTCTTCACTTCTTTGCCTCCACAACCTCCCAAGCTGTCCCCTGACCTCTCTCTCACCTCCCGCTTGGCATTAACAAGAATGATGGATTGAGCACAACAATCTGCTATTGGTGGTTAAATCCACATCAGTTTGTGGTGGTGTGCTTGTAGCTTGTTGTGCGGTAGCTAAAAACTGGTGGAATAACTAAACTGTAGTTGCATAGTTGGTTTACAGTCAAGCAGTTTGTGTATTCAATTACGATGCATCATATGTTTCTTGTTGTATTTGTTTTTCTTTTGTAGGAAACGGCTGATCATCTTCTGTACCCAAACCCTGGATCAGGATTGGTTCATGAACTACATTTACAATATTTCCATTTTCTTGGAAGTCTCCTTGGAAAGGTACTTTGACTATATATATTCTTCTTGAGCCAGTCCTGAGCGTGTGCGTCTAGTAGATCTTAGTTCAATTAACTGTTAGAGCTTGTGTTTCTGACATTCTAATATCTTCCTGTTCGTCAAAGTTACATTCATGGCTTGTGCTGATATTTTTTACTTGCCTTGGTATCAAAAGGGTCATTTTAATTATTTTTAATACTAGTGCCCCAACATTTTCTGAGCTTTTGCCCTACATTAAACACATTGTATGATAGAAGCTATTGGTGATTCTCTTGGCATCAAAATACTCTATGCTAGAACGCAACAATGTTTACAATGGCGTTGATAGCATTTAGCTGCTAATGTGTTGAAGCTCTGATGGATATGCTTGTAGCGTGCATTGTGTAATTGAGTTGTAGTGATATAAAGGAAATAATGAGTATAACCACGCCTTTAAGTTGCATAATTTTAGGTTTCACATGCAACATGTTAAGTAGACCAACAGTGATTCTACATGCTGCATATAAATTGCCTTGAAATGTGTTTTCTTTGCTCTTGTGCATTATATTGGGCAGCATATGTCACTGTTTTATTTGGAACTGTTTGCAGAATCTTTGACAACTTTATTTAGTCCAGTTAAATTACCATTGTGGTCTAAAGCAATTGATGTGCCTTTCGTGTCTCATTTGACATGTACCTGTAGATTGTACCAAAAAAAAAATCTATGAATTTGCTTATTGATAATTTAGTTTTCTTGGATCCATTATTTTGTTTGGTGATAAATATATGGATTATGCATGGTAAGGTGATAATTTTGTATCCATTAGCTTTGTTGGGTTGTGATGTAAGCTGTATTCTAGTTTCTTATTTTGATTTTAATCTTTATCATGGGCGATTAATTGGTTACTCATCTTCCTTTAACCAGTTGCCAATATATTTGGTCTATGGTATGACAAATTGCCCATTTTTTTGTTTTTCAGGCAATGTATGAAGGCATCCTTGTTGATGTGCCATTTGCAACATTCTTCTTGAGCAAGTTGAAACAAAAGTACTCTCTCTCTCTTTCTCTTTCGGGGGGTGGGTGGGGGGGGGGGGGGGGGGGGGGGGGGGGGCGCATGCGCACGCAGCTGTGCAAGTTGCAAGAAATGTGTTTCTTGGGCAGTTGGGGCTGTGTTAACCTGAACTTTGACTTACCTATGAATGGGTTAAATTTTCTTTAAGACACATCTATTGACATGTTGGGTGTAAATGGAAGTAGGATGTGGTTGCGGTCTTGGGGACCTCAGTTGTGGGTACTACAATCAAATTTAATTGAGGATGGTTGAGCAAACTATGGAACACTTATCTGTTAATAAATCATTATGTCGCGTGCTATGATTCCATTTTGCTGTGTTCATTTCTTCTATGAAATTACCGTTCTTATCTGTTTTTTCACTCATCAATCAGGTCCAACTTCTTGAATGATATGCCTTCATTGGATCCAGAACTGTATCGTCATCTTCTATTTTTAAAGGTTTGATTCTATATTTCTATTTCAATCATAGTAAACCAGAAAATAGGTCTTGACAAGTTTAGGAGCTAAGATCTTTCCAAGCATTGAATGCAATTGAGCTGCTGCTATGATGCCAAACGACGTACTATGTGTCCTTTTGATTTTGTCAATCTGGCACTAAAACTATTAAAAATTTGTTATATTTGATAATAAATAGGAGCTAATAAAACAAAAGTTTCTGCTTCAAATTTGGGCTGCAGATCCATATATGTAGGGGCTTTCCCTTATATTTTGAAGCCTTGAAATGTCTTCAGGGATATCAGGATCGACCTTATTTTGTGAAGTTTCTTGCCATTCTGATTTTCGCTTTGTCCTGTTCTGATATATTATCTTCTTTCACACTTTCAGCATTATGATGGTGATATCTCAGATTTGGAGTTATACTTTGTTATTGTTAACAATGAATATGGTGAACAATCTGAAGAAGAATTGCTCCCTGGTGGGAGAGAGATGCGTGTTACTAATGAGAATGTTATTACTTTTATTCATCTGGTTGCTAACCATCGGTTAAACTATCAGGTAAAGTAAGGTAATTATGCCAGGTGATTATGTCATATGCTTGTCTTGATATGCTTTAAAAAAATAATATGCCCTTGTTTTAATCACAGATCCGCGCACAGAGTATACATTTCTTGAGAGGTTTTCAACAGCTTATACCAAAAGAGTGGATCAACATGTTCAATGAACATGAAATTCAGGTACTCTTATCTGTAATGATAATGCATGTCAACAAATGGTTTGTCACCAACACCAAGAGTTTCCATTTAGAAAGTCTACCAGAAATGGTTCCTTACCAATGGTTTGTCACCAAGGGCCTCCATTTATCTGTGTCACCTGTATGATGCCATCCGCTGTCCTTTGGACAGTTGAGCATGATGTTTGCTCAGTTGTTTACTCAGTTGAGCATGTCTTCTTATTGCCTCTACTTCAATAGTAACACCCATCTGCATTCAGTGCTACATGCCTGCCATATAGTTTGTTTGCGTCTTTTGTTGTGTTTAGACATGTTTTTATAAGTTCCATGCACCGGTATCACATATGCATGGACTACGTAAAATTATGCATGCATTTGAATTTAGGAACTATTGCAAAGAAAATCAACTGATGAAAACAGAAATTGCGTCACTAATCTATGATGGTCTCATGTGATTTGGTTAAAGGGGGAAGGGATGGCACTGATATTTTATGGTTTGATTGTTGATCGGATGTGATATAGATAAAGAGGGGTGGGATGCATTATATCACAAATGAAGCACAACTGGATGTAGATGATTTGCATTCTATCACAAATGAGGCACAACTGGATGTAGATGTTTTTTCTTTTTTCTTTTTTTCTTCTTTTTTCTTTCGTAATAACTTCTTATAGCATACATTATACGAAGTTATTTTATTGAAGGGGACGGGAGTGGTTGCGTCTACTTGCAGCACCCTTATTTTTTTCGTAACTTATGTTAACGTAGGTAGGCAGGTAGGTGCGTACGCACTCACACATATGCATGTTAGATAGTACCGATACTACATATAGTTGATGTTTTGCACCATTTATTTCAAATGCACTGCTTTAAAGGGCACTTCTCTATCATTAGCATTGCTTATCCCTTTCTGTTGCCCTCTTACAAAATCTTACGACTGCAGGTTCTCATATCTGGCTCATTAGAAAGTTTGGATGTTGATGATTTGCGCTCAAACACCAACTATTCTGGGGGATATTATCCGGTATGTGTTTTCTTGCGCATACAAGAATACAGTTTAGAAATCTTATTGAAGTTTGTGGCAGGCTCTCCTTTCATAACTAAATAATGTTTAGCAATCTTGTTGAAATATGTAACATGAGAATGTTATTACTGTATAAAAAGCTATATGCGAATGTCGGTTGATCTGTAGATGCAGTCATGTGGGACACCCTTAATTTTTGCTGTATGTTTATTTGCATTTACTATGAAAAAAGACCGAAGTATTGACAAATGAGAATAGCAGAGGTGTAGAAATCATTCAATTTGACCAGGATTCATCAGTGAGTCCTAGTAAACCCTTCAGTTTTTCAAAGCAGAAAAAACTCTTTATGTAAACATGGTTGTCTATGAACCACTTCTGGCAAACTGCCTTTGTAGATAAGCATGTGTAAGCAATGCTAGCAAAACTGCAGGAAAATGATAATAGTAACCTGGTGCCATTTATCTGGATAAACTGATTGGATTTTTGTCATGTTTTAGCTTCAAAATATTTAAATCAATATGAACATTATAATTTCATAATTAGTAACCTCAGGCCATGTCCCAGCTTCAAAAGAATTGACATAAATTTGAATATTGAAATGAGCTTTTTGTAGATTGGTTTGTAACAGCATGAACATGTTCTAACAATCTAGTCCTTTGGGTTAATATGTATTCTTTTGATGAAGTTTCATTTTGAAAGGCTATGCCAAATTACTCTGCCTTCCTAATTAGATATGGATTAATGTGGTTTTCTTTCAGGATCATGAGCTTATCGACATGTTCTGGGAGGTTTTAAAGAGCTTTAGTTCGGATAATCAGAAAAGGTTTCTCAAGTAGGTACTTCGCCACTAGTTTATGCTCATGCATATTAGTTTTATTAATTGTACTCATTGAATTTACTGATAATGAGGTCAGATACATAATAAGGTTTGCTTATTGTATATTTATATGTCTATTTCCTTTTGACATCTGTATCCACACCTGTTTTCCTTTTTCGCACAGATGCATAAGCTTTAGTTTTGATTAGTTGAAACTTGAAACTAATACTAAATTTCCAATCTAATGTTTCTCTTATTCTCATTATAATGGATGGCAACAAATGCAGGTTTGTGACCGGATGTTCTCGTGGGCCTCTCCTGGGATTTCAATACCTTGAACCAAAATTCTGCATTCAGAGGTTCAGAGTAACCACTAACCATGCTTATGTTTCATACCTTGTTCTGTTGGAGTTGTGCATTGTTGTCCTAAAACTCTTTGAATGCAGAGCTGGTGTCCCTGGCATGGAGGAGTACGCAGACCGCTTACCTACATCGGCTACTTGCATGAACCTCTTAAAGCTCCCTCCTTATAAAACGTCAGTAAATTTTAGCAGGCGTATTAATACATCTTGGCAACCGATATGATACGAGTATATTTAGCAATTCCACCTGCTTATTGATTCATTACAACATGACTAATTGATTTACTGGTTTTCATTGAACAGTACGGAACAATTGCAAACCAAGTTGTTGTATGCAATAAATTCGGAAGCTGGATTTGATCTAAGCTAATCATCGCCCTGTGGATACAGCATTGTGCACACATTGTAGATAGCTTCTAGATAACAGTTTAAAGGCACGCAGGGCCGAAGAACTGTCCATTGGGTTGGGGCCCCATGAAACAACAGCAAGTATCAGAGAGTAGGCGAAAATGAAGTTTGGAGGGAAGGCTGCAATAGCATCTGATGACTAGGTCGGTAAAGATGCAGATGCTGCTGTAATCAGCCATGAATTTGTACATATGTATTTCGATCATTGTGGTTGATGGCCTCTTGTGGAATAATATAGGAGTATGGTTGAATGAAATTAACAATCCAAAGTTGGCTAAATTTTTTAGTTACACCAATTGTGATCGGAAATTGGCATCATTGTTCCAGACAGGAAACATTTTGGATGCTCTAGTAGCAGGCTAGCAGCTAGAAAAGTAATATCCCAATGACGCCTGGTTGCTCCAGCTAATCCGTCGTGTTCTTCTATTGCTCAATTAGGTTTGTCGGCTTAAAGTTAAAAGGCTCCCTAATCTCTTCCAGCTAACCTGTGTTATAATTTGAAAGTTGTACGTGGATTGTAATTTGAAAAGTTGTAGGGAGTTTTTATTAAGTGTTTGGAGACGCTGAAAAAATTGGAAAAATTACATTAGAGGGTTTCTGGGAAGAAGGAATAGTATCATCAATATCAATAAATAGTACAAACCCAAGTAGGAGCTTCGGTGGCTCGCCACCTGGCCTCTCCGCCCAGCGCTCTTGCGAGCCGTTCGATCGCTCCTTGGATCAAATCCAGTCGTTCATATTAAACTAAATTTTAAAAACATTTTTTTTGCCTGATTGAACAACACCGTGCATGGTTTGGCGAGTTGGCTACACGAGCGAGCGTTCGCTTAGTCGACGAGCGCTCGAAAGCTCTCTCCGCCATTTCCTGCGCGTTTTTTCTCTCGCGTCACAATACGCTCAGGCTCAACTGTACGCGCAGTACGTGCGTAGCTCGGTTGTACACGCGTCTGCCTGTGCACGCGCAGCATGCACACGCAGCGTGCTCGGCTGTATACGCGCATATTGTACACGTGCTCGCGCTCGCCTATACGCCTAAAAATTCAAAATTAAATAAATTCCGAAAATAGAAAACCTTTATAGATATTTTTTATTTTAGAATTTGTTATATTCGCTTTTAGTCTTTTTGAATTTCAGGGAAAAAATAGCTTTCTTGGTATTTTGTATTTTGTATAATTTGCTTCATTCTTTTTCGTGAATCTTACAGTTTTCCAAATTCTTTTTTTCTCCAGACTGCCAACCTGAGTTTAAACGGAAATTTTGATATCTTCCAAAATCCCTTAAATTTTTTCCCAAATTTTAAATTTCTTGGCATTCATTTTTAAAACTTTAAACCCCCTAAAAAATTGAATTTTAGAAAGAATGGAGCGAGAGGGGATCAAGTGGGGGAGATTTGGTCTAGCAACGTAAACAAATCCAGAAATTTACATGTTTTGAAAATGCAATCAAATTTTTGCCAACCCGAGTTCAAACAGAAATTTTGATATCTTCCAAAATCCCTTAATTTTTTTCCCAAATTTTAAATTTCTTGGCATTCAATTTTAAAACTTTAAACCCCCTAAAACATGAATTTTAGAAAGAATGGAGAGAGAGGGGATCAAGTGGGGGAAATTTGGTCTAACAACGTAAACAAATCCAGAAATTTACATGTTTTGAAAACGCAATCAATTTTTTTTTAAAACTAGCTATTTTTAAGACATTTAGGATTTAAAATGATTGTATTACAAAATAATTCATTCTTTTTTAAATTTCAACTTTAATGGCCGCTTTAAAAAACTTGGAAAAAAAGTTCGCAAAAGGCACCGTAATATCATGATAATAACCTTAAAAAAATTTCGACACCAGCAACTATTCTTAAAAAAAGAAATAAAAAAGGGAACAACAAACAAAAGATGTAATACTTTTTGTAGTTTGTTTTTTCATACATCTTTATTTGCCTTATATAAAAAGGCTTGCAGTGGCCCTGCGCGCTAACCCTGCTAGTTTTTACAAACGTGGCTGTAAAATGTTTTTTTGCTTGTGAATTTTTTTAACAAATATCCCGTGGTAAAATGGAAAAGAAAAGGTGACTTGGAACGGCTACTGTTAGACGGAGCCATACAGCTTGGGTCAGGCCTGGCATGGCTCGAACACTATTGGGCCGGTATGAACATGGTAGCCAGGCCATGCTGGACCACCTGGATGGCTTGACGTGGTACCCGTGGAGCGAACTGGGCTACGCTGGCTAATACGAGATGGGCTAACAAGTTGGACTGGGCCCCAATACGTGTTGCGCTTTACGACTCGTAAACCCGTTCCTTAACGAGGGAAAGTAGGCAGTTGCCGGTCAGCAAGTTGGTACCTTGCTAGAGACTTAACTTCCCTCTTTGATTCATTGTTTTAGTTTAGTTTTAATTATGTTTAAAACTTCTTATATTTTTTATAGACTCAGTGTAACATTTTGAATTTTTTTTTTTACTTTATTAGGCTTTTCTTTTAAAGATCTCAAATATATTTTTTTAAATAATTTGTTTAGCCTTTCCGTACATCTTTTTAAATGTCATCAATTTTTCAACTACAATGAAAACTAAACTAAAACAGAGAATCAAAGAGGGTCATAACCTTGCTCTCTATAGTGTTTAAGCTTTTATATAGTTATATTTAACTAAATTTGTAACCTTATGTTTAACTAAATTTGTAAAATAAATTGAATAATCTATTTTTTTTGGCAATTTTCTGCAGGAGGCTTGCTTGACCTCGGCTTGGTTTAAAGCTTAGTAGTGTGGGTTTTCTTGATATCTCACATGTGTAGTTCTCGTCATGTAATTAGTGTTAGCTCTGGTCTCATCGTAATAGAGGTACAACTACGTAAATTTAGTAGTTGTAAATTTACATCATGAGGCCACACACAAGGAGGCACACAGGAAGGAGGCGGAGCAGCGTGAGATTGAAAGAAAGATAAAATGAGAAAGGGCACACCATGGCAGAGTTGAACCCCTCAAGGCATGGGCAAAAGGGAAATAGCCTTGCTGCACTCAGTGGGCATTTACTGCTACGCAATGCTTCATTTTCGTTGTTCGCCGTCATCGTTTCATTTTCAGTTCGTCGTCAGTACCGTCCTTTTTACTCTTGTTGCAATGTTATGTGCTATACTATCATTATCGACCATAATATCGTTATCTATTAAAAAATCTTATCATTATCCATCAATTAAATTTCAATGTTGTTCCGTGCTTGGAGACAAGTCCCTTGCTGCACTAGGGTGGAGCGACAACGATACAGGTGGCCAAATGGGGCGGTACCCATGTGTCAACTAGGCTGGCCAGTAATATAAACTGAACCCGGTCGACTCGGTTTGGTGGTCCGAACCAAACTTGGGCCGAGACCTTGGCCTGTTAGGTCCGTCCGGAATGATTTGTATAATGACAAGCTGGCTCGGTTCGGTTTTAGCATGATGTGGTTCGCTGCCATAGCATATTTATTTAATTAAAAATATTTTTTATATGATATATGATGTATTTATTCAATTCATAGTGTATATTTGTGAAACATAATTATTTTTCTTGATTTATTTAAAAATCTGAAAGTAAAATAAATTGGTACGTATAGAACCGAGCCGTTTGGTTCAGTTTAGTTCACCGTGCGAACCGAAGTTAGGTCTAAGACCGTGGCCCATTGATCCGATTCATATGGTAATCGGGTCGATCCGTTGGCCACTGGCCCACCGCTAGGCATGGGCCCTTGCCCACTATGGGGCAGCCCGGCGGATGGGCAACATGGCTGTCTCGTTAAAAACTTTGCCAAGTAAAAACTCAAAATTGAGAAAACCTCAGCAAAGAAAAAACAATATAGCCTAAAGCTTTACAATACAAGCATAAAAAATTTCGGGGCCTTCTTTAATCTTCATCAAGTTCTAAACCCCCGAATGCAGTCGCCAACTCTTGATTTTGTCTCTTGGCGACGATGTTTTGCTGGCGTCTTTCGGCTAATGCACAATCCTTTATACTCAGTAGTATTTGGACCATGTCATTATGGAGGGAAGTCCGTCCGTCCTCCAGTATTCTCCCAGCGAGGCTGAAAGCGGATTAGGAAGAAACTGTGGAGACCAGAATAGTTAACACATTCCATGCTAGGATAGATAGCACCGGATATGTTCCACTATGTTGTTGCCACCATGTAAAAATATTGAACTCTTCTTCTTGTAAGTCGACCGCGTCCTTTGCTAGATAGGAGGCAAGCTCGTCAACAACTCCGGGTGATGCCTGTGTAGTTGGGAGAGTTGCATTGCCCGAAGAACTTGAAGTGTCCTTACCCGTGATAGTCTTTCAAAAAGGACATCTTTCTCCCCGTCTGTTGAACTGGTGGTGGTCGTGATGGACGAACTCCTATATACTTTTCTTCATATTTTCTATAGAAATCATTAAGTTTACTTCTAACTTATTGAAAATAATTTGAGTAATATATTCCAGTAGCAGCACCAATTTGTGTTATAGCATTAGTTAATCTAGGAAGTTTAGCTCTAGGGTCTAAGAAAAAACAAAACAATATAAGAATGGAACATCTCGCTAGTATTTTAAATATTTAGCTTTCATAAGGCTAACTGCATCAAATAAAATAGGATCATTTTTAAACATTTTTAACTGATTAGCAATGTAATAAATGGACATAATAATAGAAGAAGATGTAGCCTCATACATAGTAGAAGCACTAACGGTAGCTTCATAAAAAATATCTAGAAATGAATGTAAATGAGTAAGCACCTGCCAAATACGTGAAGTCAAAAGTGGCGTTACATCTTGAGTTGGATACTGAGTGTTAATAAAAATTTGAAAAACATGTCTATATGATGATATATGCTGCAACATAAGATAGGTGGAATTCCATCTAATAGGCACGTCTAAGCCAAATTTTCTAGGCTAAATAGACGATGCACAACAATAGTTCTTCCATGCAGCAATCCTTGTATTAGACTATTTAAAAATGAGATGCCATCCCGAATAACTTGAAGATAAGGTTACAATCTTTTCAAACCACATTTAACAATTAAAACAATAATATGCCATGCATAACGTTGATGCATTAAAAAAGATTAAGCATACGTAGATAGCACAAGTTTTAAAATATTCATGGCACTAGTATTAGCATACGCATTATCCATGGTAATAGCAAAAATTTTATCTGTTATTTCAAATTCTTGAATAACATTCATTATCCAATCAACAATATTATCGCCAATGTGATTAACATCAATAAGGCGAAGAGCAATAATTGTTTTTTCTATTTGCCAGTTTTGGTTAACATAATGAGCAACAACACTTAAATAATCTTCTCTAGCCCTACTAGCCCAGAAGTCCGAGGTCAATGAAACAAAAAATGTGCAGGTTTTAAATTGTTCTTTTAACTTTAACTTGTTGATGGTATACAATTTTTTCAAATCTCCAGTTGTTGTTTGACGAGAAACACTACTATACCTAGGATTATGAGCAATTTTAATATATTCTTCGTAAACAGGAGAATCACCAAACCTTAAAGGTAAATCTTTATAAGCAATTAGTCGACATAATGCCTCCCTAGCTACCTTGGGATTATTCTCCCAGTTACTTACCGAACCATCAGGGTTGTAGCTCAACTGTTGCTGTCTCGTTTAAACTCCTTTCTTCTTTTTTTTTTACACGCCGCAACATGCCTCTTCAAATGTCCTGTACTCGAGCCCATCGCCGCCGATAACTCCTGTCCACAAATTTTACATTTAGCCGCATACCTCACGAGCCTGTCGTCCACAAAGTGCTTCAACTCATCATAGTCGTTCCACACATCCGACCGGTTCAGTCGAGCCCACTTCGATCCGATAGTATCGAAGTCGGAAACACAAGTTGAACTGGATCGAGAACCATAGAAATGATCCTCGGTTCCTTGAGTTTCTGTTTCTTGAACCGGATCCGGTAGACTTTGATCAATTGGTTCGTAGTCCTTCGGTCCTAATCCAAAATGGCTAAGGTGAAATTTGTCGTACGGAGAACAACCATCAGCCATTTCGGGAAGCTATTGTACATGAAATAACAAACAAGCAATTAATTCTAGGTAATTTACATGACATAACAAAGAAACATATAAGTTTATAACACAAATACACGTATGGAAATATACAAACCTCATCTAACAAACTTACAAATCTGGCCAAATTTTTCTGAAATATTTCAAATTTGTCAAGAATTTACACAAATTCTAGCTCACAAGTCATAAATCACAAAGCACAAAAAGAACTTAAGAGAATGGGTTTGCAAGGGTGGATGATGAGGGGGTGGGTGCCTATTTATAGGAAAAAATCTGGAACTTTTCAGACTCGTTTTCTATTTTTTATGCCTCAAGTGACTATAAACAGCTATATTTGAAAAAGCAAACCGAACGAACCAACCGATCTGAGCCGCCCGTATTTTCAAACCAGGAATGCCACATGGCGTCGGGCGATACGCTAGGGCAGCGGCTGGGCGAGAACTGGCCCGGGCGACGACATGCCGAGTGGGGCCCGCCAACGCATGGCGGGTCCTGGTTGGCAGGCTCAGGCGGCGGGACGGGAAAACGGCGCTCCCCGAGGGGCTGCGTGGAGGAGCGGGGGCAGGCGGCGCCGCGCCGGCCTGCACACGTTGAACACGTGCATGACGCGTGTCGTGTGGTAGGGTCGGGGGTGGGCGCGGGGTGGCGATTTGAGCGGGGTCGGCGGGAGCGTGTCGGGAATATTTTCAAAATTTGAAAAAGCTACAGTACAACGAGCCAAACGAACCGAACAGGGCCGACTCAATTCACATAATAACAAACTGGGCCGTTACTATGCGAACCGAACCGTGCCTACCAAACGGGCCACTGCCCAGGCCCAGGCATGGTTCGGAGCTCCGAACCGGGCCGGCTTGGTCTACAGTAATGGGCCGTCCGGTTCGGCCCATTTGATTTGGCCCATATGACCAGCCCTAAATTGGGCATTTCCGCGGAAGAAACATGAGCATTTCTTCGTTTAATAATATTTTTAAGTCAAAAAGAGGGAAGGAAATTCTCTCGTTGTCCTTTCTACTTCCTCGTGGCCTTCCCCGATCTAGATCCGTTCAAGCGGTGCCCCTCCACGCTAGCGCCGCCCGCGCCTCGCCGGCACCGCATCCTTGCCTCGACACGCCTCTGCCCTCGCTGCCGCCGTCGTCCGGCCTTCTCCGACCCTCCCCATCGACATTTCTAGCCTCGCGCTGCCGGGGGAAAAGCCGGTCGTCCTGAAGTTCTCCGTCGACTGCAGCAGGTACCGGGGATCTCCGTACGGCCCGGGCAATGGATCCCTCGACGCCGCCGCCCGCCGCTTCCCCATCGACGCTGCCGCTGCCCCGACGCCGCCCCGTCCTGATCTGGGCCGCCGCCGTCGATGACGACCGCCGCCCCGTCCCGATCTGCGCTGCTGCCTGCCGGAGAAGGAGCCCCCTGCTCTGGATCCGCGCTGCTTCTGCCTTGTCTCCATCAGCTCGACTCAGATCCGCTGCTAGCATGGCCGGTCCTGTGATTACGGTCATGTGATTATGGTGAAGTAATCCATTGCAAACATGAATCAGATGGTTTCGTGTTCATTTTGGAAAATTTTTTAGGTTTATCTTGCATTACGGTGCAATAATCAGTTGTAATCGAATTCAATTATGTCTGTACATGTGAAATTGTTTGAAGTAAAGCAAAGTAATTCGAATTCAAGCTACTTTATCTATTGTACATGTGAAATTGTTCGAAGTAAAGCAAAGTAATTCGAATTCAAGCTACTTTATCTATAGCGCGCACGACATTCTCAACTCAATTACTGCCAGATTTAAGCGAATTACCGCCGTTTAGCTATCGAATAATTACGTGCTAAGCAAATTACTTTTGGCCTCACAATTACTCTCGTTTTAGTTACGGTCGGTCACCAATTACCGCCGGTTTTTGAGTGCGGGTAGTTATCGAGTAAGATGGCTCGTCCCACGCGCCTGTTTTGCTGCTTACCGCCTGGTTGGGTGTAGATTACCTTAATCTACACCTAGGTGTAGATTAGGGGGTCCCTATATAGATTACCTTAATCTTGCATGCAGTCCCCACCCACCGCCGTTATACAAATTTGAGCAATGGCTTGACATGGAAGTCAACCCTGACAACAAGAGTCTTCAAGGGGAGGCCGAATGGAATGCTGACTTGAGGGAACGATTTCATTAGGAGCATGAGGCCACACACAAGGAGGCACACAGGAAGGAGGCGGAGCAGTGTGTGATTGAAATAAAGATAAAGGCCTTGTTTGTTTCAGATTAATGTAGAGTTGCGTTTTACTGTAGCAAATTTGTGACCCCCTCAAAATACGTTTTAACGAGTTCAAAAAATTATGAAAAAATATTTTACAAACTGTAAGAAGTACTATATAAAACCCCACAAAAATGACTACAAAACATTACATCATTTGGCTTATACAAAAATAACAAATTTTCATTTAACTTAATTTAATTTAATTTAATTTAATTTAATCTGAAACAAACAAGCCCAAAATAAGAGAGAGCACATCATGCCAGAGTTTGACCCCTCGAGGCATGGGCAAAAGGGAAATAGCCTTGCTGCACTCCGTGGGCATTTACTGCTACGCAATGCTTCATTTTCGTTGTTCGCCGTCATCGTTTCATTTTCAGTTCGTCGTCAGTACCGTCCTTTTTACTCTTGTTGCAATGTTATGTGCTATACTATCATTATCGACCATAATATCGTTATCTATTAAAAAATCTTATCATTATCCGTCAACTAGGCTGGCCAGTAATATAAACCGAACCCTGTCGACTCGGTTTGATGGTCCAAACTAAACTTGGGCCGAGACCTTGGCAGCATACGCATTTCGTATAACTTCGTATAATGTATGCTATACGAAGTTATTACGCATATTTATTTAATTAAAAATATTTTTTATATGATATGTGATGTATTTATTCAATTCATAGTGTATATTTGTGAAACATAATTATTTTTCTTGATTTATTTAAAAATCTGAAAGTAAAATAAATTGGTACGTATAGAACCGAGCCGTTTGGTTCAGTTTAGTTCACCGTGCGAACCGAAGTTAGGTCTAAGACCGTGGCCCATTGATCCGATTCATATGGTAATCGGGTCGATCCGTTGGCCACTGGCCCACCGCTAGGCATGGGCCCTTGCCCACTATGGGGCAGCCCAGCGGATGGGCAACATGGCTGCCTCGTTAAAAACTTTACCAAATAAAAACTCAAATTTGAGAAAACCTTGGCAAAGAAAAAAGAGTACAGCCTAAAGCTTTACAATACAAGCATAAAAAATTTTGGGGCCTTCTTTAATCTTCATCAAGTTCTAAGCCCCCAAATGCAGCCGCCAACTCTTGATTTTGTCTCTCGGCGATGATGTTTTGCTGGCGTCTTTCGGCTAATGCCCAATCCTTTATACTCAATAGTATTTCGACCATGTCATTACGGAGGAAAGTCTGTTCGTCCTCCAGTATTCTCCTAGCGAGGCTGAAAGCGGACTTGGAAGAAACCATGGAGACTGGAACAGTTAACACATTTCGTGCTAGTATGGATAGCACCGGATATGTTCCACTATGTTGCAGCCACCATGTAAGAATATTATTGTAAGTCAACCGCGTCCTGTGCTAGATAGGAGGCAAGCTCGTCAACAGCTCCAGGTGATGCATGTGTTGTTGGGAGAGTTGCATTGCCCGAAGAACTTGAAGTATCATTACCCATGATAGTCTTTCAAAAAGGACATCTTTCTCCATGTCTGTTGAATTGGTGGTGGTCGTGATGGACGAACTCCTGTATACTCTTCTTCATATTTTCTATACAAATCATTAAGTTTACTTCTAACTTCTTGAAAATAATTTGAGTAATATATTTCAGTAGCAACACCAAGTTGTGTTATAGTATTAGTTAATCCAGAAAGTTTAGCTCTAGGGTTCAAGAAAAAGCAAAACAATATAAGAATGGAACATCTCTCCCGTATTTTAAATATTTAGCTTTCATATGCCTAACTACATCAAATAAAAAAGGATCATTTTCAAACATTTTTAACTGATTAGAAATGCGATAAATGGACATAATTATAGAAGAAGATGTAGGCTCATACACAGTAGAAGCACTAACGATAGCTTCATAAAAAATCTTTTGAAATGAATGTAAATAAATAAGTACCTGCCAAATCTGTGAAGTCAAAAGTGGCGTTACATCTTGAGTTGGATACTGAGTGTTAATAAAAAGTTGAAAAACCTGTCTATACGGTAATATATGCTGCAACATGAGATAGGTGGAATTTCACCTAATAGGCATGTCTAGGCCAAGTTTTCTAGGCAGATAGACGATGCATCATAATAGTTCTTCCATGCAGCAATCCTTGTATTAGACTATTTAAAAATGAGATGGCATCCCAAATAACTTGAAGGTAAGGTTACAATCTTTTGAAACCACATTTAACAATTAAAACAATAATATGACATGCACAACGTTGATGCATTAAAAAAGATTCAGCATACGTAGGTAGCGCAGGTTTTAAAATATTTATGATGCTAGTATTAGCATATGCATTATCCATGGCAATAGAAAAAATTTTATCGGTTATTTTAAATTCTTGAATAACATTCATAATGCAATCAACAATATTATCGCCGATGTGATTAACAACAATAAGGCGAAGAACAATTATTCTTTTTTTTCTATATGCCAGTTTTGGTTAACATAATGAGCAACAACACTTAAATAATCTTTTCTAGTCCTACCAGCCCAAAAGTCCGAGGTTCAAGAAACCAGAAAATGTGTAGGTTTTAAATTGTTCTTTTAACTTTAACTTGTTGCCAGAATACAATTTTTTCAAATCTCCGGTCGTTGTTTGACGAGAAACACTACTATACCTAGGATTATGAGCAAATTTAATATATTCTTCGAAAGCAGGAGAATCACCAAAGCTTATAAATCTTTAGAAGCAATTAGTCGACACAATGCCTCCCTAGCTACCTCAGGATTATACTACCAGTTACTTACCAAACCATCAGGGTTGTAGCTCAACTGTTGCTGTCTCGTCTCGTTTGAACTCTTTTCTTCTTTTTACACGCCACAACATGCCTCTTCAAATGTCTCGCACCCGAGCCCGTCGCTGCCGATAACTCCTGTCCACAAATTTTACATTTAGTCGCATACCTCATGAGCCTGCCGTCCACAAGGTGCTTCAACTCATCGTAGTCGTTCCACACATCCAACCGGTTCAGTCGAGCCCGCTTTGATTCGGTGGTATCGAAGCCGGAAACACAAGTTGAATCGGATCCAGAACCATAGAAATAATCCTCGGTTCCTTGAATTTCTGTTTCTTGAACCGGATCCGGTAGACTTTGACCGATTGGTTCGTAGTCGTTCGGTTCTAATCCGAACTGGCTAAGGTGAAATTTGTCGAACGGAGAACGACCATCAACCATTTCGGGAAGCTATTGTACGTACATGAAATAACAAACAAGCAATTAATTCTAGGTAATTTTCATGAAATAACAAATAAAACATATAAGTTTATAACACAAATACGCGTATGAAAATATACAAACCTCATCGGACACACTTACAAATCTGGCTAAATTTTTCTAAAATATTTCAAATTTGTCAAGAATTCGCACAAATTCTAGCTCACAAATCACAAATCGCAAAGCACAGAAAGAACTTAAGAGAATGGGTTTGCAAGTGTGGTTGGCTGATGAGGGGGTGTGCGCCTATTTATAGAAAAAATTCTGGGATTTTTGGACTCATTTTCTATTTTTATGTCTCAAGTGGCTATAAAGGGTTATATTTGAAAAAGCGAACCGAACGAACCAACCGAACCGGGCCGCCCGCATTTTCAAACCAGGAACGCCACGTGGCGTCAATCGATACGCTAGGGGGGCGGCAGGGCGAGAACTGTCCCTAGCGACGACGCGTCGAGCGAGGCCCGCCAACGCGTGGCGGGTCCTGGTTGGCCGGCTCGGGTGGCAGGGTGGGAAAACGGCGCGCCTAGAGGGGCCGCGTGGAGGAGCGGGGCAGGCGGCGCCGTGTCAGCCCGCACACGTCAAACGCGCGCACGACGCGTGTCGTGTGGTGGGGTCGGGGGCGGGCGCTTGGCGGCGATTTGAGTGGGGTGGGCGGAGCGAGTCGGGAATATTTTCAAAATTTGAAAAGTTACAGTACAACGAGCCAAACGAACTGAACAGGGCCGACCCAATTCACATAGTAACAAACTAGGGCACTACTATGCGAACCGAACCGTGCTGACCCAACTAGCCGCCGCCCAGGCCTAGGCACGGGACCGTGCCGGTTTGGTCTACAGTAATGGGCCGTCCGGTTTGGCCCATATGGCCAGCCCTAAATTGGGCATTTCCGCGGAAGAAACATGAGCATTTCTTCGTTTAATAATATTTTTAAGTCAAAAAGGGAAAAGGAAATTTCTCTCGTTGGCTCTCTAGTCTCTCCTTTCTACTTCCTCGAGGCCTTCCCCGATCTAGATCCGTTCAAGCGGTGCCCCTCCACGCTAGCGCCGCCCGCGCCTCGCCGGCACCGCATCCTTGCCTCGACACGCCTCTGCCCTCGCTGCCGCCGTCGTCCGGCCTTCTCCGACCCTCCCCATCGACATTTCTAGCCTCGCGCTGCCGGGGGAAAAGCCGGTCGTCCTGAAGTTCTCCGTCGACTGCAGCAGGTACCGGGGATCTCCGTACGGCCCGGGCAATGGATCCGCCAATGGCGGTCGGTGAGAACTACGCAAACCCCATCACATGCTTCTTCCATGTGCTGTTCAAGGTACCCACCACCCGTTTGCTTTTCTTCTTCTTTTTCCATGGGAATCTCTTGTGCTGTGTGGGCGAGGCTAGTGTTCGCGTTCGATGCTTATTGCCGTGGTCTTCTCGAAGGCGGCGGCGCTGGTCTTCTACATCCTGTTTTCGCTGTTCGTGAAGAGCTTCGTCATCATCTTTGTCATCACCGTGCTCCTCGCGGCGCTCGACTTCTGGGTGGTGAAGAATGTGAGCGGTAGGATATTGGTCGGGCTGCGGTGGTGGAATGAGATTGACGATGACGGCAATAGCGTGTGGAAGTTTGAATGCCTCGATGGGGAGGTTTGTGAATCTTGCTTGTTTAGTCTGTGATGTTGCTGTTACTGTGTCTCTTAAGGTATGCAAAGTGATTGCAAGTTGATGCAAGTGTATATTTTCAGTCACTCGCGCGGATGAACAAAAAGGACTCGTGGCTGTTCTGGTGGACTCTTTACTTGACTGTAAGTGATGCGTGCTCTGCTAGAAATGGATCAAATGAGTAGATGCAGGGATTAGCTGGATAAATATAGTGCTTTCACATACCTTGGTTGTGTGCATGCTAAAACTCTTCTATTGAGAATCTGCAAGTTTAGAAATTTATTAGTGCCATTTTGGTATTTTTGATGATCACTTGTGCATACCCATTGTGCATACCCATTGTGCTTTAGATATACCAAGATGACTACTTAAGGAAAAGACCGCCTGTTTGTGGTTTGTAACGACATGAACCAAACAGTTAGATTTGCTCCCAAGGGCAGTAATTTTTTAAAAGAAAAAACTCAAAAAGGCTATCATAGTTTATGAACATCTCTCTATTATACCTGCTAAATTATTTCATTTTTGCTATTGTAGATGCTGCATTGTTTTGTGTGCTTCTAAATAACTTCATTCATTTCAGCATTTTCATGGGCAGGCTGTGGGCAAGTTTATTATCTGTGCACCACAATACTCTGCATGAATTAAAAAAAAAAGTATTTACAAGGTATTCTAACTTTTCATACCAAATCACTAATCTCTGCTCGCACACATTACAAGGATGAACTCGAAAGGACCCACTGACAACTAATCCGTCTGATCCATTCCTCTCTTGAAAAAATTGAGGTTGTGTGAAGTCTTAGTAGACGGAGGTGATAGCTAAAAGAGTATTGTATGTCCGAATATTCTACAGCAATTGCTAAAAGTTCTCTCTTACTCCTTTGATACGTTTTCTGAACCAATGTAACAAGTAATTCATGTACAGATGTGCAATTTTATTTAGACTTGGTACTCTTATGTTTCAGGCTGCTGCATGGATTGTTCTTGGGATATTTTCACTCATTAGACTTGAAGCTGATTACCTTCTTGTTGTTGGAGTTTGCTTGAGTCTAAGTATTGCAAACATTGTTGGATTCACCAAATGCAACAAAGGTATGGAATCCTTCACACTCTAGTCGATGCCATATGCAAGGGATGTTTTGTACTGCACTGACCTCAAAGGTTCTCACAAACTGATTACTGATTCTGATGAGCAATGCTATCTATTGAAAGTAACCATCATTTTCAATTACAAGTAATTTCAATTTACATCATGTGCCAGCCATTTTTGCTTGTAAGATTGTGCTAATCAGTTCAATTTCCTGGATTAACTGTCAGGGCTTTTTTCTGGCATGTATTCAGCAACAAAATGCAAACAGCTATATTATTCTAGGCTTATTCTCTTTGAACCTCATTACATCTCTTTTATTCCGTAATTCAAGGATTTGATTTATGAATACTTCTTTGCATTTTATATCATTTTGGTGTTATTTGTTGTGGATAAAGAAGTTCTGCGTGAAATATTGAACATTATTATGATTTCATTGCAGACTTGCCTTGTTGCTTATCCAGATCTGACATTTTATCACTATGATTGTATGCTACAGATGCCAAGAAGAATATCCGGGCTTTTGTGGAAAGTTCTGCTCAAAATGCAATCACATCCCGCCTCACGTCAACACTGCAATCAGCATTCGGAGTTATCTGAAGTACAAACCACATAGAGGCCCTGATATCACATACAGTGTACAATCTGTCAAAAGGATTAGCATGCAGTATTCTGTTTCATACAAAATTTTTGTACTCTATACCAGTAGGTTCATTTTGATTGAAGTGGCAGAAATAAGCTTCCTTGTTAGTCCTGGATTATTTTACACTTATCTCCCGAACCATTCTTTGGAACTTTCTTGTTCCACGGAGCTGAAGATCATTATTGTAGTTCTGCATTTCCAGAAAAAGAAGATGTTCTTAAGCTGAGGACATACACTGGTGTACTTAACTGGATAATCCTTATTTCTGTCATCCAATGATCCAATACGGAAACGTCCTTTGTGTTGATGCTTCATTACTGTTTTTTGTGTTGTATACATGATCAATGCCAACCGATGGAAAGAATATGAATTGCAACAGAGAGAATTAGATCATTTGACTTGTTCCATTTCAACGCTATGGATCTTATGGAGCTACTTGCTACTTCATGGATGACATGGTTAAGATATGTTGGTAGAAAACGTGCTCAGGTTAGACGGTCTCCGTTGAGTGTGCTTGAAAGGGGGCTTTTATGCTGACTGGACGCGAGGCAACTTCGATCTGATCTTGTGTGGTAGATCTAATTCTTTATCTACACTTCCAAGTCAATGTTATTATTTTTATAAAATAACTTATTTTACATTGTTTTTAGTTTTCTGTGAATTATATGCATAAAGCCAATTCAATTCAGATTAACAATATTGTACAAAAATGGCAAAAAATTGATAAAGAGAAAAAAACTTCAAATTTATAAGAGGAAAACGAATCCATGAGAAAAATTGCATCGCCGTTTGAAAGACCTTTTGCACCACCTTTGGTAGATGTTGAAGTTAAAAACTATGACACATCAATTTTCCTGAACTCTGGGAGCTGGTAGCCGCCACACATTTTCTATACATGTAATGATGTACACCAAAAAGAGTCTATACTCGCCATTACAAAATCCCCGCAAAAATAAACATCTAACAAATTTTACTTGTAGCTGAGGATTCCCACTTCTATTTTTGCCGCATGTGTACAACAAGGAGTCAATTCAATGTAGGATCAACCTGCCGCGGCATCTTCATCGACCATATCACCCATCACCATCTGTATTTGTCTTTTCACCATTATTACCCGACATCCATGATCAACCAAAGTTTATAATGTGCATCAGGAATCAGATGATGATTTCTTGGAGCCGCCATTGACCAAGCTCGCCAGCTTCACTTTGGGCTTGGAGTACTCACCACTCATCGCAATCTTAGCGGCAAGGCCACTGCCAAAATCAGTGAAGTGCACACCGTCCCAGCTCAGCACCTTAGATTCTGGCTTGCAGAGATCGCCACAGCCGGGCTTCCCTGGATTGAAGTTGTAAGGCGGCCCGCCGTTTCCACAGCACACCATCAATGGCCACTCAATCCCTGAAGAACATGAAGCACACGAGCAGATACCGATGCAATTTCAGAAACCAAACATATCTTGTCAATGAATTCTGAATGCAGGAATCAACAAATATTCTGGTTCCGAAAGATGGGAGATTTGCAGTGTTCATGGTTCTTGCTTTTCCATACCGTATTTCGTGCGATTGGCGACAAAGTCGTACTTGATGGCAAACATGTCTGTGTACACCATGGTTGCGTTTTTGAGGCGCAGCCGCATCTTATCGCAGAGGTCGCTCAGCTTCTTGTTGAACGCCTGCGCTGCCCTGTTGTACTTTGCAATGCAGCCATGCGTATCCACATTGTGCGCGCCCTTCTCCTGCACCACTATCGCCGGCAAGCAGCCGAGGGCACCCGTGCCATGTATCCAGAACTTCCTGGCACCGTTTTCATACAGAATCTGAAAGTTGCCAAGATGGGCTTTCTGTCAGTGTTACTGCTTAGTAGGTACTACACTAGTACACTTGATGCTGAACATTTCAGATGGCACATTGTGCATAGAACTTACCCGAATGGCATCTCCGATCTCACCGACAATCTCTGAGAACTTCTTATCCCACTGATCTGATGCCGTGTGCATCACACCGGCCACATCATTGTGGCCAATGTCCATCATGTACAGCGCATTCTCGAAGCCCTCCTTGCTCACCGGACCTTTCAGTCCTGCAGGCACACGGTGTTCACCATCATTTTCAGATTTTTTTTCTTGATCTCCTTGCAATTACAAATGTGATGACAGAGCTTATGCAACTATGGTGAACCTCGTTCAAAGAGCTCCAGGGATCTGTGCTTGAAGTATATGAACTGGTCCACTTGGACATTCAGGGAGTAGGGAGAAACACCGTGTGACACTGTCGAGCCGGCCATCGCAAAGTTGACACCATTGCTGTAGTCTGAGCCCACTGCCTTGAGGTATGGGTTCAGTTCACTAGTGTTTAAGCTCTCACCTGAGAAGACAGATGATCTTAATGGTTAAGCAAACTTGAGACACTAAAATTAAAATTTTTGAACAGGTGATAGTAGATTTCCATGTGCTAATTAATGTGGTATTGGTGGATTCACTGCCAAGCACTCTGGTATGGAAATTTTACATCTGCATTTAGATTACTAGTTACCAAATTGTGCTTGCAATCGGTAAGGATTTTCTGTAAAGTTCCAAGTGTGTTCTACATTCTAATCATGCTTTCATGTCTTGGGTAGCTTGATAATTAAACCTTATCCCAGACATAATAGCCAAATGCATAGTGGCATGGCATGTCAGGCCATCAACAGATAACGGACAAGTGCCCCACCATGTGCACCTAAATCATAGAAATCACAAATGTGACATCTTCTATGTTTGTACTTGAGATCCCCAGTTTTGAGGTTAAAGCTTCCTTACCCACATACTGAATTCTGAAAGTACAGACGTGCCTGTCCTGAAGCACCATCAGTGCATCACCAATAAATGGCTTGTTTTGTTCAGGTTTTTGTTCACTGAAGTAAATGGCATTATGATGTTTTTGAAAAAAAGGAAACAGAAATACATCTGATCGACTGCCACGGATGGGTCTGCATTAGCACACAAATAATAAATACATTTGATGACAGTGCAAGAAAAATAAACTATCACATGGTGGCATGTATGTGATTGGATCGTGGTAAGCAAATTGATTTTTTAATTATATAATTATAATATACAAATAAAAAATTTAAAGAAAATATTCTGCAAACATGAAGAAATTGGTTTTCTTCTCATAACATCATAGAGGAAATGCAACAAATATGTGGATTTATTCCCCTGTAAACTTGTGGATCTATACATTCCATTTCTGTTATAGATAAATTAGATCTGACCAGGCCAAAATAATCTAAGATGAATTGTCTTCATTGAATGATTCTTTGCATACTGACATCACAATATAAGGACTAAAAAAGTCATAAAACCGGACAAGAAAACCATGTGATTGGGTAAGTTGCACTCTAACTGCCCATGTCGTGTACTTATCACGGCGTTGATCTTAATCACACAGTGTTGACCCAGCAACTAGCACATCAGACAAATAAGGGTAAACAAAATCTGCAGAAGTTATCGTCTGATTTGTGATTGGTGTGTCCATTTGAACTTATTTTACTATCTGTCTAGGGTTTGGTAAGATCTAGTCCGATCTCTTTTGAGAATGCACCATATGATGTCATGAACTAGTACCTGCATCCATTATCTTATAGTGAGCGATTCAAGATGTGTTTAGCCTGTGCTTAATCAAGTGACATCCCACACAGGAACTTACCGAGCCACACTTTTTTGTGATGAACCTATGGCACAGAATCCACAGCTTTTTTCAAATACCTATTTCACCCATCATTACTTTGTTTGCACACAAAAGTGTCATAGAAGCACAAGACCATGTCTTCTCTGAATCGCCTTTCATGGGGCAATGGAGTTATGGGTTATGACTCCATTTATCAAGTTTACCCATGTGAGTGTGCTTACCTTAGGAACACTAATGAGGTCTTGCATCTATCCTCAGCCTCATCCTTCTCGGCACGTGCTTAGTGACACACTTGTGTGTGCGTGTGGGTGTGTGGGCGTCCATCTTGTTAGTAATTTGAAAAAAAAAAATTCTCCTGGAGAACTTGCTTAGACACACACACAAGGGAACTGTTCCTCCTTGATCCAGCACTAATTACCAGATGATACCCATCTGCACTTAGCAAGTCAAACACAAAAAGGATAAGTTTTTCTCTGTCCCAGTTGGCAAGGAGAAAAACGCAGCCACTGTTAGGCAGCACATGCCTGCGACTACTGCTGCAAGCCTGCAACCACCCCCATTTGGACAGATTTTTTAATCCCCCTTCCACGTTGCCGGCAACACGACTTTGTTGACCTCAATCTCTCGAGATCACTCGCCAAACAGCTTGCTAATGACGATCCACCGATCCGGTTATAACTATTCTTAGACTAATTAAACATCCAAGCTTCAATTCTCTGCAGCGCAGTAAATTAGCAGGAAATTTTCATCCGACACCCACAAAGAGGCATTCGGATGAAAATTCCCCCTTCTTTATAAAAGAGCGCCTTTTTAATTTGCTATGCAAATTAGCCTTGGTCCTACCAGTGCTATTATAGTTTGCACCTAAAATTATCTGATTTTGGTTGCTGGTAAATGGCGAGAGGCGCTTCAAAAAGCGGCGGATTGGTGGGTAGTTAACTCACAGAAGAAGTCTATGATGACGCGGCCGTCGGAGAGGCGGCCGGTGGGGCGGTGGAAGTAGGTGCGGCCCTCCGGCGGCATGATCCGGATGCCGCCGGCGGCCGCCACGCCGCCGGTGTCGGAGTTGGAGTCGCCGAAGTTGAACAGCACCACCGGCAGCCCCTGCTCGGCCGCCGCCGCCGCCGCCGCCGTCCCGGCACCCGCCGCCCCTCCTTCCGCAGCAGCTTCTCCGCCGGCGGCGGCCGCGACGGCGCCGAGGTTCTGCCGGACGGCCCCCATGGCGGCCGGCGACACGAACGCCAGTGACAGCACCATCACCGCCACCACCACCGCAGCGAGCACGCAGTAGTACTGCAACCGCAGGCTGATCACCTTCGCGCCGCCGCCGTTCGCGCCGCCGCCGTTGGTGGCCGCCATGGCCATCCCGTGAAGCTCTCGCCTTTCTTGGCGGTTGGTCCTATGGACGCGTCTCCCTCCCTTGTCTCTCTCAGGGCTCAAGAGCGGCGAGCAGGTCTACGTGTATTTGCATATATATTGTCCTAATTTGAGTAGGTTTACGGAGTGATTAGCGAATTGACATGGAGCTACCTGATTAGATATTAGTGTGTGACTAAGGTGATTAGTTCGATCTTCTCAAGCTACAGCTTAATTACAATCGAGGGGCGATGCATAAATAAATATATAACGTAGTATCTGTATACACCAGCTAATAAAAAATATAAGTTTTTTCAAAAAACATTATAGATATGCTCGAATATACCCGTCTATCAAATTATAAGTTCAAATTCATTCTATATTAAAAGGAACGATATATTAGAAGTCACAGAGAAAAAATCTGTCAGCTTTAAGGTATTAAAACTTGTGTATATACCGTAATTAACAATGTTGAGGCGTATATGGTCTGTGCTAAAAAAAGGTGTATCAGGTCCGTTGAAATTTTCTTAAATAGTTATAAAAATTGAATTTGTAAATTTAAATGTAAATGTAATTAATAAGATATTATTTTAGATTTTTTTTAAAAGAGGGGCAGAAGAACTGTCGTCCTATTTCATTGATAAGCAGGAGAAAAAAAAATAAAAAACCGATGCGAACATGGGGTACAACCGCAGCGCTCCGCTGCAACCCTGGACAAAACCAGATACACCTCTGGCCACCGCCGGGAACACCACCTACAGAGAAAAAAGAAGGGAAGCAGCCCCCCGCTGCCACCAAGGCCAACGACCGAAAAGGAAGGAGAGATACAGAAGAGGGAGCAGAGGAAATACCACTAACACTCACACAGCGATGAAACGACTTCTAGAGCAGCAAACCAGGCGAAAACCCATAGCGCAAGACGGCAACCATGACACCTCCAACAAGGTAGCTACGGGAAGAACCCGCCGCCATCGCAAGACCGCTAGGGTTTTCACCCAAAGCAGGGAAAGGTCTGAAAGGTGATGCCTCCAACGAAGGAACGACATCGAAGGTGACGCCAACACCAGCCCAAAAGGACGGGGCTTTTGCCCAAGACCTGCCTTACTAGCGCACTAGGCGGAAGCCGCCGAAGGTCGATAGCACCAGAAGAACCGAGCCGCCGGCCGAAGACGCAGAGTCAGAGAACGAGCACGAACGCCGCCTCCTGATGCGGAAGACGCCGCCCACGCCACCTGACACCTCGGAGAAGGGGAGGGTCAAAACGACGGGGATAGGACCAGATCAGGAGGCAGAGAACGGGGACACCGCCAAAGAAAGGTCACCAGCCAACGTTGCCGGAGAGGAGCCACCACGCCTGGTGGCCTGCGCACGGGAAGCGAAGGAGACCAGACGCCTCGCCACCCAGGCGTCGCAAGCTGAACCCGGGCAAGGAGGCGAGGATGGGACTAGGCTAGAGACAGGGGTCGCCGCGCCGCCAAAGGACGGGCAACGGCCCGCCACGCCACCACGGGAGGAGGCGAGGAAATGCCGGACACACGCCCCTGGAGCTCACCTGCTCCGACCACTTCGACCAGGTACCGAAGCGGACCTCCTCAAGTAGCCTCCACTGAGACGGGCTCAGGGGGAGGGGGAAGAAGGGAAAGATGCCGGGTGCCGAGCTCCGCCGAGCTACGAGGCCACCGGACCGGGCACGCCATCGAAGGGGAGGAGAAGGGCACGACGCCACACCCCGGCTTAGGACCGTATGTGGAGGCAGATCTACTTCAACACTCCCCCACACGTGGAGGCTCCCCTAGACCTCAAACGTGGAATAGAGTCTCCCCTAGACCTCAAACGTGGAATAGAGTAGGCGACTTATTTAATTGCGCCGGCCAGGACTCGAACTCGAGACCTCTGGCTCTGATACCATATTGAGCTGCATGCCCTAACCAATTCACCCAAAAACCTAAGCTAGTAGAGAAAGGAGGGCAATTCACTTATACTTCAACATTTGGAATAGATGTGGAAGTCGGCAAGGCTGCCCCTCATCATCCTTCAAAAGGCCTGCTTTCTCAAAGCTCTCGATGCTGTCCCATTATTTTGGATTTCGTAGTTGTGTTAGCAGTAACAGCATGATTATTGGAGGAGAGAAATGGTGAAGACCAAGCTGAGGTGTCGGTGGCATGGCCTGAATTTGGACGTGTTCAATCTTCAAGCGAGGAGGAGACAGAGCGGACCTGGCATGGCTACGCTCATGCATGGATTTTTATAATGGTGATTAGTGGTGAACTGTTGATTTTTATGGTTTCAAATTAACCTGGCCCTATTTAACAAAAAAAAAACCTGGCCCAATTTTTATCTAAATGCATATGTTAGTAAAGAGAATTCCCTGCTCGACCATGATCATTGCTTATTGGGACCTGAATTGGAAAAGACAACCGCAGCGCTCCGCTGCAACCCTGGTCAAAGCCAGACACACCTCCGGTCACCGTCGGAAACACCACCGAAGCCCACTAGGCCAACGGTCGAACAGGGAGAGATACATGAGAGGGAGAAGGGAAAATGCATATGTTAGTAAAGAGAATTCCCTGTGCTCGACCATGATCATTGCTTATTGGGACCTGAATTGGAAAAGAAAATGCATAATTACTGGAAATAATATAATTAAATTCAACTGGGCAAAAAGAAGAAAAACTTGTATCGTGTGAAGTTGCGGGACACCACCAAGAAAAACTTGTATCGTGTGAAAAGAAAATGCAGCAGCGTGTGGCATCATCTATTGATATGGACGGGCATTACAGCGATCGATGTACATGTAACCAGCTGTTAAGGTTGGAATTAGATATTTTTGTCATTTGGACCATGTCCTGTTCTTCAATTACCAAATTGATACTCTCTCTCACTCTTGTATAAGTACTAAAATTCTATATTCAGCTAAGTACCAAGTCCAATTTACTCTTCAGGACAAATTGCATGAATGATGCACATCACTGGATGGATGAGAGGTGCTGAGTGCTAATCGTCGGAACTGCAGCGTCGGTGAGCTTAATCGATCCCAAAAGCTGAGGCCCCAACGGTTTCGAGAGAGTACTTTTATGATACACGTCGGTAAGTAAATATACTATAATGGTAGTACAATTTAGAGCTGATCATCTTCAAAAAGACTCCAACACAAATACTAACAAGGTAGTATAAATACTACCACAATTGTATAAACAAATAAAATCGCTTTAAACCGTTAGACCGAAAGGTATGAACGCTTTGCATTCACTAGTGTGCACCGTAAAAATTCTCATTTGAAAACCACGACTAATAGAAAAAAATCAACAAGCTAATCGAGAAAACCAAACGGTTAATTATGTCGTTGATCGAGTCAGACAGTATATTTGTAGTGATGTGAGGACAACACATTTAGCAATAGTGCCACACCCCAAATGCAAGGGGTGGCCCTGTATTTATAGATTTGAATGCGCAACATTACAAAGTTACATAAATGATTACACAAATGTTTTCACTTTCATAGCGGGGACCGACAAAAACATTACAAAGGAGAGGGCATTGTCCCTCGAGACAATTCCCTGTGTGCCAATAAAAAAAAATTTAATCCCCTGTTTGCCATCCTGTGTGTATGACATGCGGGGTCGTCTGAGTGCATGACATGTGGGCCCAGCGACATACATGGTATTTTTTTAATAACATATAGGGTATTTCCCCTTGTCGCTCGCCATTTTCTAGCATCAGGTTGAGTTCCTTAGGGAGCCGATTCTCAGCGAAGCCTTGGATGAAAGACTGACCTCCACTCATCCACCCGGAGGTCACTCCTTCGAGTCGTAGATCACCCCCTCTCTCCAGTCTTTTTTGTCCTGCAATCCTAGCTATTGAACAAGGCATAGTAATAGTCACTTACTCTGGTATGCTTCGAAGCCCATGAACATGTTATACCCCTCGATACTTTTAGCTTAGTGACTCCTCGTAGGGCGACACTTTACAAGCAATCTCCTATGCACAACCGTGACGATGCCTGATCATACCCTCTCCTCACAGGGTAACATCCATGGGGCAAGCTCTACCCTCTATTCTAATGACATGGAGGCTATGAACTCAACCATGAGCTCCGTGGTGATTATTGACAAAACAATTTTTTTTTGGTACTGAATCGACATAGTCACATTATTGAAGGCATCGTGAACCCCTCAAAAAGGTAAAAGGAAAAGAATCACAGCTATTCCTAGTTTTGCATTGTATAGATTTTAATTTGAGTCGTAAGGACATCATAGCTATTAAGAGGAATACGACGAAAAACAAACTTTAGATGTCTCAAGTGCTCATTGGATGAGGTTTAGCCTAGGAGAGAGACACAAATCATCCTAATCTCAAAACAAATGGTTTTGCACTTTCAGGGTCAGACTATTCAATGCTATCTACCAGAGTATTCAGTATGAGACACATCAGATTGTTCAAAATTTCAAGAATTTGAGCTCGTTGTTTGACATCCAAAT
This sequence comes from Raddia distichophylla, assembly GCA_005191435.1. Taxonomy (NCBI): domain Eukaryota; kingdom Viridiplantae; phylum Streptophyta; class Magnoliopsida; order Poales; family Poaceae; genus Raddia; species Raddia distichophylla. The sequence goes on along the minus strand of SPJY01027641.1, from coordinate 551,684 downwards.
ATTCAACGAAGTATTTGGTCTGAATATCAGAGTATCAGGTATCTAAGGCATCGGAATATCCAAAATTTTGAGAATTGGTGCTCTTTCTTAATTACCCTTATTTTCATCAGAGTATCCTGTTATTGGGTCGGAGCGTGTAGTACCTTTAGGACTAGATTATCCGAAAATTCAACATTTTGGATTCTCTATCTGTTGGGTGTATTTTACATCGGAGTGTCTAATCTTTCGACGGAGTGTCTGATGCGCGCAAAAAATTTTGCCCAGTGGCTAGCCCAAGCCCCTTACCTATTTAACACCTCTCCCATCAACCCAGCTGGGGTTAGCACTTCACTCTCATCAATATTCATCTCTAGCAGAATCAAGTGCATTTCAACTTCTCCCCACCCCAAATCCACTTGATATAAGTCTTAGGTAGGGTTTGAGAAGTGAGATCAAGTTCCCCGTGAGCTAGCTTCATCCTTCGAGCACTTATTCATCTCCAAGCTTGATTTTTCGCTAGATTTGTTACTCTTGGAGGTTGAAGACTCTTAAACAGCTAGGCATCGCCTAAGGCACCTAAGCTTTGTGTGGTGTGATGGAGAAGTTCGTGAAGGCTGATTCCATTTCTGGAAGGGAAGGAATCAAGGAGTGAAGCCGAGGGGTAGTAGTGTGACATCGATGAGGGAAAGGGTTGGAAGAGATCCAGGCTCAAGTGTGATTGACCCTACCTCAACGGAGATGTAGGATCCCTTCAAGGATGTGAACTTTGGGAACACATATCGACACGTCTCCATTTTGCTTTGTGGTTTTCTCTCACTTTGAGTTTGTGTTTGCGGTTGGCTAGCACCTTCGAGTGCTACTATTTATATTTGTGCAATGGATTATAACTCGGATTTGTGAGGAGAGTTCAAGATTCAACCTTAACATTGTTCGTAGGTCGGACTGTCCAGTGATTTGCACCATTGGACTATTCGGTTTTTGGGATTGAACTATCTAGAGTTTGAAGCTTTCGCGCAAAAGATGGTTGAATTCGTAATGTCTATCCACAACCCACTCTAGACGACATCTCGATCCTTCCCTACAACATACCGAAGTGACCAATTTAGGTCAAATGGTATCCAATCAAAAATAGCGGTTAACAATGGTTTTTCATTCGGTTTTGTAATCGGTTTATACTTTAGAAAATTGCATTGTTCATCTAAACTTGTGTCGAACCTAACTTAGCCCTCAAACTTGAACCTTACTTTCTCGACCCTCTAAACTTGTCTCCATTTGCACATATGTCACAAAATTGTTAGGGCTGTCGTCAAACGCTAAGGTGGCGTCCATGTTGCAGTAAGTGTTGATGTGCCCGTTAAATATCGAAGTGGCTAGCCACATGTGCATCCACGTTATTTATTCATATCTCTCCATCTCTTCCGTAGATCTCTCACCCTCTCTCTCAATGGTCGACAGATTCCCCATCTCCCCCTTCTCCCTCCTCGTCCTCTCATCCCTCTCATTATCAAGGAGCTCGGAAAATTCTGCAGCAGAGCTTCCATGTAGAGGAGGAGGAGCTCGGGAAGGACAAGCTCCCGCTGTCGTGCAACCATGGAGAGGATGTGGAGCTTAAGGTCTCACCGTCGTACCGCCATAAAGAAGAGGAGGAGCTTGGGGAGGACAGTCTTATGCCGACTCGCCACCATAGAGAGTAGGAGTTCAAGATCCATCTTCTCGTTGCTAAGGAGATGATGATGGGCTCCTGCCACTGTACTCGGGATCCCATCGCGGTGACACCATGAAGAGGAGGAGCTTAGGAAGAATGGGCTTCCGTCACCGTGCTGCCATGGAGAGGAGGAGGCACTTGGGATCCCGCTGTCGTGCGGGTATGCAGTGGAGGGCTTGAGATCGTGTTGCCATGGAGAATGGGAGATTGGGAGGCACTCGGGGAGGTCCTACTCCCGCTGTGTTGCCATCGTGGAGAGGAGGCGGTGTTTAGGAAAGACAAGCGTGAGGATGTGATTGGGGGAGCCTAAGCGTTGCCATGGTTAGGTCGGTGTCGCCACCGACTATGTAGAGAGAGGGAGAGAGATGAAGTGAACATGACATGGAAACATATGGGTAGGCACATCATTATTTAATGGTAAGTAGGCATATAACTACCATGTGATTGATCACCTAGGCATTTGATGAAAACCCTAACGGTTTAGGAGCAATTGTGTAAACGAAGATGAGTTTAAAGGTTCGAAAAGGTATAGTTGAAATTCGAGAGGCGAGCAATTTTCTCATGAAAGTAGCCCTACCTTGGTCCCTGCGCTGGCAGTGGCAGAGCTGTAATTTGCTCACAACTTTGCGTGCACTCTGCTACCTGGTCAAAGCGAAGAGCATGCAAAGTTGAAGAGAGAAGGAACCAGAGTGTTCTTTTGCCTGAAACGTGGCCAGACATTACCTGAAACATGGATGCATCAGCCTTTATTTTGGTTATAAGTACAACCAGTGAAGTAATTGCTCGTCTCAATGCTACAGTTCAGAACTATACCCTTTAATTTTTTTTATGGTTTGTGTTCTACCATTACTTTATTTACATTTCTATTTTTGTTTGTATTTTCCGTGTGTCACGCTCACACGGAGGAGAGATCTAATTTGAAGTAAAAACATTAGAAATGTAGTATTTTGTCCTAATTGATAAAAACGTGTTATACATTCATCTCCATTTACTATAAAAAAATTTAAATATTATACACGACACACCCCCTGCATCACTGCATGTATGAACCCCTAGGATATACATATCTCAATTATATAAAAAAAATGAATAAAGTCGCAAATCCAATTCTTGAACAATCGAGAGGACCTAAAGTGAATTCCCTTTGGGGGTCAGTTTTGTTAGTAATTTCACCCTCATCATCTTTCTTTCTTTCTTTTTGGGCAAACCTGCCGAATTGAATCTCTGAGCGGATATATTATCATAATTTACTAGGCTTTGCAGGCTTGACCAAGCTGGTCAGTTTGATCCTGGGGATGGAATATTCGCCAGCGATCACTTTAGCAGCCACCATGCCGTTTGCAGCATCTGTGAAGTGGACACCATCCCAGCTGATGAACTTGGCGCCAAGCTCACACAGATCATTGTCGTCAGCCATGCAGCTTTTCTTGGGGTCATAGTTGTATGGGGGACCTCCATGGCCACAACATGTCATCAATGGCTTCTCAATCCCTGAAAAAAACAACAACAACAGGAGCCACATTATGAGGAGAATGTCAAATAGGTTTGATCTGAAAGTACCCTTTTAGTAAGTGAATGATACACTTGCAGCTATCGGCAAAGTGAATTGACAGAGTAATCAACTTACCGTATTTTGTGTGGTTTGCAACAAGATCATACTTGATGGCAAACATATCCACAAAGACGATCGTCGAATCCGTCATTTGCAGGCGCAGATCATCACATGCTTCACTCAGCAACGCGTTGAACTTTTTGGCAGCATTGTTGAACTTCGTGATGCATCCATGTTCATCAAGACTCATGTCGTCATCCCTGTGCATAGCAAGCTTCTGAGGTAGGCATCCCAGGGCACCCGTCCCGTGTATCCAAAACTTTCTGGCCCCGCTCTTATGCAATCTCTGCAGTTTTGCAAGGATTCAACAGTCATGTCACTGAATAAAGTGTGTAAGAATTTACCATCTAGTTGATGTTCAGATGAAAAGGCTCTTATTTTACTGAGAGTGTTTTTTCAGATATATATTTGATTAGAACCACACGTACCTCAATGGCTTTCTTGATTTCGGCAACTATGGGTGGAAGCTTCGCAAGCACTTTATCATAGGGTAAGTAGAGAATAGCAGTGACATCATTCTGCCCAATGTCCATAGTGTAGAGTGCATTTTTGAACCCTTTCTCATCAACTGGGGCGTCCTCACCTGAATGGCATTCGCCGGAATCAACAAGCTTGTCAGTTCATGATGGTTCAAAAGAGCCGGAAGCCAAACTTAAATGGTGAACACATTGCATGTTGTTATGTTGAGAAGAAGCTTTTATCGATTAACCATGAGCAAGCAAACCTCTGTCAATGGACTCTAGGCATCTGTCTTTGAAAAAGAGGAACTGATCCAGCTGCACGTCCAGCGAAAATGAGGTGTCGCCCGGTGTTGCCGTCGACCCGGCGATGGCGAGGTTCACCCCGTTGCTGAAGTCTGAACCCAGCGGCTTCATGAAGGGGCTCAGGTGGTGCGTGTTCAAGCTCTCACCTAAGATCAATGGAACAGCCAGTGTCACACCGTCAGACACTTGAGACATCCAAGGTGTCACTGCCTTTGAAGGTGTCAGACAATTCAGACTTTGCAGAAAAAAAACAAATAGACAGATGCATAAAAAATCAGTGAAAAGTACATATGGGGCGGCACATGTATTGGTTGCATTGCATCAGATTCCAAAGAGTGCTTTACACTTCACTTGTGATTAAAAATGAGGTGGCCCTGAAAGAACAAGAATATCTATACAACAATGCAGCAGGTGAGCTGTTGAGCTCAAGTTGAGAGGCATTTTGAGCCCACGCTAGTGACTTGCGTTTGTGTGGTAGGAGCAGTAAACTTGAAGGAATTTCGCCGTGATTGGGGCACATTTGTTCCGTCGCATCGGCATTTTAGGTTGCATTTTCGATCAACCACCATATAAAAAAGGCAAATCTTTTAGCAGGATAAAATCCACTTTAAAAAATCTTTATTTAGGAAGATAAAGGAGTCCTAGCCACATTTCCCTCCTTTTTTACAGTCAAGTTATATTTTTTCGAAAATTGACTCGAGAGAAAGAGCACCATAAGCCATCCATGAGGAAACAATAATATCTACACTTTCAACAAGAGGTAGCTACGGAATTTCTGAGACTACATCACGGAGATAGATTAATCAGCAGTACTACAACCTGAGAAGAAAATTATATGCAAGTGCAGACAACTAGACAAGCGTGTGTTTCTATCAGTGGAACTGGAGACTGGAGAGGCAGCAGCGCGAGCGAGCGAGCGAGCGAGCGAGAGGCAGGATGCATTGAATCAAATTGAAATCGTGTGTCTGTACTCTGTATCAATGGAACTGGCCTGGTAGGTGAGTTCATTCAACCACCAGCCAAGAGCCCAAGAGCACGGATGGATGGGAGTGTAAAGTGTAAACTGGTGGCAAGTAGGCCATGAATTCCTCTCGAGAGATTTCGGCTGCTGCAATAGGACCAGTGATGGGACTATGGGATGAGGTAGGAGAGAGAACTTATTTTATCATGGGACTATGGGATATTTATTTCTTGGTTGATCCATGGTCAGTGACGCCATGGTGTAACCGTAGCACTTTCCTCTTTTCCTTCTCACTTCCTTCCTTCCTTCCTGCTGCAGGTGAGCAATCCAACAGCCTCTCTATCACATCTTTAAAACATTATTTATGTTAATCAAGTCAGATAGCTAATCTGAACTCAATTGGTTAACTTATGCCAGCATAACCCATATTTTTGTGTTAGGTGGATTAGTGGGTTAATAGAGAGAAATTATCCACCACGGAGCTAGATCTGAGTTAGTGGGATAAATTGCATTGATCAGATTAACAAATTCTACTCGACCAGGTGTGTTTGGCAGATTAAACCTTTCCTAAACCAAACACAGGCCATCGCTATAGAGGATCTGGAGGAACGGATTTTCTTTTAGGATACAATGTAAAATACGAAGGAATTAATTTGAAGGGGGTTTTGGTTGAAGGGGGTAATCTGATCGGTTTTGATAGTTGAGGGAGGTTGGATGCCCGGTTTTAGAGTTGAGAGGGTAAAACCAAACTTTTGCAATAGTTGAGGGGGGCAAAGTGGACTTTTCCTTTTGCAAATGATGTGTGATTAATGTTAGAGCATATATGATGGTTGTTGAGAGCTTCTCGAAGTAGTCTCGAGATTCGGATACATTTCGTTTGACTTGCTTTTTAAAGCGTTAGAACCCACCTTCAAAACAGCGAAAAAACGGACTCAAAAAACTCAAAGCATATGTGTTTTCAAAACGTAGATAAGTCGTTAAGCTGTTAAGCCGTTAAGCTGTTAAACTGAAAAGAACTGGGCCTAAACCTTTCCTAAACCAAACACAGGCCATCGCGACAAAGGACGGATTTTCTTTTATGATACAATGTAATTTTTGAGTATGAAGGCAATTTTGCAAATGATGTGTGATTAATGTTAGAGCATATACAATGGTTGAAACATTTTCCATGTCTAACTATTGCCATGTCACATAGAGACAACGATATAAACATCATATATAATGATAAAGATGGTTGCACACTTTTATATGCAGCTTTCTCAAACAAAGTTTTTTAATTATCATACAGAGATAACTCTTGCATTAGAGACGGCTCAAATACCTATTCATGCTTTCTTCTCCACGTCATCACGTGTTCTAGGTGACAAACCTTAGAGATAGCTTAGAGATCACTGACATGTACCATTATACATGCTCTTATGGATGAGGATTTAGGCTCTTATAGGTGTGAGCATAGCGACATCAATAACTAAAGGAGATTACAAATCAACCATGTGAGTGTGGGTGAGAGCAGCGGGGTAGGTGAAAGTTGGCACCCCTAGCATTTTCCAACAATTTTTAGACTAATTACTCGCATCACGGTAGGCATGTGAAAACACCCTTTTTTTTCTGGCAACCAGGGCAAAAATTGTAAAGAAAGGATACCGTACAGGTCGTGATGCGTTGGTCCAAGGTCAAGCTAAATAAATAAATTTCAGCAGCACGTTAAGCTGGTTCTTGGCAATGCCATGACCATGCCCCAATGTCTCGTGTTTGTTTGAGACCTTCCTAGTTTTTGTGAATGACCAAGCTAGCCTTGGTATGCGGAATTGCATCGATTTCGAGTGCAGAAGTTCATGCTAAATTCTAACGATCGCTGCTAGTGCTATCCAAGCGTGATTCAAACAAATCACCCGGCACAAAACTCGCTATATATATGTATGCGTGTGTATTGTTTGTTGCATATATAAACTACCGGGAAAACAAATCAGGTCTTTAACATCCGCCCCACGTGTCATCAACTTATGGAGCAGACGAGCAGTAAATAATGACGATTCGTAAATTCATGTAATACCTAATTTTGTGAGATCGATGGAGTAGATGGTAGAGCCTAAAGTTGGCCGGTACTTTATTTTTTGATGTAGATTGTCTCTTAGCTACGAGTCGGTCTCTATTTCTCTCCCCTTTTTCTTTTCTGCACATAAGTAAAATCTAATTTACCAACCGTAGACAACTGATTTGACATCATTGCCAATGTCCTTATAGGGAGTGTTTGTTTCAGCGTCCGGACGCGTCCGCGTACGTTTGAACCTGCGCTGGACGGCACAACGCGCGGCAAACGCAACGCAATGCGACGAGGCACCGAAACAAACAACGCCATCCACTTTGTCCGTCATTGACTCTACCGTCAAACATGCTCCAATAATCTTAATTTAATCTACAAATAATTAGGCAACGTGGTTATGCGAGTGACAAGTAGCCAACGGACGTGAGATTAGTGGCACGGCGGCAGCCCCGGCCAAACTATTAACACATTCCTCCGGTATATATGATTCTGAGAGGATTATTCGACGAGCCCCTTTACACGGTTAATAGTTTTAGCACGCTTCGCAAGCCTTTTACATGTGCTTTTGGTCTGGAAAACAAAATTTGTTTTCAAACCAGTGATCCCCACCGAGATAATCATTTATATATATAGCTTATCTATTTCAAATCTTATGCTTCTGGTTTATCCCTTTTGATTTTTTTTTATTTGAGCTTTGTGAATGATTTGTTTTCAACCGGTCTGATTTGAAAATCAAGGAAGTATGCAACATCCTCTCCTAACTCCCAAACGTTGATGGTTATATTGTATATGTCCTGCACGTATGCTGGCCTATTTTATCTGGCAATGTCAGGGATGATATGATAGCATAGCATAGGAACAAAAAAAATGTGCATGATGAGTCGATGACACAGGGGAAGGAGCACGTGGTGGCCAAGTGGCCACAACGGTGCACATGCTGGCAAAATGGCAAATTATGTGGCGATTTCGCATGGCTGGACGGCGATCGACGCCAAGGAGGTGGGAAGGTAGGTAGCTCGCGTGCAAGTGCGACGCCAAATCTGCAGGTCTTCTGTCTGTGTCGTGTGATCCACCACGCTACCCGCTCTTCTAAGGAAGAAATGATTCATCTTGTTTTCCCCTTCGATTCGAACGGGATAGCCTCGTCTTCTCGGGCTCCTTCCTCTACTTTGCGACCTCCGCCTTCCCTGCGCGTGCTCGTTCTTCCTCCGCTTCGCTATGGCCTTGTCGACGATGTTTGGGTTAGGGTTGGGTGTGTGGATGCTTTGTGCCTACGGGGGTTTAGAGAGACTTTAGGGCGGTGGTGGACCGGCGGTTGGAGGGGCCGGGATTTCGACGATTCTGTCCCAGTCATCCCATCAATGAATTGTTCCTTTTGTTTTGCTTTGTTTTGTTTACACAAAAAGGAAAAGTTTAAAACTAGCTGCCATTGATGGCGTTTGAGTTTGACGCATGCGGATGCTTCGGAGCCAGGCAAGATTTCTTTTTATGCTGTCAGCTCCTTTTCCTCCTCCTTTCTCTTAAAATTAATTAGGGACGCTACCTATCACGTGGTAATAAAAGTTTAACGGACTCGGTTTGACATTAATTTGGGTAGGTAGCCAAATTTTTTGTCATTTTTTTCATCTTACCAAACTTATATCTAATTTCACATCATCTAAAATCAAATATAAGCTAAATAATTCAAGTTAGATAGAAAAAAAAAAAGAATAAAGCTTAGTCTTATCTATTTGAAGTATCTCCTAGATTTCAAGAACTTCGTGGCATAGTTAAAAAAGTAAGCTTCAACCTTTAACTTACCTTTTTAAAATTTTAGGACGCAAAGATTTAAAAAAAACTTTTAAAACTAGAGCGTTTGGATTTTGAAAACAGACATAGCTGCATGACAAAAAAAGTTTTTTTTGAGTGCTACGAAAGTGTGGCGTACCTGTGGAAAGGTGTGTGTGTGTGTGTGTGTGTGTGTGTGTGTGTGGGCATGTGTTGTGTCACACGAGATGACACAGGTTGTGCGTACGATATGATCTCTTTCCAAAACAAAACACCAAGCCTTTTTGTGAAAAAAAAAAATGAGAACTACTTCTTCCTAGCCCCTTCTGTCAGTGACACTTAAAGTTAACGCCACTAATACACTAATTATTACGGGCGAAATTAGCCAAACAATCGAGTGCTTAATGCACTGAACAATCCCTAGGATTCTAGGAAGCTGCAGCAATCAACAATCAGCGAAGGAGGAGGAGGAGAAGAAGATGATGATGATGATGATGATGCGTCGGAATGCTAGTTTGTGCTCTAATGCGTCGGTAATGGGGAAGAAGCACTCACAGATGAAGTCGAGGATGACGCGGCCGTCGGAGAGGCGGCCGGTGGGGTGGTGGAAGTAGGCGCGGCCCTCCGGCGGCGCGATGTGGATCCCCATCACCGCCGCCACGCCGCCGGTGTCGGAGTTGGAGTCGCCGAAGTTGAACAGCACCACCCCCGGCGCCGCCGCCTTCTTCTTCTTCCTCCCCTCCGTCTCCGGGCTCGCCCCGGCACCGATGCTGTGCTCCCCACCCTCGACGGGGGCGGCGGCGGCGGCGGCGGAGCGGACGCTGGTGTCCTCGCCGGCGGCCGGCATGTAGCGCAGAGTGGCCAGCACGACGGCCGCCGCCACCGCCCCCATCACGCAGTAGTACTGCACCCGCAGCAAGCTCATCTTCTTCACCACCCCGCCGCCGCCATTGGCGGCGCCGTTCATCGTGCTCGCCATGGCTCTCCCCGTCTGCCTGGTACTCTGCTTCCTTTTACCTGTGCTGTCTGCTGTGCAAGTGATGTATACCCCTGTCCGGCTGTGCGTGTGTTTATATACTTTAGGCCACACCCATTGCATTTATTAATTTAATAATAACAACAACAACAACAACAACAATAACAGTAATAACAGTAATAACAGTAACAGTAATAATAATGTTATCCAAATTATTTGCTGAGTTAAACTAAACTCGAGAGCTTAACATGTGGGATGGGGGAAGAGTAGGTGTCTCTGTCTTGCATCTCCCATGCCCTGTATTTCCTTTTCTTTTTAACCAATAGTAGTGCTTTTCTTTGTGAAGCAAAAGGTGGTGGACAAAATGCTTTGAACGCCAAGATAATCATTGATTAGTGTGGCGCAATGATCGTGCATGGCCAATCGATCAAGCATCAAGCAGAAAGCAGAGGATCGCACAACCAAAAAAAAAAAAAGAAGAAGAAGAAGAAAAGAAAAGAAAAGACGGGTGCTTTAGTGGTTGCCAAGAGGGAGAAAAAGAGGTCATCGTGTTGGGTGGAATGTTGGTTTCCGCAGCGAGCGACCGACCGCAACGGCGACGGCGCATCGGCCGGCCGGCTGCAGCCAGCAACTCAACGCAACCGAATGGCCCAACTTTAGTATGAACCATGGACTATGGACTATGGAGTATATACCAACTTAGCATCTCCAGGAGGCCAGGTTACAAGACACTGCGTTTGACTTGGTTAGACCGTCCGTAGCAGTTATTCTAAAATAATATTATAGATTTGGACGGAGCGTCTGATGGAGAGAGGGATTTTTTTAAAGTGTAGTATAAAATATAAAAAATTAGAGGAAAGAATAGAGTGAATAGTTAATGGTGAAACGAAGCGTCAAGTGTGTGGACGAATGATCAAACGTGGATGTTCTTAGAGGATCTGTCGAAGGAACGGATGTCATGGAGGGTAGAGAAAATCTTTTATACATGGTGAATATAGTGTGAGATTATAGAGGAGCTGCTGCATATACTCTACGAAGAAGGAAGAAAAACATGGTTCCTCCAAGACAAATTTCGCAAACAAGTCGCTTTCAAAATTTGTCACACAGTTTTTTAGTTCTTTGAGTAGCCTTTTTTTTGTTAAAAAACAGAACTGCTAAATTTACGGGGTTTTTTTTTTCCAAACCGGCAAGAAGTTCAAACCCTACCACGAAGGCAGAAAATATGGATATTACGATACTAGTCAGGGAAAAAAATATTCACAGATCTGTCATCATGTACGAGCAGTACCACTAATAATATATTACGGCATCATGGTGGTTGCGGTGAGCAAAGCAGAGAGGGGTGACAGCCTGATGGAAGAACACAACTGGAGATCAAAGACCTGATTAGGCTTAGTTTAGATCCCAGCTGTACCTGTCTGATCCACCCAATGATCCAATTTGTTCGCTTCAATATTATGTGTGCAAATGGAAACAAGGTTTTGGTAATCGGTGGTTAGTACTTTTGGTGGTACCTAGGGAGAAGTAGTTAGTGACAGATGGGTGATGGTTTAAGGATAATAAGATGCTGATGCCGAGGAAAAGGAAAATTACGAAGAAGAATATGATATTTGGACTAAGGATAATAAGAAGGCTCGTATCTATATATTGGGATCAATGGCTGATTCTTTGGCCGCCGAATATGAGGGAGAACAGATTGTAAGAAAAATAATGCGCAATCTGGAACAGGATTTTGGAGAAGTTTCTCTCATAAAAGTTCTTAGTCTTGTTAATCGTTTTCTTTCTACCAAGTTGACTGAAGGTGTTTCCATCAGCGAGCATATGAACAAACTCTGTGTTTTGGCAGAGGAATTAAAGAATGCATGCTATCCTTTTAATGAAGAAGTGCAGGTAATGGTGGTTCTGAACTCTTTGCCAAATTCTTGGGAACAATTTAAAATATCCTTCTGTCATTCTGAAAGGATGCTTAGCATGCGCAATTTGAGACGTCATCTGCTTATGGAGGAAGATAGAAAACTTTCCCAGGGAAAGGAAAGGAATTCTAATAATTCTGAGTTACATCTTGGAGAGGACAAGTCTAAAAGGAATTGGCAAAAGAGGAAGGCAAAAGGTGATTTGAGAGACAAGCTTAACAAGAAACGGAATCGAGATGATCATGGAAATTATGAATCAACTCATAGAAATAACAATGACATGAGGAATTTCAAATGTCACAGTTGTGGTCAGTACGGGCATTTCAGAGCTGACTGTAGGAACAAGAAAAAACTTAATGGACAAAAGAAGGAAAACAATATGCCAATTCAACATGAAGGAAACACTTCGCCTAAAGGTACATATAATGTTTATGTATGCACTGAATCTTTTTACTACTACTTTTCTAAATAGTTGGGTTGTGCATTCTGGTTCTACATCTCATATTGCTAGAGATAAGAATGCTTTTACTTCCATGCAAACAATTCCAAGGGGGATAGATATGTCTACTTAGGCACGAATGCTAAAGCTGATATACTTAGAATTGGAAGATTTGTCCTTACACTCCCCGATGGAGGAAAATTATTATTAGAGGACACTTTGTATTCACCTAGCATGAGAAGGAATTTAATCTCAGTCTCTAAGCTAGAATCTACTGGTTATGATATACTATTTGGAAATGGAAGAGTTAAATATTACTAAATGGGAAATTAGTGCATACTGGAATTCGTCATGATGGTCTTTATTTTCTTGATGATCCATTAGATGAGGGTAACATTAATTGTTTAGTTGGTGAAGAAAACTCCACAGAAAGAAATATTAATGACAGGAATATATGCTCGGAATCTTATTTGTGGCATTTACGACTTGGTCATATATCTAAAAACAGAATTAAGAGACTCATTAATTCTGGAATTCTACAATTTAAGTGGGAGGACTATGGTATTTGTGAGGCATGTATAATGGGTAAAATGACTCGTGCGCCTTTTCTGAAGACGGAAAGGTCTAATGAGCCTCTTGCCATTATTCACTCTGATATTTGTGGTGAATTTTCCACTCCCACTAAAGGTCAAAAGATTTATTTTATTACATTCATTGATGATTATTCACGATATGGATATGTTTATCTTCTTAAACACAAGTCGGAAGGTTTTGATGTGTTCAAGATATTTAAAATTGGAGTGGAAAATCAATTGAATAAAAAATTAAAGTTTTGAGAACAGATCGTGGAGGAGAATACACTTCAGGAATTCTAAATGATTTTTGTAAAGAGCATGGAATTATTCATCATTATACTATGCCATATACTCCGCAACAAAACGGTGTGGCCGAGCGGAGGAATAGAACTTTGATGGATATGGTTAGGTCCATGATGGCATATTCTGATCTTCCTTTATCCTTTTGGGATGAAGCTTTACATACTGCTGTTTATTTATTGAATCATTCACCGTCTAAAGCTGTCACAGCCACACCTTATGAGTTGTGGACTGGAAGGAAACCCTCACTTCATAACTTAGTTGTTTGGGGTTGTAATGCTCAGATTAGAGTGCCAAACCAAAATCGTACTAAATTGTAACCTAAGAGCATACCGGTAATTTTCATTGGATACTCTATGGAATCAAAAGGGTATCAGTTTTATGATCCTAAAAATGATAAACCGGTGGAAAGTAGGGATGCAATATTTTTAGATCATGATACACCATGTTGTGCAAAACAGGCAAGGGTGGAATTATTGGCAACACCACTAGAAACACAGATTGATACATCTGGAACCAACACTCATAATGAGGAAAATGTTGCCCCTGGTGAAGGCAAAACCCAAACTCACGTTTCCAATATGCCTAGAAGAAGTGGGAGGAATATACAAACACCATTATATTTGGATGATTATTATTTGTTTTTGGGAGAAGTACACTCTAAAAATCCAGATTTAGAGGAAGAATAAAAAACTTATAAAGAAACCATGGGTTGCAATGAGTCAAAACTATGGGTGGAAGCAACGCGGGAAGAATTAAACTCGATGAGGAAGAATAAAGTTTGGAAACTTGTTATGTTACCAAACGAACGCAAGCCCATAGGTTGTAAATGGATTTTTAAAGAAAATTGAATGCTGCTGGCTCAGTGGAAAAATTTAAAGCTAGGCTTGTCGGAAAAGGATTTACACAAAGAGAAGGTATTGACTTTGTGGAAACCTTTTCTCCTGTTGCAAAATTTACCTCAATTCGCATTATTAGTGCATTGACGGCTTATTATGATCTTGAACTACACCAAATGGATGTTAGAACTGCTTTTCTTAATGGTCATTTGGAGGAGGAGATATATATGGTACAACCGGAAGGTTTTGTAGAAAAAGGAAGCGAAAATTCTTTTTGAATAGATCTATTTATGGTCTTAAATAAGATTCACGTCAATGGTATATTCTTTTTGATAATGCTATCACGTCATATGGGTTTTCAATGACGGAAGGTGATCATTGCATATATACAAAAGTTATTGGTGGATGTTTTATATTATTGTCTTTATATGTTGATTATATTCTCATCGCCTCTAATGATAAAACTACATTGATGGAAGTTAAAGCTTGGTTGTCTTCTAAATTTGATATGAAGGATATGGGTGAGGCTTCCTATGTTTTGGGAGTGGAAATACATAGAGATCAGAATAAACGACTTCTTGGTTTGTCTCAAAAGACATATCTTCGAAGTGTTTTAAAACGATTTTCTATGGAAAATTGCAAACCTGTTAATGTACCTATGGTAAAAGGAACTAAACTCAATGAGGAATTGTGTCCAAACACTCCTAAGGAAATTAAAAGAATGAGTGATATTCCTTATTCTTCAGCTTTGGGATGTCTTATGTATGCCATGTTATTTACACGACCTGACCTTAGCCATACAATTGGAATTTTGAGTAGATATCAAAAGAATCCTGGGGAGGAGCATTGGAAGCAAATTAAATATGTATTACGCTATGTCAAAGGAACTATGGATTATTCTCTATGTTTTAATGGTCATAATCTTCAACTGCAGGGTTATACTGATGCTAATTGGCAAGGGGATCCGGATGACCGGAAATCTACTTCTGGTTGTATATTTACTTTGGCAGGAGGTGCTATTTCGTGGTGCAGTAAGAAACAAGATTCAGTTGCTCTTTCCTCCATGGAAACTAAATATATTGCTGCATCTGAGGCAGCAAAGGAAGGCGTATGGCTAAGGGAATTTCTTAAATCACTTCGGGTCGCGGAAAGTGTGTCACAACCTGTCACCATTTTTTGTGATAATCAGGCAGCGATCAAGGTCTCCAAGGATCCCAAATTTCATAGTAAAAGTAAACACATTGAAGGAAGATATCATTATATTCGTGATGTAATAAATAGACAAAAGTATGTTCGTTTGGTTTATTTGCCTAGTACTAGCATGGTTGCAGATCCACCGACTAAGCCACTTAGTCAGGAATTATTTCCTCAGCATGTTAGAGACATGGGACTTCATATATTTAATTAAATGTTTTAGCCAAGTGGGAGATGTTGAATTTTTTATGTGGCTTTCAACATTATATATATTATGGTGTTCTTTATTGACTCAATGTGGAATTATTATGGCATATATTTGACATGAGAATTCACTCGAGGAATTGGTACTCGAGGTGCCGAGGACGGTTGTGCTGGAATACAGTAGAGGAATAATATGAGATCTGCTCTACTGGAATTAACTTGTACGTACATGATCCACCCGGGTACAGCACAGAGCGGAATAGCTAGGTTTGTCTAGCAGGATCGGCTCTGCTGACTGTTAACCTATATGATTAGATTGGATTTGATCTCGTATATACAATCTGATTATAGCACATGACTCACACATGTGTTCTTGGAACTAATATATTTTAGACTCACATACTAACCCGTCTGATCGTGGTTGGTGGCATGGTTTAGGAGTCTTACAGTTTATCCGAAAACAGGTGGGTCACATATAACACCTGGAAGTGGAGTCTATAAATAGGTCTCTACCCTCTAGCCTCAAAAGCAATTGTGAGCAGCACCACGGAATAGGCAGAGGAATAGAGGGTAGACCTCATAGCCCACGAAACCTAACAAGGATGACATGTGGGCCCACGAATTTTCCTCATATTTGTTGCATATTTGGCTCGCGTATTAGGCGAAAATGTCCTAAAAGGGCAAATGTGTGAGCGGAAATTGTTTGCGGTGGCTTTTTTGCGAGCGTCAATTTGATAGTGGCAAATTTGTGAGCGGCTGCGTTTGACTTGGTTAGACCGTCCGTAACAGTTACTCTAAAATAATATTATAAATTTGGACAGAGTAGCTGATGGAGAGAAAGAATTTTTTAAAGTGTAGTATAAAATATAAAGAATTAGAGGAAAGAATAGAATGAATAGTTAATAGTGAAACGAAGTGTCAAGCGTGTGGATGAAGGAGCAAACGTGGATGTTCTTAGAGGATCTGTCGAAGGAACGGATGTCATGGAGGGTAGAGAAAATCTTTCATACATGGTGAAGATAGTTTGAGATTATAGAGGAGCTGCTGCATATACTCTACGAAGAACGAAGAAAAACATGGTTCCTCCAACTCCAAGACAAGGTTCGCAAACAAGTCGGTTTCAAAATTTGTCACACAGTTTTTTAGTCCTTTGAGTAGCCTTTTTTTTTTGGTTAAAAATCAGAACTGCTAGATTTACGGTTTTTTTTTTCCAAACCGGCAAGAAGTTCAAACCCTACCACGAAAGCAGAAAATATATTACGATGCTAGTCAGGGAAAAAATATTCACAGATCTGTCATCATGTACGAGCAGTACCAGTAATATATTACGGCATCACGGTGGTTGCGGTGAGCAAAGCAAATTAGGAGAAGGGGTGACAGCCTGATGCAAGAACACAACTAGATCAAAGACCTGATTAGTCTAGATCCCAGCTGTACCTGTCTGATCCACCCAATGATCCGATTTGCTAGCCTAAATATTATGTGTGCAAATGGAAACAAGGTTTTGGTAATCGGTGGTTAGTACTTGGTGGTACCTAGGGAGAAGTAGTTAGTGGCAGATGGGTGATGGTTTAAGAGGGGCCATGGTGAATAGTCCAGTAGCAACGGCAGCCACAGGGAACCAGCTCTGAAACAAAAAGAGACCAAGCAGGTTGGAGTTAGATTAGTGCCAGACCAGATACCATGTAGTAGCCAACCATCGATCGCTACCACGTCAACTAGTACAAGGTTAGTTGATATATACAGAAAAATACTTGCCAGATGAATAGATTAAGACAATGGAAGCGGCAAAACAAAAATAAAATGGATGCGTGCATTGCTCAGGTGATTGAGGCTGTCTGTGGTCCGTCCAGCCATTCAGGGACGAAGTTAAGTTTCATCCTGTAGCAAATGCACCACCGAACCCAAATTTGTAATCCAAAAATGTCACAAACAGCTCCATGACGCATGCTAATTAACATAATGCTGCGTTTAGCATAATCAGGTAACCCAAGGATTAGGATATGCATGCTAGACATTTGAAGTCAAGAAAAAGAAGAGTTGAGTTCAGATTAAGATCGCTTTGGAATTCAAGTATTCAAACGCTCAGCTTTTTTGGAGAGATGATAACACCATTAACAGCTAACTGTTCCTAGGGGTGACTAGTTAGTAGCGGATTGATGATGAGTTAAGAGGGTCCATGGTTATAGACCAGTAGCAACGGCAACCATAGGGAACCAACTCTGAAACACTGCTTGCTTCCTACAGATCTTCTGCTCTTCACAGTCGTTTCTTCAGTTTTTGCACATCAGATGCTCTTCAGGTGCTTTCTATAGGCCTTCTTTCAGTTTTGTTGTTCACCACCTGAACATCTCTGGAGTTCCTGCACATCATTCCAATACTTTTCATGTGCTTTCGATGAAACACGGCACTCTCCCACTTTCGTTGTTCAACATCCGACACGCTCTGTGGAACATGTCAGCGACCCAATGTCACTCTGCCATATGGCAGAGGATCCGTGTCCAGCAGACACCCCAGTTTGACCTGCTGGTTCTTGAATCTTGATTCCATGGTAGTACTGAACTGAACTGGTGTACCTCGGGTTGCATAACAGGATTCTCTGAATAACCAGCCATGGATTCTAGAGATGAATTCAAGAAGAGCTGGACATCTCCTAGGTTAATAACGTAGCCCATCCCAAGCAGTTCCCCATGATATACTCTGATACAATGCCCTTTGTAGTTCAATATTGGTGATCCTGGCAGGCCATCTATGCTTCCAGTAATGTCCAGCTCTATCAATCTCATTTTGTAACCCTTTGTTTTCAACCTGCTTTTCTGAAAAGGGCTCTGGGTTTGATAGAACCCCAATGACAACCATATCACAAAGGAAAGACGG
This sequence comes from Raddia distichophylla, assembly GCA_005191435.1. Classification (NCBI taxonomy): domain Eukaryota; kingdom Viridiplantae; phylum Streptophyta; class Magnoliopsida; order Poales; family Poaceae; genus Raddia; species Raddia distichophylla. Next base: position 533,535 of record SPJY01027641.1, on the reverse strand, counting down.
CCACAACAGCATCACAAGTTCACTGAAAACAGAAGGTACACACCTAGCCATCCTGATTGGACGGTGGGGCCTTCAACAAGGCACATCCTTCTCCCCAGCACATAAACTATCCAGTCTTACTTGAAGAAGCAGTAGATCTCTTGGCTGGCTAAAAGTTTCAAGCTCTGCTGGCGCATAATTTCTTGGATCAGGATCTAACTCATACAGATCAGGATGTGCAGCAATCAGGTATTCTTCATTATGCCTACACAGCACCAAGAAATCAAACCAGCAATCAGGTGTTCTTCATTATCCCTCATCGAATCTGTTTGAAACTCAGGCAGAGACTAGGATATCACTGCTTTGATACCAATTTGTTAGGACCGAAAGATCCTGACAGGAGTTTGGGGTGAATTGGATTGATCTCAGATAAATTTTAGGGATGAGAAAGAGAGAAGTTGAAGGAGCATTCAGAGAAGAACAGTGGTGAGATGGGGAGATAGTTTTCCATTATGTTTTTCAATGCAATTGCAGTGGATGGATCCGACTTATATGGGAAATTTATTCCCATGCCACTCAATTCGCACGCCTGACTCTGTGTGCTATTACTTTCGTCGACCTTTATCCGAATGACATCGATCATGCGAATTGATTTTCTGTATGCCATTTTGACCAATTTTTTTTTATCCGATTTAGTCTTTTTCATTTCTTTTTCATTCATTTTAGCCCTTTCCCTTCATTTGAGCTAAGATGGCTCCCTCTCCCAAGCCGCCTCCGCCGCCGCCCGCTCCGGTGACGGCCGCCGCACCCACTCCCTCCTCCTCTCCGCCGCCGCCTGCTCCCGCCATCCTCCTCCACCTCCGCCGGGGACCCTGCCGACCACGCCTCGCTCCCTGACACGGCCGCCTTCAACGGCGCGCTCAGCACCTGCGCCGACGCGGGTGACCCGGCCCGCTCCCAGCAGCTGTTCGACAAGATACGGCGGTGGGCAGCTGTCTTGTAGACACCGATGCAATCGAAGCTCAGGAGCGAGATGCCGGCGATCTGAATATGTGATTGATCTGGCACCACAAAGCTGCGAATAAAACATTGTTGGAGAGGTCATCCAACCATCCCCATGCTAGCTCTGTATGATCCTCTTCCTCTTCCATCTCCTGGTGTTCTGTAGATATTGCTGCTCCCGTTGATTGTGCCCATGTGTATATGGTGACTGTTAATCTAATTGTTGCCATGGATTTATGCATGATTCAAAACAGGATTATCATGTGTGAATAAAATGGAGAAGAGACTCTTCTTCAGTTCTTGATTCTCTCTCTTTCTGATTGATCAAATCATTTGCCTGTTCTTTTCTGAATTTGGTTTCCTTAAAGTAGCCTATTCTGAGGTCTGGTCGAGAGTTGGTGTGGAAGGACTAAAATGGATGAAAAAGAAATTAATAAGGACTACAATGGATAAAAAATGGTTAAAATGGCATACAGGAAACCAATTCGCATGCTCGGTGTCATTCGGGTGAAGGTCGACGAAAGTAATGGCATATAGAGCCAGGCGTGCGAATTGAATGGCATGAGGGTAAATTTCCCGACTTATATAGCCCAAAAGATTACAGACTACAAAAGAGCAAAGGACAGCAGTGCCATGAAGCTCCCACGCAAAAATAAGCTTACGGTAAACAGTTTTTACCGACCCCAACGACAACCTTCCGGTTTAGTAGGAGTAGTTAATTCCCCGCTCCTGGGTTGACCCTTACCGTCGTCGGTCGATATATAACTGCTATAATACCCCTTCAATTCTCTTCTTGAACAGTTGCTTGTGAATTCTGATCTTGTTCAGCATTTGCTTCTGAATTCTGACAAACCCGAGATGGTGCAAGAGTCTTCAGTGACTGAAACATTCAATGGTTGAATTGGACTTGTATATGTTGACGGAATCAAAGAGTACCGAAGGATAGAAGCAAACCTTTCTTCTGGTGCGAGCGGGAGGGAGGGATCCAACTGACCCTCCTCTTCTTCCTCCTTGAAGACGCCGATGAATCTAACGAGAGACTCGCCAAGGCTGCAGAATCAGAATGCGATGTTGGCCCAGACTTGACCCTGGACCTGGAGGTGCCCATGGTGCCGCCTTCGTTTCCAACGCCGATTCCGAGTCAGTAATGGTGGAATCAGAGGCAGGGATCTCTGAACCCTTCTTCAGTGCTCAGGCTGGCCGCCCGCCGCCGCGTCCTAGGGCTTGCGCCCATCAGCAAGACAGCAATCGCTCCGAGCTCCCATAGGCGAACCCCCCGTGCGGGCCGGCATGTACGAGCACGAGCTCCCGTCGGCGAACCCCCCCGAGCTGTCTAGCCGGTACGAGCAAGAGCTCCCGTATGCGAACCCTCCCGAGCGGTCTCGCATGTACAAGATCCCATCGGCGAACGCCACCGCGCGGCGGAGCGAGCACTTCGACGTTGCTGCGGGTATCATCTCGCTGCCGGCGACTCCGGCGGGTTAGGGTTTAAGAGAACTAGCGCTAGAGGTGGAAACGGATCGGATACGAATTGGACAGTTTTACCGTATTCGTATCCATATTTTTTTAGCGAATACGAATATGGATTCGGATAATCACATGTTCGAATGCGGATAAAAAAAACTCTATATTTCACCCTAAGAGCATGAACTGCAGCCTCATCAAATGACCCCGTATTCCAAAATTTTTTGAACTGAGCTGCGCCGGCAAGCAGCATGCAGAGACGCCCCTGCGTACTGGGCGGGAAAACTGAGGTTACTGTAGTGATTGGGGGTGTTGATTGAGGGTCTCTTGGGGATGCTCTAAACTATAATCCTTTGTCTGCATACCACCTTAAACTACGAAATCAGTTATGCCACCCCCACAAAACCAGAAAAAAAAGGGGTGCAAATAACATCCCCAGACGGTTTTTAGAGTGGTTTTCCGACGTGACGTGTGACATGGCAGTCCAAAAAGAATATAAAGAACATGTGGGACTGACTTGTCAACCTCTTCCCCTACACTCATCTTCCTCTCACCTGCTCTCTCTCCCCCTTTGCTTCCTCTTCCGCCGCGTCCTCTCACCCCGCTCCACCACCGGGCCCCGCCTCCCCTCACCCTGTGCCGCCGCCGTCTCCCCTCACGCCGATGCCGCCACCACCTCCCTTGCCTCCACTCACGCTGTAGGGCTTGATTTGGCGGCGGCGCCGCTCAATTTGAGGAAGAGAAGGCGACGGGAGTGTGGTGGCCATCTCACTGCAGGGGAAGGGGCTCGCCGAGAGCATCTCATTGGCGGTGGCCATGCTGCCGGGCCTCATGGGGCTCTACCTCCACTACAACGACCTTGGCGGCGCCATCCACTGCGAGCTCCCGGACCTCACTTAGCGAGTTCCTGGATGGATGGGCTTGGAGCTTTAAATTTTGAATGCCAAAGACATTCAGTTTTTTGGTTTGTGAATTTTTGTTCCTGAAATTGTTGTTTGTTGAGCTAAATTTAAATTCTTGATGTCTGCATTTGATGGCATTTTGAGTATGGGCGTGTACTGAACAAATTTGTGATCTTGGCCGATGGATTTTCGCTTGCCCTTGCCTTTTTTGTCGATTCACTTATTCCCTTCTTCTTATTCTTTGTTGGCTCGGAGTCGGAGCTCTTAAATTGATGTTCGCTGCTCGCCTCGCTGTTCGCTGCTCGACCGACGCTGCAGCGCGCCGACGCCGCGAGGACGCGCGGGCGCGGAGCTGCTGCTCTCGCTGCTCGCCCCGCCCGCGCTGCTCGAAGGACGCTGCTGTGCGCCGACGCCGCGAGGACGCCCGCCCGCGCGAGGACGCCGCCGCTCGCCGCCGCCGATGCCGCTGCGCCGTCCGCCGACGGCTCGTCGATCTACTCTTCTCTACCTCTCTAATTTGCTCGATTTGTAGCTTACGGATTTTTTTTCACTTTCTTTATACTGTTTTTTCAGTACTTATGTGTGGTGGAATTTCTATACAATCATAGTGAAATTTCTGTGTAATCGTACTGAAAAAGGGGGCGCCTGCACGAAACGCAAAATGCAGGCGCCTGCACTGTAGTCGGTCGGTTTTGCTCCTGCGCGGGCGCCTGCGTTGCTCCAAGGTGTCGCCTCCTCGCGCCCCTTCCCCCTTCCCCAATACTCGATCCAGATCGATGCGTTCATGCTGTCAGGGTTGCAGCTCGTAGATCCGTGCGTGTTCGTTCGTTTGGTGAATTTGGGCTAGGGTTGCATCAGCAAAATGATTGGATTCTTAGTTCGGATTACAAGGTGGCGATGTGCAGATGTGTAGCACACAATGATCCATTTGAACGCTATGCTTGTTTCTTAGTTGAATACTTGAAACTGACAGAATTTGGGCGACGAATTGTAGATTTTGTTGCATGCGAACTCCATGGCGAGAATTGGTTCCAGGGGTTCGGGCGCATGCTGTGGGAAGTGGGAACGGGGCTACTGTGCCATTTTTATCTGCTTCTGTTAGTTGGATGATTGGTTCAGTAAATGCACTACAACTAGACTGTGCCATTTTTATCTGCTTCTGTTAGTTGGATGATTGGTTCAGTAAATGCACTACAACTAGATGGGAGGCATTGTTGATGGATCAAAATTCTGATGGGAGAAGGGCCGAAGGGGGAAGCTTGTTATAGAGTAGGAGGGGAGGCCGCTGGCCGGCAAGGAGAATGAGTAGCAGCAAGGAGACAGAGGATGGAGAGGGAAGAGAGTGGAGAGCAGAGAGTGAGGGAAAGGAGGTACACACACTTACATATGGGTCCACTGCCATATCATCTGCTACAAGCCAACTTGTATGCCACGGAGGTTATTTGAATAGAAACTAGGGCCTGTTCTTTTGAGCTGATCTGAACGGCTGAACAGCCTTTAAGAGCTTCTCGAGATAATCTCGAGATTCGGATCCATTTCACTTGATTTGCTTTTTAAAGAGTTAGGACCCACCTTCAAAACAGCGAAAAAACAGACTTAAAAAACTCAAAAACATATGTCTTTTTAAAACGTAGATAAGTCGTTAAGCTGAAAACAACTGGGCCTAGATGTCAGGTTCAAGGACTTTGAGAGCTCCACCTTAGAATATTTACCTTCAAGTGTTGTCTTGACTCTTGATTGTGTTAGTTTTGATGAAATATTATATTTCCATTTTCCACTGGCTCCAACATCATTTCTAAAATCTTATTGGAATAGGAAATATATAGAGAGAGGAGAGAGAGTTCCTAAATGTAGGGAATAGAGGTAGGGAATTCCTAAATTTAGCAATCGAGATAGTAATATTATTGGAGCGATATAGCGAACAAGATTACCTAAATTTTGGATAAAGAGGCCATTTAACCCAAAATTTAGGGAATCCCGATATCTAAATCGTTCCAATAGCATTGCTATTTGGTTGCTAAATTTACCAATCTTCTCTCCCATTCCCTATATTTAACAATTCTCTCTTGTCTCCCTATATATTTTGTATTGGATGGAAATTTTGGATATGCTTTTGGAGACGGTAGAAATATAGAATAGGGAAGGAATATTTTGTTTGAGGAATGTGTAAATGAGTATACAAGGATCCAAATTTAGGGAAGCTGTTGGAGATATAATTGCTCAGCATATCAAGCTTTTTAGCTGATTATATGCATGTTAAGCTATGCAGACATCTTATTGGGTGTGATTTTTAGTGCTTGTGACTTTTTTCATAATTCACCTGGATGTGAGATTTGTTGTATAAACCTTGATGAAGCCAAAATGCCAAACATATACACTAAGGCAGTTCTGCATACTCTGCGGAAATATATCGAGACTTGTCTGTTATGTTTGAAGTTGGCATATATTACAAACCTGTGAGTTTGTTTGGTTATCTATAGCATTTGGATCTAAGTTGTTACTTCCTGATCATTACAGGCTCTCCTGCATTCGTCGCATATGTACCATGAGGCAAAGAATTCTTTTGCACATCATGGGGTCAAGTTCTCCAATCTGGAAATAGATCTAGCTGCAATGATGTCTCAGAAAGACAAGGCTGTTTCTGGGCTCACAAAAGGTATTGAAGGCCTGTTGAAGAAAAACAAGGTTGAGTATGTCAAAGGGTTTGGGAAGTTCGTGTCCCCTTCGGAGGTATCTGTGGACCTCATTGATGGTGGCAACACTGTTGTCAAGGGGAAGAACATTATCATTGCCACAGGGTCAGATGTGAAGTCTCTCCCAGGAGTAACAATAGATGAGAAAAGGATTGTGTCATCTACTGGGGCTTTGGCCCTTTCAGAAATACCAAAGAAGTTGATCGTTATTGGAGCTGGATACATAGGGTTAGAGATGGGCTCTGTTTGGAACAGACTAGGGTCCGAGGTCACTGTTGTTGAATTTGCCCCTGATATTGTCCCATCAATGGACGGGGAGATTAGAAAGCAGTTCCAGCGCATGCTGGAGAAGCAGAAAATGAAATTCATGCTGAAGACGAAGGTAGTTGGGGTTGATACTTCTGGGAGTGGTGTCAAGTTAACTGTGGAGCCTGCAGGTGGTGGAAATCAGAGTGTTCTGGATGCTGATATTGTGCTAGTATCTGCTGGCAGAGTCCCCTACACTGCTGGTCTAGGGTTGGACAAAATTGGTGTTGACACCGATAAGGGTGGAAGGGTCCTAGTTGACATGCGATTTATGACCAATGTTAAGGGTGTTTATGCCATTGGGGATGCGATTCCAGGACCCATGCTTGCGCATAAAGCCGAAGAGGATGGTGTTGCATGTGTTGAGTTCATTGCTGGAAAGGAGGGCCATGTTGATTATGACACTGTTCCTGGCGTTGTGTACACACACCCTGAGGTGGCCTCTGTCGGGAGGACAGAAGAACAGGTCAAGGCTTCAGGAGTGGCTTACCAGGTTGGGAAGTTCCCTCTGTTGGCAAACAGTCGTGCAAAAGTGATTGATGATGCCGTAGGGTTGGTGAAGGTAGTGGCTGACAAGGAAACTGACAGAATACTCGGTGTGCACATAATGGCCCCCAGTGCAGGCGAGATCATCCATGAGGCCGTTCTTGCACTTCAGTATGGAGCATCCAGTGAGGACGTTGTCCGAACATGTCACGCACATCCGACAGTGAGTGAGGCCTTGAAGGAGGCATGCCTGCAGTCTGCAGACCTACGTGAAGGCAATCCACATCTGATATTCTGATTCTATGATTTCAAGTGCCACCTCGAAACCTTTCCAAGATTTTGATTTTTTTTTTATCAATGCGATCTTAAACATCTACTTTTGTCACTTGCGCTGTCAGGAAAATTGTGAATGCCACCTTTGCTGCAGATTATAGTTACATGATGTTAACTTCACTTCCCTTTCTAGCTGCTGCATTTGCCTCTACTCCCTAATAAATTTTTAATTGCGAAAACTGCAGCCCCGAATGTATTTTCTCCTGTAATGCTTTTGTACCTGATCTGCAGAAACCACCCGGCACCCAAGTTTCCTTTGGATTTATGCCTCTATCCGCGATTCAAATATTCATTGCTTAGCATCTCTGTGTAGACATGCTTAGTGTTAGTGCTTAAAATTGTGATGCTGTAACTCAATAACGCTTATGATTCTGAGTTATGAACTTCTGGTACTCCCAGCAAACTACCAAATGACACAACTGAGCATTGCTGCGATGATCAGATCAAAGACAATGTTGAGTTAGCAAATTAAAATAAGATGGAATGATGCCCTTGCCAGGAATTTTGGGTGAATAAGCATTTAAGCAACGATGGACTTTCAAGAATTAAATGCAAAACCAATGAAATTGGCCTACCCTACACATCACATAATGATTTTGTTTTGGGAGTTTTTTTTTGCACTCTCTTAGTTCAGAATGATTCTGTTTTTCCCCTTCTTTTTTGTGCTCTCTCAAAAGTCTAAAATCTCTTAACATTTCTTTTTAAGCAAAGCCAATGTGCACCATGAGATTCTCCTCACAAGTTCACTTTCCATTTCCCAGTCTTCAGGTAGTCAAATTGTAAACCTGATCAATCCTATATTTTCTGTTTACAACTTTAATCCTGATCACGCTAGGATTTATTTTACCTTTTGTGTCTATAACATAAGGGTTAATTAAATAGTGTTATTGCACAGTTGTTGAATTCGATTCGTGCAAATGAAACATATTAAGTATCACCATGTTATAGTTCTTTGAAATATGTAACTATGTAATGTTTTTTTGCCCTTTGGTCCTCAGTAAATTTCGTTGAATTACCCTTCCGTTGTCTTCGTCCTTTTTCCTCTTAGGGTCTATAGCTTAGGCGAGCTCCCTCACTATCCGAGCTCATCTCTCCTCTTTTTACTCCTTGGGCTTGAACGTAGGGGGAGCAGAGTTGTCGTGGTAGGCGACCGACAATATATGTCGCACTGGGACGACAAAAAGGTATTACTAAAGGCCCCGTTCTTTCAACTTCTTTCAGCTTAACAGTTTAACGGCTTAACAGATTAATGACTTTATCTACATTTTTAAAAGAAAATGTTTTAAGTTTTTTTAGTCCATTTTTTTCGCTATTTTGAAGGTGGATTCTAACGCTTTTAAAAGAAAGTCAAACGAAATAGATCTAAATTTCGAGGCTACCTCGAGAAGCTCTTAAAATTCAGTCATTTCAACCGTTTAGATTAGATCAGAAGAACAAGACCTAAGACTTTATGGTCAAGTTTTAGTAGTAAGTTTTTCAAGTTAATAGGTGTTTTCTCAAGTTCCTGCAATTACAATGGTGGCGTGTTTGCTGAAACGTAGATTGTTTCCCCCTATAATTTGGGTTTTATTTTCTAAAAGTCGAATATTTGCTGGTTGAAACTTAAATTTTGTATCCGTGAAACTTTTTCTATTGTCAAATTATAGTGGTAGGTTTTTAGTTTTCGGTAGTAGGTTTCTTAAGTTTTAGCAATTATTTTTTAAGTTTTAGCAATGAGGTCACACTTAGACTTGATCATGGGTATCCCGACTCAATCAACCTGACTTGACCATGACCTGACGATATACCAGGCAGGCTCGGGCACCAATTTGCGACCCGAAACCCAAAAAAACCCGTCCCGACATGTTCAACGGGTAGGCTTGGACCTAAAGAACAAGCCTAGCAACCCGACCATATCCGACCCAAACCCGGTCCGATCCGATGAATGGTCAGGTTTAGTCACGCTCAGAGCATGTACAATGGTTGAGATAACAGTTGTTTGGCATGCCACCTAAAGACAGCATCAGAGATAGTATATACAATGTTAGAGATGGTTGCACGTTTTTATAGATAATTTTCTCATACACAAAGTTTTTTAATTCTCGTATAGAGTCGACTCTTGTTTAAGAGACAACTCAAATATCTATACACACTCTCTCTACTCTACGTCATCAATTAGCTGACATGACACTGCTTAGAGATTGTTTAGATACTCCTGAGGTGGTCTCTTGTACATGCTCTTATGGTATGTTCGATTTGTGACAGCCGGGCAAAAAATAATCGATCTCATAACAAAATCACATACCCAAACCAGACTAGGCTACGGTGCGCATCACAAAACCTAAACCTTCTCTCACTTTTCTTCCCCGTTTATTCTCCAACAATCCCTCCCTGTTGCGAACTGAGCTGTGGTGAAAGGATCTTTATGGCCTAGGGGGGTGAATAGGCAATATTTAATTTCTTTTGGGTTATACTTGATTAAACAACGAGATTAAGAGTGACTCAATCCTAAGTTCTAGTGTCCTATCAAGCGAAAGCAAATTAAACGACACGCACTAGTAATCCAATCCATCCCATCAAAGCACTCAAGCAATTTATAGTAATTCATGCGAAAAATAAATGCAGAAGTAAATGAGACAAAGGAGAAGTGATTTGTTTCACTGAAGTTCGGAGCCGCAACTCCTACTCTCCGTTGAGGCTAGCCCTTGCGCACAAGGATCGACTCCCTCTTGAGCCACACACCTCCCTTACTCCCCGGTAGTCATTCTGCCACTCTGACGAGGTAGACTCCGTCACCTATACACCGACTCGAAAGTAGCCACACGCCAAGGCCTAATCCCAAGACCACACCTCCGAGAATAACACCGTCTTCAAGAGTAATAATCCTGAAATTCCTCGATCATGTCAAATAGAAGGACTTCCATGAAGCTCGATTCGGGGAAAGGTAGGTGGTTGATGAATTAGTGGAAGAAAGGCTCTAGAACACCCCTAAGATGAGTAGATGTTGGCTATAGGTGAAATGGAGCATCAAACCTCATAAATGGCTGCCTACCGTACTCAATTTATACCCCCGAAGAGAAACTAGTCGTTGGAGCTCGATAAAACTCCAAAAACTAGCCGTTACAGTACCCGTAGGACCCGGTTCGATGGCTACAACCAAGTCTCAGAACAGCTGGGACACGTACTGTCGGACCCGGTCCGATGGAGGTTAAGGCACCGGAACAAGGTACTGTCGGGCCCAGTCCAACAACGGTCAGACCCGGTCCGACCAGCAACAGAAGAAGGCAATTAGGGTTTGTGCCCATCAGACCCAGTCCGACAGCGGTCGGACCCAGTCCGATGAGCACTGACGATGAACAGCTTAAGGGAATTTTGATCTCATTTTGACTTTTAGGTATTTATCGGATACTTATGAACAAATAGAAAGAATAGTGACTCAAGAGAATCAAAGACTCGGCATGATCGAACTAATTAGGCCCCTCTTGAAAGCATGGGCAACAAAAGTAAAAACCTAGCTACTCCTAAATCTACACATGATCTCTTCACTCGCCCGGTCATGCTTAGATCACCTTGAAGGAGCTCAAATGTTCGCCGAAGCCTCGCAAGGGTTCCATGAAAGGACCAAAAACTCCCTAGCACTAATCCTTGGGAAAATGTCCACGTCATCAATGCCACTAAAATAACTAGGGCTCAACGATGCTCACAATCTCTCCCTTTGTGGTACTTGATGACAACCCAAGAGAGATATAAGAATTTGAGCTGCAAAAGGGTTAGTGCACCAATGCAAGAACGAGAGATTCAAAACATATAAATAAAACAAGATAAAAGATTAAGTCACAGGAAACCACAACTCAACATATTAGTGTGCAACGAAAAAGAGACTCCCCTAAGTTCATGCATGTTGGCGATACTTACGCTCAAAGAGATTAATCCGCAAGCGGATGGATATCGCTTGTAGTTTTCACCAGAAGTATTCCTAGAGTTATCGAATCCACAGGGAACGAGGGTTTAAAGAGACAATCCTCTATATCTTAATTATTTAAAATACCAGCTAGTCTAGGTAACGGGGGTTAGGATAAATGAAAAGACCGGTGACATACACACACACGATAAATATTCACACAGATAAAGATAAAGCTACTCTAGCTAGATAGACTGCTACTATTTCTAATCAATCTTCCTTAGTACCAAAAAGAAGTTGATCTAGGTTCAATGCCTGGCTCTAACAGTATATGAGTGAGAACCTAAACTGATTCCAGACGAATACAAGTTACCGGTAAGGCAAATCTACACAACTCATTTATGTAGATATACTCAGCTCAAATAAAGTTCAACACATAAGCAATGAATGAAGTAATCCCATAAGCAATGAATGAAGTAATCTCACTAACTGAAACAATTAGGAATGGGTACAAGAGCTATTACCCGAATTTCCGAAGACACTTTCGGAACTCCAAGCTTCAGCCTGACTTGACTCTAACTCCCAACTACTACTAACTAAGAACTACTCTAATAAGTGGAATGAAGATGATGAATGTGTTGTGCTCTCCAAAAGTGAGGTGTAGGGCTCCTTTTATAGTGTTCCGGAGCCACTGAGAGGGTGCCACGGCTTGGGACACGTGTCATCTTGCCACCCTCCAAAGGGGAATCCGAGGGGCCTCAAGAGGGGGTCGGCCGGCCTAGGTGGGTCGGCCGACCCACCTTCTTCACCTTCTTCTAGGATGCTTCCTTGATGGTGTAGATTAACCCCTTAAGCCGGTGGATCAAGTTGACATGCGCAAGAAAGGAATCCAAGGGAATCTTATGCTTATTTGTGAAGCAACCGTGTCCATTTGATCAAACCGACTGTCGTGGATGGTGTAAATGTCTTCTAATTGTGCTTTTATGCCACTTGAGAGAAGCCGGAGCCCGATTGGTGACGTGGCCAGGTCGGCCGGCCTGGCATTTTGCCCGGTTCGGCTCCAGTTCTTCCTATTTTGTACATGTGGACCCAAAACTCACCAAAATTTGCGAAACTTTATTAGAATAAATAAAATGTTAGTATAAACCTTGATTTTCCCTCCGAAATGCCGAAATTCCGAAATATGTTGACGTATAAAATTTGTGTTTATTTGACGTCAACAATGCATAATAAGCAAACGCAAGCCAAAAGAACAAGTTTGAGACGATAAACCACAAATTATAATAATAGTTCAAACTAGACAAGCCCTTCTACTCTCTCTTCTTCTTCCCCTTTGTCAACAAGTGACACATAGGGAAAAGTCTCCTAGTCGTGGCGCTCCCCGTCATGGCCGATGTCAGCGTATTTTTCTGCCGCTAGACTTGAAGATTCAGAGATTCGGCACGGGGGTAGCACTGTTGCGCCTCGATCCGCCCTCGAGCTCCCACGAACAGTATGAACACAGCGATATACCCAGGTTCGGGCCCCCGAGGTGGGTAATAGCCCTACTCCTACTTGAGCTCCAGCTCTATGTGTGTATTGCCATGGAATGAGGTGGAAGGAAGAAGAAGATGCCCCTTCCCCGTGGTGCCTTCGCCCCTTATATAGTGTGGGTGAGCCCGAACCGACGGGGGGAGAGAAACTGGGTACTTCTAGCCTATTACATGATCATTGTACTGGCAGGTATACAATAAATGCCGTGTAGTCATAGCCGCCTGCTACGCACGTCCCTCTGCCTTGTCACGTACCATCAGTGGCAGGTGGGGCCCGGAGTCCCGCCAGCCCTGCCAGCCGCTCACGTGGTCGCCGATACGGTGCGGGGCCTGACCGCCCACCTGCCGATCTGCCACGCAACTGCCTGCCGATCTTCCACGTGTCCTGGTCGCCGAGCTGCCACATGCCCTGGTCCGCCCGGCGTGGGGGCCTGATCGCCCTCCCTACGCCGAGCTGCCACGTGGCCTGGCGGGGGCGGTGCTCGCCCGGCGCGCCGCGTGTCCTGGTCGGTCTCCCGGCAGAGGGGCCTGGTCGCCCCCCGCCTGCCGAGAGCATATGCATCGGGGTCCAGTTCCGAGCGATGGGGCCCGCGTACCCGCCAGTCCACTCAGAACTTGACCTGGTCTTCTCGGTCGTCCGGGATGACTCCGTCTTCTATACCCCCTCTCTGGAGGCGGTGGAGAGGACACCCCGGTACCTTGTGTACCGACAGCCGCCATGTCCACTGAGACTGCTAGAAGGAGAGGAGCGCGCTCTTTTGGATTTTGACCTAGCGGAGCGGGAAGGAGAATCACAGACAGGAGGAGGAGCTGAAGCTAGCACAAACCCTGGCTGAGGATAAACTGGAGGAGCCTACTGAGATTGCCACAGATATTCTTGATAGTCACTCTGAGCATCATTGTACCAATTATAGGGATTGGTTGTTGGATTGTAGGGCATAAAGTGAGTGCCCATGTACATCACTGCAAATTTTATCACCCCAAGTTCTTCCTGTAGATAGGCCTGGTGACCAACCATTGTGTCCAACTGTTGTCGAGTGGCTGCCAAGTCCGCTGTGATGTCTGTCCTGAAGGTATTCAAGTCTGCCCTCATTTCCCTCTGAAAGGAACTCTGATCAGCTCGAAGGGCTTGCACTTCATGCATGAGAGGACTTAGATCAAACCACGGTGGTGCAGGAGCAGAGTAGCCATGGCCTTCCATAGGAGCATCTGAAGCAGAAGGAGCAGGAGGAGCAGGTGCAGCTGCCGGAGGAGCCGACGGAGGAGCATCCCTAGGCCCACCCACCTTTGGCCTACTGACAAGTGCACATAGGAACTGTTTCATCTGATGTTTCCTAACCCTCACGCTCCACGGACCAATTTCCTCCTCGTGCACTCTGCCAGTTCTAGAAAGTTAAAGCTCAATATATGGAGCAAGTGGCAGTGGCCTGTCAACCTCCCTGTAAATGGCATCATCAATTTCTCCAAACAGGGTGGCTCCAATGTTCATTAAACTCCCCCTAAAAAGATATAGCACGAACCAACTGATAATGGGGGAATATGATCTTTGTTGCCACCTCGCACAAAAAAGGTGCTCCTAAGGATAACATGCATCAAAGCCGGCTCTGCCTTCAGCTGATTGTACTTTTCAATACTATGGTTAGGGGCCTCAGGGTCCAAGTACATAAAACAAATATCCTTCTTTGGTGGATACCTGGCTGACCACATCCCAGTATCGAAAGCTAAACCATGCAACTCAGCATTAGAGTCAGGAGTGCCAAGAGCGAAGTTCATCTCAGCAAAGGAGATGTCGTGAATCCTGTCGTCGATTGAATGATAATAAATAAATTTTGACTGGTCATTTGCAGGTAACACAGTAGTGAAGAACTCTGTGAGCATTGTTGAGCCCTAATTATTTTAGTGGCATTGGTGACGTGAATATTTGTGCTAGGGAGTTCTTGGACACTTCATGGAACCCTAGCAGGGCTTCGGCGAATATTTGAGCTGCTTCAAAATGATCTAAGCATGACCGTGCGAGTGAAGAGGTCATGTGTAGATTTAGGAGTAGCTAGGTTTTACTTTTGTCGCCCATACTTAAAGAGGGGTCTAATTGGTTGGATCATGCCAAGTCTTTCCTTCACTTTATTTTCTAGCCTTCTCTTAGCCCTCAAGCCTTTCACAAATAGCTAAACATCCTAATATGTTCAAAATACTTAAGCCGTGTTTTGTGACTTTTGTCAGTGCTCATCGGACTGGGTCCGACCGCCATCGGACTGGGTCCGATGGGCCCGACCCTAGGAACCTTCTTTTGTTGCTGGTCCGACTGGTTCCGACAGTACCTTGTTCCGGTGCCTTAACCTCCATCGGATCGGGTCCGACAGTACGTGTACCAGTTGTTCTGAGACATGGTTGCAGCCATCGGACCGGGTCCGACGGGTACTGTAACGGCTAGTTTTTGGAATTTTCCCGAGCTCCAACGACTAGTTTCTCTTCGGCGGGTATAAATTTAGTTCGGTAGGCAACCATTTATGAGGTTTGACGCTCTATTTCACCTATAGCCAACATCTACTCATCTTAGGTGTGTTCTAAAGCCTTTCCTCCACCAATTCATCAATCACCTACCTTCCCCCAAACCGAGTTTCATGGAAGTTCTTCGATTTGGCATGATCGAGGCATTTCGAGCTTATTACTCTTGAATATGGTGTTCTTCTTGGAGGAGCGGGCTTGGGAGTAGGTCTTGGTGTGTGGCTACTCTTGAGTCGGCGTATAGGTGACGAATTCCACCTCGCAGGAGTGGTGGAAAAACTACCGAGGAGTTAGTGAGGCGTATGGCTCAAGAGAGAGCTGGTTCTTGTGCGCAAGGGCTAGCCTCAGCGGAGAGTAGGAGTTGCGACTCCGAACTTTGGTGAAACAAATACCGTGTCACTTCTCCTTTGTCTCATCTACTTCCCTATTTATCTTTCGCTTGAATTGGTATAAATTTCTTGAGTGTTTTGATGAGATGGATTATGTTACTAGTGCGTGTCGTTGAATTTGCTTCCGCTTGATAGGGCACTAAGAACCTAGAATTGGGTCACTCTTAATCTTGCCGGTTGATCAAGTATAACCCAAAGAAATTAAAAATTGCCTATTCACCCCCTCTAGGCCTTAAAGATCCTTTCAAGTGGTATCAGAGTTTAGGTTCTCCCGCTGTAGCTAAACCCTTAGGAGATGGCCACCAAGGAGGGGGCTAAGATTGACATAGAAAAAGGTACTAATTTCGATGGTACAAATTACTCCCATTGAAAATTTAGAATGCAATGTTATCTAGATGTTCTTAGCTATTATGTTTGTATTGCTTGTGAGACTGACTATCCGACTCCCGTCAATCCCTTGTCTCTCACTCCCGTCGATATGGAATATCGACGTTACAATGCCATAGTTAGGGATGCCTTACTTTCCAATGTGATTGTTGATGTGTTCAATCGCATTAGCAATCTCACAAAAGTTAGTGAAATTTAGAAAATTTTGAAAGAAATCTTGTTGGTAGCTCGGAGCTAGGAGACAATTTGATCATTTCAAGATGCTACCTAATGAGAATGTGAATGATATGTTTTCTAGATTGAACCCGATCATCAACGACATTAGCATGTGTGGCAAGCCCTTGGAGGATATGATGTATGCCGAAAAATTCTCGATATCGTTTCATTCGAGTTCATCCCATTTGTTACTATGCTTCAAAATAGTAGCAAAAAGATGATGACTCTCACTTCAACCAAGCTTCTTGGAAAGCTCGCCTCGTATGAGATGAGAAACATGCTCCTCATGCTAAGAAGACTATTGCTCTTCCCCCTCAAGCCAAAACAAAAAAAGAAGGTTGAAGAAAGTGATGATTGTTCCGATGTTGGGATTCTGGAAATAGAAGAGTTAGTTTTTCTCTTCAAGCGCTCAAGAAAGTTGATCAAGAGGATAACTTTTATGAACGGAGGCTCATCATTAAGGCAAAAACCCATTTCGAAAATGCGATGCTATGAATGTGGAGAGAAGGGTCATTTGACGGCGGATTGTCTCATGAATAAGAAGAGCAAAAAACAGTTTAGAAATTAAGAGGGAGATGAAGATGACAAAAAGAAGTATAGGCACTATCGCAAGAGTGAAAACAAGTTTAAGGACAAAAAGAAGGCTCTTGTAGTTGAGAAGTCAAAAAAGGAGTGCTCAAGCTATTCATCGTCATTCTCCTCATCCGATGAAGAAGAAGACACAAGAGCTCATGGTTTAGCCGGACTCGCCATCAAGGAGAATGATCCATCGGCTATACCTAGACAAAGACAAAGATTGTTGGGGAGTGGATCACTGATGATGAAGATTTTTGGGCGGACACCTCCGAGGATGAATCTCATACCGTCAAGGTCTCCGGAGTCGCCATTAATAACTCTCCATCTCCATTGTGTCTTATGGCCTTGTAAGATAAGGTAACAAAAGAAAAACCTCTCTAGTTGAGCTTATTAGCTTAATTGATGAATTAAACAATGCTTTAAAGAAGAAAAAGTCTAAGTGCAAAAAGTTGATGAAGGTGCACTAAGAGCTTGCTATTGAATTTGAAACCTTACTTGAGAAACTTGAGTCTCTAGAAGATGATTATGACACTCTTAGTTGTCAATTTGAAATTCTACAAAATGATCAAGCTACGGTTAAGTGTAATCATGACAATGCTATTAATTATTTCTCAATTGTTAGATGCGATGTTGATGTGACTTGTGATTTGATTGACACTATTTTTGGGCCCGTTAGCATGTCTCTTGACACATTTTTGACTTTGTCACACATCATCACTCATAATATTAGCTCTTATCCACTAGTGCCACACATTTTTTTTTGAAAATATATGCAATTTGGGCACTTGTGACTTTGCTTCTTGTTCTAATAAGATAGTTAAGGAAATTTTGATTTTAAGGATAGAATTGAGCAATTAGATACTAAATTGGCTAAATTAATTGTTGAGAACTCAAACCTTGACAAGATGCTTCGGGAGTAAAGGTACACCTTGGGCAAGCATGATTTGGGATTCAATATTGGGGATTTGCCCAAGGGCGGTTGGGTAAGCTTAAGTTTACTTTTTTCGAGGCGAGCACTCATTGTCATTTGTGTGAGGACAAAGGTCATAGAACCGTTCATTGCACTTTAGCTAGATCATTCAAATTAGCTTGATCTTGTATGTAGGTGAACTACAAGAGCGGTGGTCGGCGTTGGATTTTCAATAGCGGTTGTACTCAACATATGATCGGCTCCTCTCGTATATTCACCTCACTAGAACAGGAGAATGACCCCAACCATAAGGTCACATTTGGGGACAACTCCAAGCAATATGTAATCGGTATAGTTAAAATTGGCATATCCAACGACTTATCCATCTCAAATGTTCTTTTGTTGAAGGTTGCAATTTTAATCTTCTCTCCGTTGGTCAAGTGTGTGATTTGGATTGCTCAAGTGGTTGATTTAGGTTGAAGGTTGCAATTTCAATCTTCTCTACTAGCGGCGTTCGTGTCGTTTCTTCAGTTGATTAAAGTGTTGCTTTCGAGGGCAAACAATTTTCAAATTTGTATTTGGTCGATTTCA
Organism: Raddia distichophylla; assembly: GCA_005191435.1. Lineage (NCBI taxonomy): Eukaryota > Viridiplantae > Streptophyta > Magnoliopsida > Poales > Poaceae > Raddia > Raddia distichophylla. Next base: position 515,384 of record SPJY01027641.1, on the reverse strand, counting down.
CTAATCGTGATTATTCGCAAACCAAGACTTTTCTACACGCCAAAGCTTCACTCGGTTGGTTATGACATAAACATTTTGGATATGTCGGAATAGACACTTTGAAAAAGGTTTTTAAGCACGAACTTGTTGTTGGAGTGAAGGATGTGAAGTTTGAGAAAAATTGGTTAAGTAGCGCTTGCCAAGCCGTTAAGCAAGTGACTAATCCTCATCCTTCGAAGACGTTCATGTCAACATCCCGACCTTTTTAACTTTTTCATATGTATTTTTTTAGCCCAACCACCTATGCTAGTATAAGAGGTAATTCTTATTGCCTTCTGATTGTTGAAGATTTTCTCGCTTTACTTGATGTTTTTAAACGATTTGTATTAAAAGCACAAAAGGAGTTCGATACCTATATAAAGAAGGTAAGGAGTGATAACGACACCGAGTTCACTATTTCAAACGTAGAAGATTTTTGTGATGAGTTAGGAATTAAGCATAAGTTCTCGGTGACCTATACTTCTCAACAAAACGGAGTAGTGGAGAGGAAAAACCGGACGTTAGTCGAGATGGCGAGCACGATGCTTAATGAGTACGGCACGCCACATGCATTTTTGGTGGAAGCCATTAGCACGGCGTGGCATGCAATCAACCGACTCTACCTCCACCAACTCCTTCAAAAGACCTCATATGAACTCTTAGTGGGACGAAGGCCCAACATTTTATATTTTCGAGTCTTTGGGTGCAAGGTTTACATATATAGCAAGAGTACTCATTTGTGTAAGTTAGAAAAGAGGTGTGACACCGGTATTGTGCTATGTTACTCTTCTCACTCTAAAACTTTTCTTGTCTACAATTCCTACTCCGGTCGTGTTGAAGTGGCTTACGATATTAAATTTGATGAATATAAAGGCTCACAAGATGAGCGAGATGTTATAAACAATGTAGGTGATAAGTCACTCCGCAACATCATGGATTTGATGGACGTGGGTGAAGTTCGACCCTCACCGAAGCTAAAGGATGAAGACAAAGATGAACCCTCCACCTCATCGATCCTCCATCACAAGGTCAAGACACTTCTCTAACGACAAAAGTAGGAGAATTGGACGAGACTCAAAACGATCATATTAATTAAGCTGAAGAGGAAGGCGATGATCAACAAATATCCATCCAACAACATCGCTCTGTGCCAAGGATCATCCCATCGACCAAGTTATCGGCAATCTCTATTAAGGTTTAAGAACTCGTTCTCATATCATAAGTTATTGTGAGCATCACACTTTTGTATCCTTTGTTCAACCTAGGAATATTGATGAGGCATTGACGGATTCGGATTGGATAATTGCCATGCAAGAAGAATTGAACAACTTCACCCGCAATGAAGTATGAGAGCTTGTGGAGAGTCTAAGGGATCACAACGTGATTGGCACCAAATGGGTTTTCCGCAACAAGAAAAATGAAAACGGTGAAGTGGTATGAAACAAGGCAAGATTATTATTGCAAGGGTTCACTCAAGTTAAAGTTCTCGATTATGGAGAAACATATGCGCCGGTTGCTCGACTCGAAGCTATACAATTACTCTTGGTATTTGTCTCTCTCTATAACATTGTTCTTTATCAAATGGATGTTAAGAGTGTCTTTCTAAATGGTTTTTAAATAAGCTTGTCTTTGTTGAACAACCGCCATGTTTTAAAAACCTTGAATACCCTAACCATGTCTATAAGCTAATCAAGGCATTATACGGTCTCAAACAAGCTCCTATAACATGGTATGAGTGCCTTAAGGATTTCCTCCTAGAAAAGGGTTTCAAAATGGATGCGATTGAATCCACATTGTTCCTTAAGTCTATTGACAATGATTTAGTCATTGGTAAATTTTATGTTAATGATATTATATTTGGATGCACTAATCATGCTCTCTGCAAGGATTTTGGAAACCTAATGTCCAACAGATTTGAGATGTCGAAGATTGGAGAGGTCACATTTTTCCTTGGATTTCAAATCAAACAACTCAAGGAGAATGACTCTTCTTTGTGATAATCAAAATGCGGTAAAAATTGACAATAACCCGTACCAAGCACATCGACATCCGTCATCACTTCATTTGTGATGATGTTGACAAGGGTGACGTTGTGCTTGCCTACGTGAGAACGGAGAATCAATTAGCGGAAATCTTTACCAAACCGTGGATGAGGCACGGTTTTGCAATATAAGAAATGAACTAAACATACTGGATAGCTCAAACGTGTGTTTAGGGCTTTATATTTGGTTTTTGGGTCTTATTTGAATTCTCTCAATTGTCTTTTGACCCGTGTCATATTTAGGGAGAGTTTGAGTTTATCTCATAATTTCACAACTCTCCTTTATGGTGAAGAAATGAATTTGTTTTGAGTTAGCACAATTTTTGTCCTATATTTGAAACCAAAACAAATTTGAACCTTATAATATATATCATATCTTCTTACCATTTCAAAACTCTCCAAGTTTAAAAAACTCATATCCCTTTGAGAGAAATGCTTCATATGCATAAACCTTTTTTTATAAAAATTTCATACTTGCATCAAAAGTCATGAAAATGTTTAAAGTCATGACCAAAGGATTTCAAAAAACTTGTGCGTAAACTCTAAAATGGCCATATGCTTGAATTGACATATCAATTGTTTCATTAAGACATATTTTCTTGATCACAAAGATCAAACTTTGGGTTTGAATATGGATTTTATTTGAGCCCTTCCTCGAGGATCTCCACGGTGGGAATCGTAGAGGAGGACGAGGGGAGGCCAGAGATGAAAAGGGTGGTCACCGGAAGACGACGGAGAAGCCGCGCCGGCGATGGAGAGGAGGGGCGACGACTTTGGATGGGGCAAATAGGGAGCAAGTGAGGAGAGAGAGAGCGAGGCAGACACGCACGGTTCAAAAAATATGGGCCGCGATCCAGTCATCGGACTGGGTCCGACAGTAGCGATGCAGACGAGCACTTAGCCAAAATTGGAACAAATTCAATCGGACTGGGTCCGATGACTATCGGACTAGGTCTGACAGTACTTGTAGGCTAACACCTGCCAGGCCAACCAATCCATCGGACCGGGTCCGATGCTGGTCGGACTGGGTCCGATGGAGTGAAAACTCCACCAAAACCAGGCTGACCTACATTGGACTTGAAACGAGAGACCGGACGACCTCAACCCACATAAGATTTCAAACTAAGTACTTTTCAAGGATTTTCTCCTATTTTGATCAAGAAACAGGAAAATTTAAATTTTGGAGCAATTTTTGAATCAATTTTGAAGATCCATCTTCTGAAGAGTTGAGATATACAAGATAAATTGTAGGTAAAATCCATATTCAAAACCAAAGTTTTGTGATCAAGAAAACGTATGGACCTAAAATATGCCATGATGAAACAATTGGTATGTCAATTCAAGCATATGGTCCATTTTGGAGTTTAAGTACAAGTTTTTGAAATTTTTGGTTCATGTATTAAAACACTATCAATACTTTTGATGCAAGTATGAATTTTTAAAGAAATATTATGCATATGATGCATTTTTCTTAAAGGGATATGAGTTTTTAAACTCAGAGAGCTTTGAAATGGTAAGACATGAGATATATTATAAGGTTTAAATTTGTTTTGGTTTCAAATAAAGGACAAAATTGTGCTAACTCAAAGCAATTTCATCTCTTCACCATTAAAGAGAGTTGCGAAATTATGAGATATTCAAACTCCCCCTAAATGTGACACGGGTCAAAAGGCAATTGAAAGAATTCCAACAAGACCCAAAAACTAAATATGGAGCCCTCAACACGCGTTTGAGCTATCTAGTATGTTTAATTTATTTCTTAATTTGCAAAACCGTGCCTCATCCAAGAGTTCGGTAAAGATATCGGCTAATTGATTCTCTGTTCTCACGTAAGCAAGCACAACGTCACTCTTGGCAACATGATCACGAATGAAGTGCTAACGGATGTCGATGTGGTTGGTACGGGAATGTTGAACCGGATTATTCGGAATTTTTACCACACTTTGATTATCACAAAGAAGAGGCACTTTTCACGGTAACTAGATGCACTTCATTAGGGGAAGCTTGAAAACAAGCACACATGCACACACTAAACAATATGTCGGGTCGAGATGCGGTGAGATAGAGAAACAAACCGATCATAAAGCGATATAACTTTTGGTCCATGGGTTTCCATCCTTAATTCAAAATCTAAATGCCCATTTGTGGCCATAGGTGTCTTGATCAGCTTGCAATCCAACATTGAGAAGCGTTTGAGGTGATCCTTGGTATATTTTTTGGCACACAAAAGTCCCCTCCTTGACTTTTTTTAATTTGAAATTCAAGGAAAAAGGTGAGCTCTCTAGTCATTAACATCTCGAATTCCTTGAAAATCATGTTTCTAAAATCCTTGTAAAGAGCTTGATTAGTGCATCCAAATATAATATCATGAACATAAATTTGATAAATGAATAAACCATTAGTAATAGTCTTGAGGAACAAAGTGGAATTTACCGCACCCATTTTGAAACCCTTTTCTATGAGGAAGTCTGTAAGGCGCTCAAACCATGCTGTAGGAGCTTGTGTGAGATCGTATAGCGCCTTAATGAGCTTATAGACATGGTTAGGGTATTCAAAATTTTTAAAACCAAGCGGTTGTTCAATAAAGACAAGCTAATTAAGAAAATCTTTTAGAAAAGTATTCTTACTTCCACTTGATAAAGCACAATGTTGTAGAGTGGCAAATGCCTAGAGTAACCGTATAGTTTCGAGTCGAGCATCCGGCGTATATGTTTCTCCATAATTGAGACCTTCAACTTGAGTGAACCCTTAGGCCATTAATCTTGCCTTGTTGCTAACCACTTCACCGTTTTATCTTCCTTGTTGCAAAAAACCCATTTGGTGCCAATCATGTTGTGATCACTTGTTCTCTCCACAAGCTCCCATTCTTTATTGCAGGTGAGGTTGTTCAATTCTTCGTGCATGACAATTATCCAATCCGCATCCACCAATGCCTCATCAATATTCCTAGTTTTAACAATGGAAACAAAGGCCTGATGCTCACAATAACTTATTATATGAGAACGAGTTATTACGCTTTGATTGAGATTGCCGATAACTTGGTCGATGGGATGATCTTTGACGATATAACGATGTTGTTAGACGGATATTTGTTGATCATTTAAACCTCGTTCAATTCTTGTACTTGTGTTGTTGGAGAAGTGTCTTGAGTTTGTGGTGGAGGATCGATAGAGGTGGAGGGTTCATCTTCGTCTTCATCTTTTAGCTCCGGTGAGGGTCGAACTTCATCCACCTTCATCAAATCATGACGTCGCGGAATGGCTCATCACCTACATTGCTAATAATATCTCGCTCATTTTATTTGGAGAATTTGATGATGCTATTTACAGGGAGGTTGACAGGTCATTGCCACTTGGACCTTACATTGGACTTCTGCTTTCTAAAACTGGCAGAGTGCCCGAGGAAGTAATTGGTCAGTGGAATATGAAGATCAGAAAATACCAGATGAAGCAGTTCCTGTCTGCTCTTGTCAGCAGGCCAAAGGTTGGTGGGCCTGGCGATGCTCCTCCGGGTTCTCCTCCAGCACCGGCACCTGCATATGCACCTCCTCTTGCTCCTATTTCAGGTGTTCCTATGGGAGGTCCTTCTGCTTCAGGTGCTCCTATGGGAGGTCATGGCTACCCTGCTACTCCTCCGCCATGGTTTGATCTGCGCCCCCTGCTACATGAAGTGCAAGCCCTTCGAGCTGTTCAAAGCAACTATCAGAGGGAAATGAGAGCTGATATGACTGCATTCAGAACTGATATCACAATAGAGATAGCTGCCACCCGACAACAATTGGACACCATGATTGGCCAGCAGACCTATCTGCAGGAAGAACTTGGTGTAATGAAGTCTGCGATGATGCACATGGGCACTCACTTTATACCTTATAATCCAGCAGCGGCTAATCCCTATCAGTGGTATGATCAAACTCAGAGTGATTATCAAGAGTATCTGCGGCAATCTCAGCAGGCCCCTCAGCTAGGATATGCTCCAGCTTCAGCTCCTCCTCCTGTCGGTGGTTCTCCATCTCGCTCCGCTAGGTCAAAATCCAAAAGAGCGCGCTCCTCTCCTTCTAACAGTCTGGGTGGACATAGTGGCCATGGCGGTGAGCGTGAAGATTAGGGCGCTTTTCCCTATGTGTCACTTGTTGACAAAGGGGGAGAAGAATAGAGCTCTCAGATTGGCTTAAGATTTGGCTTAGTGTGTTGGTGTTGGTTTCTAGTATGAACTCTTAATTTGTGTTGGCTTGTATTTTCTGTTTTGCATGAACTTAGGGGGAGTCTCCTTTCTGTTATGCACACTACTATGTCGAGTTGTGGTCTTTTTAAAAACTTAAATTTGTATCTTTGTGCTTTGTATCTCGTTTCTGCATTTTTGCACTACCCTTTGCAGCTCAAAAATATAAGATCTCTATTGGGTTGTCATCAAATACCACAAAGGGTGAGATTGTGAGCATCATTGAGCCCTAATTCGTTTAGTGGCATTAATGACGTATGCTTTTGCGCTAGGGAGTTCTTGGACCTTTCATGGAACCCTAGCGAGGCTTCGGCGAACTTTTGAGCTGCTTCGAGATGTTCTAGGCATGACCGGGCGAGTGAAGAGGTCATATGTAGGTTTAGGAGTAGCTAGGTTTTACTTATGTCACCCATGCTTAAAGAGGGGTCTAATTGCTTCGATCGTGCCGAATCTCTCCCTTCCTTAGTCCTCAAGCCATCCACAAATAGTTAAAGATCCCAACCCGTTGTAAATCACTTGAACCGTGTCTTTTCTGTGCTCAGCGGACCGGGTCCGCTCGTTATCGGACTGGGTCTGGCAAGCCCAAACCCTAGTACCAGTATTCTGTTGCTGGTCGGACTGAGTCCGGTGCCGTCGGACTGGGTCCGACCTTCGTCGGATCGAGTCCGACAGTGCCCTTGTTCCAGCGCCTTAAGCTTCGTCGGACCGGGTCCGACCACCGTCGGACCGGGTCCGACAGCACGTGTGTCAGCCGTTCTGAAGCATGGTTGCAGCCATCGGACCAGGTCCGATGACCATCGTACCGGGTCCGACGGGTACTGCAACGGCTAGTTTTTCGAGTCTTCCCGAGCTCCAACGACTAGTTCCTTTCCGGGGGGGTATTTATTGATCTGGGTAGGCAGCCATTACTGAGGTTTGTTGCTCCACTTCACCTATAGCCAACATCTACTCATCTTAGGGGTGTTCTAGTGCCATTCCTCCACCAATTCATCTACCACCTACCTTTCCCCAAACCGAGCTTTATGGAAGTTGTCGACGGTTGGGATATTGACCCAAGTCAACCAAGGTTCTTTAGAAGTGAGATAGGAGACACGCCAAACAACTACGAACAGCAACGAACAGGAGACAGGGGTTTTTATCCTGGTTCAGGCCTCTCGGGAGAGATAATAGCCCTACGTCCAGCCTTTCTTTATATCAAAGAGGATTACAGGTGGAACTCGGCGAGATCAGCAGGTCTCGGCGAGTAGTATGCGAAAATCTATTGGCCAGAGGTGTAAAACTCGTCCCAGGTGCCCCCTAAACGCCATAGGGTCCCTGTTTATATAGTATGGAGCAAACCGACCTACCGAGGAATATCGGGCCGGGCTAAACATGAGATCGTAACGAACTCAGTACATGCCAAATACGTCCTACAGTAGATAAGGTAATCTCCTAATCTTGGGGATCACGACTCCTAATACAATCCGGGAAACTACGTCCGGGACTTCACGTAGCCGTGCAGAACTCTTGTTCGAGTAGGACTCAAACACGATTCCTTGGCCTTTACGCACCGTGCCAGCCAGGAAGCTGTTCGGCAGGATGCATATGGGCCAGATAGAACCTTCCAGGGAGCTGGGCCCTGGCAGGATGTTCGATTGGGCCGTCAGGGAGTGGGCCATGGCAATAGGCCGTAATTCTATCCCCGACAGCTAGCCCCCGAGACTCAAGTGGAAGGACTCACTAGAGTGGGGTCTTCCTCTTGAGACTCCAAGTCACGAAGAGGGAAATTTGCTGCTACAGAGAGATGCAACAGGTGACCGAGCAGGTTATGGTTCAACCGAACAAGACTTG
>SPJY01027641.1:463733-498118 GCA_005191435.1 Raddia distichophylla | reverse complement strand
CGAAGACAAGACATAAAGACAAGACAAGACATAAGACAAGACATAAAGACAAGACAAGACATAAGACAAGACATAAAGACAAGACAAGACATAAGACAAGACATAAAGACAAGACAAGACATAAGACAAGACATAAAGACAAGACAAGACATAAGACAAGACATAAAGACAAGACAAGACATAAGACAAGACATAAAGACAAGACAAGACATAAGACAAGACATAAAGACAAGACAAGACATAAGACAAGACATAAAGACAAGACAAGACATAAGACAAGACATAAAGACAAGACAAGACATAAGACAAGACAAGACAAGACACAAGACAAGACACAGGACAAGACAAGACAAGACAAGAACCTAGGTACACCCTGTCATGACCAGGTCATCGGGCCGGGTCCAAAGTCGGCTGCGCTCGCGATCGAACACATGGTGAGCATCGTTTTTCCAGATCCGGAGTTGCACAGTGAGGAGTATCGGACGGCTTCCGATAAACCCGTCGGACGCGTCCGATAAGCCATTCCAGTCTAAGTCGATTTATTGCTAGCCGTCTGATCTCGTTCCAAGTTAATCTCATCCGTCCATTGGCCCAGCCTGAACCCTATAAATAGATGGGATTTCATGGGAGAGACTTGAGAGAGCTCATTTGTTCATCCCTTAGCTTTGAGAGAGTGCTCCTCCCTTGTTTATCCTTCATCTCCCTAAATCCAACATGAGAGATTGAGATTGAGAGGGAGAGAAAGAGAGGAAGAAGAAGAAGCCATATTTTGCCTCCTCTGGTCATCCCCGAAGTTCTTGTGCCTTTCCCATGAGTTCTTGGACTAGCTCAATGGTGGGAGAGGTGGTGGTCTAGTTGTGCTTCCGGTATTGTGCTCTTGGACTTCTTGTCACCGGGATTCAACTCCACCACAAGTTTCATCGACACGTGAACCGCAAGCAAACCCACCAACGTGGTGGTCATCGGCTAGGCGTAGCCGGTGCATCGTCTTCTCCAGTGCGTCGGAGATGTGCTAAATCCTCGGTGTGCTCGAGGTCGACTTCGCCTGTGAAGTCGGGTGTTTCGGGGTCCTTCGCGTGTGAAGGCTGCCGATTCTTGTACAAGTTGGAGTTCCCTTCCGATGTGTTCGGGAACGAACTTCTTCTAGTGGATTGAGGATTAGGGACGAAAGGGTCCCGGGCTTTCCTGTGTGGCGAGCTTCCTCAACGAGAGTAGGTGCTTGCACCGAACTCGGTAAAAAGATCGGTTTGCCCTCTTGTCTCCTTTATTATTCGCACTTGTGTTTACTTCCGCTACTAGACTTGTGTAGGACTCATTCGCTAGTTGGGTGCTTAAGCTTGACTAATTAACCAAGTTCAACAAGCAAATAAAATTAAAATAGTCCGATTCACCCCCCCCCTCTCGGCCTTAGATCCCTTCAGCGTGCCATACTTATAAAGCATCGTCCTCGCCATCTCGATTAACGTTCGATTCTTCATCTCCACTACTCCGTTTTGTTGAGAAGTGTATGCCGCTTAGAATTAATGTTTAATTCCTAATTTAACACCAAAATCTTTAATATTTGAATTAGTGAACTCGGTACTATTATCACTCCTTACATTCTTTATATAGTTATGAAACTCATTTTGGGCCTTCAATGCAAGCCGTTTAAACACATCAATGGTAAATGTTTTGTTTTCAACGAAAAATATCCAAGTATAGTGAGAAAATTCATTAACAATGACAATAAGAATTACCTCCTATAATAGCATAGGTGGCAGGGCCAAATAAGTCCATATGAAAAGTTTAAGTGGTCATGATGTAGACATGAAAGCCTTCGAAGGATAAGGATTAGTGGTCCAGAAATAGAGGAGCTAGCTCTTCTAGTCGAGCGCTCAAGAAAGCTAATCAAGAGAATAACATTTAGGAATGGAGGTTCATCATCAAGGTGAAAACCAATCTTCTAAATACGATGTTATGGGTGTGGAGAGAAGGGCCACTTGGCGGCGGATTGTCCCATGAATAAGAAGAACAAGGCAAGTTTAGAGATCAAGAGGGAGACGAAGATGACAAGAAGAAGCATAGGCACTATCGCAAGAGCGAGAACAAGTTTAAGGATAAAAAAAGGCTCTTGTAGTTGAAAAGTCAAAAAAGAAGGAGTGCTCAAGCTCTTCATTGTCATCCTCCTCATCCGATGAAGAAGAAGATGCAACATCTCATGGTTTAGTCGGACTCGCCATCAAGGAGAATGATCCACCGGCTATTCCTAAACAAAGACCTTGTCTAATGGCCGACATGCAAAATGAGATCGCTGGGGAGTGGATCACCGATAACGAAGACTCTTGGGCGGACACCTCCGAGGACGAATCTCATATCGCCAAGGTCTCCGGAGTCGCCAGCAACAAACCACCACCCTCAATGTGTCTTATGGCATTGGAAGATAAGGTAACAAATAAAAAACCCTCTCTAGTTGAGCTTACTAGTTTAATTGATGATTTAAATAACGCTCTAGAGAAGGAAAAATCAAAGTGCAAAAAATTAAAGAAAGTGCACAAAGAGATTGCTAATGAATTTGAAACTTTGCTTGAGAAACATGAGTCTCTAAAAGATGATTATGAAGCTCTTAGTTGTCAACTTGAAAATCTAGAAAATGATCAAGCTATGTTTAAGAGTAATTATGACAATGCTAGTAATGATTGCTCAATTGTTAGATGCGATGTTGGTGTGACTTGTGATTTGATTGACACTATTAATGGGCCCGCTAGCATGTCCCTTGACACATCCTTGGCCTTGTCACCCACTATCACCTGTAATACTAGTTCTTCAACATCCACTAGTTCCACACCCTTGTTTGAAAATATGTGTAATTTGGGTACTTGTGGGTTTGCTTCTTGTTCCAATGAGCTAGTTAAGGAAAATTTGATTTTAAAAGATAGAATTGAGCAATTAGACACTAAATTGGATAAATTAATTGTTGAGAGTTCAAACCTTGACAAGGTGCTTGGGAGCAAAGGTATATCTTGGACAAGCATGGTTTGGGGTTCAATTCGGGAATTTGCCCCCGGGCGGTTGGGGTAAGCCCAAGCTCATTTTTGTCAAGGCGAGCACTCATTGTCATTTGTGTAATGGTAAAGATCATAGAGTCGTTGCTTGCACTCTAGCTAGATCATCAAAATTCATGTCTCAAACTCAAGTCTTGATTGCTAGCTTCATGTTGTTAAAAAGAAACGGCTCCACTTTTGCTAAGTACATTGGTGCTCCCAAAGATGATAAAAATGTGAAAGCTATTTGGGTGCCGAAGTTTTTGATGACTAACTCTAAAGGACTCAAGAAGAAGTCTTGGGTACGTAAATCCCAAGCCTAATCTCGCATGTGTAGGTGAACTACAAGAGCAGCGGTCGACATTGGATCTTCGATAGCTGTTGTACTCAACATACGACCGGCTCCTCTCGTATGTTCACCTCACTAGAAGAGGAGAAGGACCCCGACCACAAGATCACATTTATGAACAACTCCAAGCGAAAGGTAATCGGTATAGATAAATTTGACATATCCAACGACCTATCCATCTCGAATGTTCTTTTGGTCGAAGCTTGCATTTTCAATTTTCTCTCCGTTGCCCAAGTGTGTGATTTAGGTTTTGATTGCTATTTCTCTAGTAGCGGCGTTCGTGTCGTTTTTTCGGTTAATCAAAGTGTTGCTTTCGAGGGTAAACGTTTTTTCAACTTGTATTTGGTCGATTTCACTAATCGTGATTCTTTGTAAAACAAGACTTGTCTTCTCGCCAAATCTTCACTTGGTTGGTTATGGCATAGACGTCTTGGACATGTCGGAATGGGCACTTTGAAAAAGGCTTTTAAGCGTTGTTGGAGTGAAGGATATGAAGTTTGAGAAAAATAGATTGTGTAGCGCTTGCCAAGCCGGTAAACAAGTGGCTAATCCTCATCCTTCGAATGCGTTTATGTCAACATCCCGACCACTTGAACTTTTTCATATGGATTTATTTGGCCCAACCACCTATGCTAGCATAGGAGGTAATTCTTATTGTCTTGTGGTCAATGATTTTTCTCGCTTTACTTGGGTGTTTTCATTGCAAAAAAAACTTTGACCGGTGATGTTTTCAAACGTTTTATCTTAAAAGCACAAAAGGAGTTCGACACCTATATAAAGAAGGTAAGGAGTGATAACGGCACCGAGTTCACTAATTCAAACATTAAAGATTTTTGTGATGAGTTAGGTATCAAACATGAGTTCTCGGCGGCCTATACTCCTCAACAAAATGGAGTAGTGGAGAGGAAGAACCGGACGTTAATCGAGATGGCGAGAACGATGCTTGATGAGTACGGCACGCCACATGCCTTTTGGGCGGAAGCCATCAACACGGCGTGTCACGCAATCAACCGCCTCTACCTCCATCGACTCCTTCACAAGACCTCATATGAACTCCTAGTGAGACGAAGGCCCAACATTTCATATTTTCGAGTCTTCGGGTGCAAGGTATACATTTATAGGAAGATGACTCATTTAGGTAAGTTCTAAAAGAGGTGTGACACCGGTATAATGCTAGGTTACTCTTCTTACTCTAAAACTTTTCGTGTTTACAATTCCTCCTCCGGTCGTGTTGAAGAGGTCTATGATGTGAAATTTGATGAATCTAAAGGCTCACAAGATGAGCGAGATGTTTTGAGCAATGTAGGTGATGAGCCACTTCGCAACGTCATAGATTTGATGGAGGTGGGTGAAGTTCAACCGGAGCTAAATGATGAAAACGAAGACGAACCCTCCATCTCTATCGATCCTCCATCACAAGCTCAATGCACCTCTCCAACAACAAAAGACGGAGAATTTGACGAGACTCAAATCGATTATATTGATCAAGCTCAAGAAAAAGGCGATGACCAACAAATATCCGTTCAACAACATCGATCTATTGCTAAGGATCATCCTATCGATCAAGTCATCGGCAATCTCAATCAAGGCGTAAGAACTCGTTCACATATTGCAAGTTATTGTGAGCATCAAGGCGTAAAAATGTTTGCCCTCGAAAGCAACACTTTGATCAACCGAAGAAATGACATGAACGTTGTTAATAGAGAAATGGCAATCAAAACCCAAATCACATACTTGTGCAACGGAGAAAAGGTTGAAATTTCTAGCTTCAACCAAAAAAACATTTGAGATGGATAAGTCGTTGGATATGTTAATTTTACCTATACCGATTACCTTTCCCTTGGAGTTGTCCCCAAATGTGATCTTGTATTTGAGGTCTTTCTCCTATTCTAGTGAGGTGAACATACGAGACAAACCGGTCATATGTTGAGCACAACCACTATCGAAAATCCAATGCCGACCACAGCTCTTATAGTTCACGTACACACAAGATCAAGTTTGGAATTTAAGTACCCAAGATTTCGTCTTGGTTCCTTTAGGGTTAGTCACCAAACACTTGGGCATCCAAATAGCCTTTACATTTTTATCATCTTTGATAGCAACAATGTATTTAGCAAAAGTGGAGCCTTTTTCTTTAACAACATGAAGTTAGCATTTAAAACTTAAGTTTGAGACATGAATTTGGATGATCTAGCTAAAGTGCAAGTAACGGCTCTATTATCTATGCCCTTACAAAAATGACAATGGGTACTCGCCTTGACAAAAGTAAGCTTGGGCTTATCCCAACCGCCCTTGGGCAAATCCCCGGGGTTGAATCCCAATCCATGCTTGCCCAAGTTGTACCGCCCAAGGTGTACCTTTGCCCCTGAAGCACCTTGTCAAGGTTTCAGCACCCAACAATTGATTTAGCCAATTTAGTGTCTAATTATTCAATTCTATACTTTAAAATCAAATTGTCGCTTATTAAAACAAAAAGCAAAACCAAAAGTACCCAAATTGCACACATTTTCAAATGAAGGTGTGGCACTAGCGGATGATGAAGAGCTAGTATTTAGAGTGATGGTGGTGACCAAGCAATTGAAGTGTCAAGAGACAAGCTAAATGGACTGTTAATAGTGTCAATTAAATCACAAGTCACACCCACATCACATTTAACAATTGAGCAATCATTGATAACAAGATCATTATTAGACTTAGTCTTAGATTTATCATTTTCTAGAATTTCAATTTGATAATTAAGAGCATCATAATCATCTTCTAGAGATTCATATTTCTCAAGCTAAACTTCAAATTTATTAGTGAGCTCTTTGTGCACCTTTATCAACCTTTTGCAGTTAGACTTTTCCTACTCTATAACGTTATTTAATTTATCAATTAAGCTAATAAGCTCAATTAGAGATACCTTTTCTTTTGTTACCTTATCTTCCAAAGCCATAAGACACATTGGAGATGGAGAGTTGTTGATGGCGACTCCGGTGTCCTTAGCGGTATGAGATTCATCCTCGGAGGTGTCCGTCCAAGAGTCTTCATCATCGGTGATCCACTCCCCAACAATCTCATTTTGCTTGTCGGCCATTAGACAAAATCTTTATCTAGGGATAGCTGGTGGATCATTCTCTTCTTGATGGCGAGTCGACTAAACCATAAGCTCTTGTGTTTTCTTTTTCATCGGATGAGTAGGATGATGATGAAGAGTTTAAACACTCCTTGACTTCTTAACTACAAGAACCTTCCTTTTGTCCTTGAATTTGTTCTCACTCTTGAGATAGTGCCCATGCTTCTTCTTGTCATCTTCATCTCCCTCTTGATCTTTAAACTTGCTTTTGCTCTTCTTATTTATGGGACAGTCTGCCACCAAGTGACCTTTTTCTCCGTACTCATAGCATCTCTTTTTGGAGATGGGTTTTCGTCCTAATGATGAGCCTCCGTTCCTAAAGGTCATCGTCTTGATCAATTTTCTTCAGCACTCAACGAGAAGAGCTAACTCTTCTATCTCCGGAATCCCTTAATCGGAGCAATCATCATTACTTTTTTCAACCTTCTTCTTCTTTGATTTGGTTTGAGTGGGAAGAGCAATAATCTTCTTAGCATGAGAAGCATCTTCATAACCATTAATCCTCATCTCATACGAGACGAGCTTTCCGAGGAGCTTGGTTGGAGTGAGAGTTTTCATCTTTTTGCTACTATTTTGAAGCATAGTAACAAACGGCTTGAACTCGAATGGAGCGATGCCGAAAATTTTCCGGCATAAATCAATATCCTCCATGGGCTTGCCACACATGCCAATGTCGTTGATGATCGGGTTCAACTTAGAGAACATATCATTCACACTCTCATTAGGTAGCATCTTGAAATGATCGAATTGTCTCCTACCGAGAGCTAATTTCTCCTCTACTAGCTCCGAACTAGCAACATGGATTTCTTTTAAAGTTTTTCAAAGAGTAAATTACACTGTTGCCCCTTAAAGTTGGTCGAAAATCTCACTTAGCCCCCTAAACTTTGTTTTGTCCGCTGCGGCCCCTTAAAGTTGTTTCCGGGTGTCACAAAGCCCCCAGAAAGTTGGATTTTGTTGCACCACAACCCCCGGAAGTTGGCTTTGGGTGCTAAAAAAATTAGCCTGCGTGACACCTGGAAACAACTTTAAGGGGCCGCAGCGAACAAAACAAAGTTTAGGGGGCTAAGTGAGATTTTCGACCAACTTTAAGGGGCAACAGTGTAATTTACTCTTTTTCAAATTTCACTACCTTTTGTGAGATTTCTAATACGATTCAACACATCAACACTCATATTGGAAAGTAAGGCATTCCTATCTATGGCATTGTAACACCGATATTCCATCTCGACGGGAGTGAGAGACAAGGGATTGATGAGAGCCGGATAGCCGGTATTATAAGCAATCCAAACATCATAGCTAAGAGATTATAGATAACATTACATTCTAATTTTTCAATGGGAGTAATTTGTGCCATTGAAATTACAAGCTTTTCTTATGTCAATCTTAGCACCCTCCTTGGTCGCCATATCCTAGCGGTTAAGGTACAGCGGAAGAACTTGGCTCTGATACCACTTGAAAGGATCTCTATGGCCTAGAGGGGGGTGAATAGGCAAATTAAATGACATGCACTAGTAATCTAATCCATCTCAGCAAAGCACTCAAGCAATTTATATCAATTCATGCGAAAGATAAATGCAGAAGTAAATGAGACAAAGGAGTAGTGACACGGTATTTATTTCACCGAAGTTCGGAGCCGCAATTCTTACTCTTCGTTGAGGCTAGCCCTTGCGCACAAGTACCGGCTCACTCTTGAGCCACACGCCTCACTTACTCCCCGGTAGTTGTTCCGCCAATCTAGCGAGCTGGACTCGTCACCTATACACCGACTCGAGAGTAGCCGCACGGCAAGGCCTAATTCTAAGCCCACGCCTTTGAGAAAAACACCGTCTTCAAGAGTAATAAGTCCGAAATGGCTCAATCATGCCAAATCGAAGGACTTCCATGAAGCTCGATTCGGGGGAAGGTAGATGGTTGATGAATTAGTGTAGAAAAGGCTCTAGAGCACCGTAAGATGAGTAGATGTTGGCTATGGGTGAAATGGAGCATCAAACCTCATAAATGGTTGCCTACCAAACTCAATTTATACCCCCGCAGAGAAACTAGTCGTTCAAGCTCGGGAAAATTCCAAAAACTAGCCGTTACAGTAACAATCGGACCTGGTCCGTGGCTGCAACCAAGTCTCAGAACAGCTGGAACACGTACTGTCGGACCCGGTCCGATGGTGGTTGGACCCGGCCCGATGGAGGTTAAGGCACCGGAACAAGGTACCGTCGGACCCAATGCAACGACGGTTGGACCCGGTCCGACCAGCAATAGAAGAAGTCAATTAGGGTTTGTGCCTATCAGACCCAGTCTAACGGCGGTCGAACCCAGTCCGATGAGCACTGACGATGAACGGGTTAAGGGAATTTTGATCTCATTTTGACTTTAGGTATTTATCGGATGCTTGTGGACTAAGAGAAAGAATAGGGACTAAAGAGAAGTAAAGACTCAGAATGATCGAACCAATTAGGCCCTCTTTAAGCATGGGCAACAAAAGTAAAAACCTAACTACTACTAAACCTACACATGGCCTCTTCACTCGCCCGATCATGCTTATATGATCTTGAAGCAGCTCAAATGTTTGCCGAAGCCTCGCTAGGGTTTCATGAAAGGACGAAAAACTCCCTAGCACTAATCTTTACGCAAATGTCCACGTCATCAATGCCAATAAAATAATTAGGGCTCAACGATGCTCACACGTGGCTCAGTGGCTAGCGTTGTCGTTGTGTGGGCTGCCGGCTTGTGTTCGAGCTTCGCTCGACGCAGTATCGCATGTTTCTCCGGGATGTAATCCTGGGTCGGTACACCCGGGATTAGATCCCGAGGGGCACGCGTGCGCTTTTAGTGGGACTTCGCGTGCCCACGGACTCTTTCAAGTTTCTGTGTGCTTATTGAACTGCACGCGTGTGTTGGATGTGAGTGCGTTGGTGTGCGTGTGTTGGATGTGAGTAAGCGTGCGTTCGTTCGTGTTGTAACAGTACCCCTTAAAAAATGGTTTTTTTCATGAGTGCCATTACAAAGTTTCAATTATTCATATTTACCATTACAAAACGCATATTCTTATTCATACCATTCTTTCTGCAACTATGTATCATAGATGCCATTGTCAGGGTTTTTTGAGCTTTTCTAGTATATATGAGGTTCGAATACGCGACGAAATACAGGAATACGCTCCTGACAGGTAGGCCCCACCTATCATTCTCAAAGCATCTTCTTCCTTCCTCCTCCTCCTCCTCCTCCTCCTCTCTCTCTCTCTCTCTCTCTCTCTCCCATCTAGCTCACCGGTGGCAAGCCCCCCTACGGCTGCCTCCTCCTTCTGCGTGCTCGCGGGCACGACGGCGGCAGCGAGCTCCGGTGAGGTGGGAGGTGGGAGGAAGAAGGAGATGAGAGGATGACACTTGGGACCCACATGTCAGAAGCGTATTTTGATTGTACTTTAGTGTTGTATATCTTATAAATCTTCCGTAAAACCTTATAATGACATATGTGATAGTTATTTGTAAAAGTAATGGTATTTAAAATAATATGCGTTTTGTAATGACAAATCCGAGAAAAACGAACTTGATAATAGCATGTATGAAAAAATCCTTAAAAAAATACAATCCCACCCTGTCCCGTCTATTCACTATTCCCCACGCCCTCTCTCTCTCCGTCTCCCTCTCCCGTGTGAGACCAAAGGAAGACGAAAAACATGGACATGGCCATCGACACGCCGTCGCCGTCGCCTTCCGCCTCGCCGGCGGCGGCCGTGCGGCAGACGCGCGCGGCGGAGTCGGTGCGGCTGGAGCACCAGCTGGTGCGGCTGCCCCTGGAGACGCTCAAGTCCACCACCCGCACCAACCACCGCCTCGCCGAGAAGGAGATCGCCGCCGTCCTCTCCTCCGCCTCATCGGTTGCCGCCGCCCCCGGCGACAACGGCGCCGCCACCGTCGACCACCTAACCTCCCTTGTCTCCCGCCTCCACGGCCTCAAGCGCAAGGCACTGCTTCCCTATTCCCCTACACATCCCCCAATCTCGCCAAATCATGCTTGCCCCAGAAAAGATTCCAATTTTCTGATTCCCTGGTTCTTGTGTTTGGATATTAGTGGGGAAAAATCGTATCTTTTGATGTTTCCTTGCTGATAATTCATTTTTTAAAACATCATGCCGATGAATTCATCCCTGATGGCGTCTTTCAGATGGAGGAGGGTGCGCGGGCGGAGGAGTTTCAGGTGCAGAGGTGCCGGGCGCGGCTGGACCGGCTGGCGGCCGCCAGCACAGGCGACGACCCAAACTGGGAAGACATGCGGCTGAAGCGGATCCTGGTTGATTACTTGCTGCGGATGTCCTACTACGATACCGCGACAACGCTCGCCGAGGCTTCTGGCATTCAGGTATAGGAATGGTGTGCAAGGGGGCATCCCGAGAAGGGATTTTGGTTGATTCATGTAATTATGTAGTCTATTCTGACTTCACCTGCACAATAAGGTTATGTGTTTCTATTTAGGAAACTGTTAACTAGGCAACTATAATTAGTAAAAGGGTATGAAAAAATTATCAGAAAGATAAAGAGCTGGCACAAAGTGCATAACCTGGCCGTAGGGAAGAACTTTTGATGTGTCAATGTGATGTTACTACAATAATTAGGAATAGAGACGATGCTAGTGCATTGGAAGTATAGAAAATCTAGTTTAACAGCAGCAAGTAGGCAGGTATTACCTTATGAGGACTTGTCTATTGAATTGCCATTTAAGATTTAACTAGACATAAATTCACCTTCTTCGGAACTTGAACTAGAGGTGGTCGATGTAGACAATCGAAGCTATGTGAGTAATATTGTAAAGAAGGCATCGGTTCAAACGTCAAAGTCCAAATAAATATTTCTGAATCTGAATCTAATGGTACATTCCTGTTCACCTCCTTTTCATGTTATGATATATCATATATTCATGTTCACCTCCTTTTCATATTTATTCCTTGAACTGGTGCCTTCATTCTGTATTTGACTGATATATTATTGGCTGTATGATACAACCCCAGTTGAATATTACACGCACAGCCCTTCTTCCCAAAAAAGGAGATTTTATTACTTCATGTTTAGACCAGCTTTCATGCCTTTCTTATAGGAACACTAATGGACGGTATACCGTTGGTACAATATAGGTGTTTTATATGGTGTTTCATGCGTTTCATGTGGTGTTTCATGAGCATTTTGTGTGTGGCGTTTCATGAGTGTTTCACATGGTGTTTTACGTATACCATTCTAATGGTATACCGTCTAAGTAATAACCCTCTTTATTATGGGAAGATAGTGGGATTGTGCTATGTTTAATTGTTTATTTGTGCTCGCCTAATCGTCTGTTACATCTAGGTGTCTAGTTTTCTTCTTACTGCAGTGCTCTTCTAGAGTTCAGTGTCCACCAAAGTTCTATTCTGGTGGCAGGCCAGCAACCAGTGTGTAATTGCTGCTTGTACAGGCTGGGTGGGATAAATTGGGTAGGTGGCCAAGGCGAGAGGTGCCCCCTGGCGCCTAGGTGCTAGCCCTCCTAGGCGGCTGCCTAGGGCAACACTGCTAGAGTTCCCCTGCTTCATTTATTTCAAAATGACTCTGTAATGTAGAATTGAAGATGACCTAAGTTACTTTCTCTTCCTTCTGCACATGATTCTAACTGCCGTATCCAATTATATGTGATTATTTGTCAGTAGGCCAACATGCTGTATTGTGATTTTGGTGCTATTTTGCGATTATTTGTTAGCAGCTCATGTTGCTTTGTGCTTTGGTTCCATTGTGTAAACAATAAACTGTAGCATCTTTTTTAAATATGATATTTAGAGCTGTTTTCCACCACAATCTGAATACCTTTTACAATAATGATAATAAGACTGGTTATTAATCGAATCATGCTGGAACCAAGACTTTTAATATTTATTGCCTTTGTTGACAGTCATGGATAATTGGATATTATTTGGAACCTAACCTAACCATTCACTGTTGGTATGCAGGATCTTGTTGATATTGATGTCTTCCTAGATGCAAAAGGAGTGATTGATTCTCTTCAGAATAAGGAAATTGCTCCTGCTTTAGTTTGGTGTGCAGAAAACAAGTCACGGTTAAAGAAATCAAAGGTTTGTTTTACTTTCTGCTATTCCACCATTGATGTTCTTCCATTTAGTTTTGAGATGGAATAATGTATCTTCATATATGATAGGATACTGGTAAACGTGGTGGTCGCATTGACCTCTGACTATTGATTGTTCTTATTGCTATCAGTCATGTTTGTTTACTTGTTGAATTTCTTCATTTTTCCTGGATCCGAAAAAGAAAAAAGAAAGAAAAAATCATCTTTGTGTATGGTATATCAATGAATAAGAATGATTATTTGATGTTTATTGCTGTCATTTCCCGAACAAAGTTTGCTACCTTCTGACTGACATATATCTTTTACCTTGATTATCTTGATTCTGCCTATTGTCTAGTTCATTAGTGTCTTCTTTTATTTTCCCTGCAGAGTAAGCTCGAGTTTTCTCTGAGGCTCCAAGAATTTGTTGAGCTAGTCAAGGCAAAGAACTTCATGCAGGCTATAGCATATGCTCGGAAATACCTTGCTCCCTGGGGGGCTACACACATGAAAGAATTGCAGCGTGTTACGGCAACATTGGTATTTAGAAGCAGTACAAACTGTGCTCCTTACAAGGTAACATGCCTTGGTTATGTTCTCTTTAGTTTTTGCTATGTCACTGCACCACAAGTATGATAGTAACTGGAGTTAGTTTTTCATGCTTAAGTATGGATCTTGGAACATATATACATGCATAGTCATTGATCGCAAATTTGGTATCAGTTCGAGGTGGATTGCTGGAGCTATAGAGTGAAGGTTTTGGCTCTTGGCTGACACCTTGTGTTTTATTCGCAGGTCTTGTTTGAGCAAAACCAGTGGGACAGTCTTGTGGATCAGTTTAAGCAAGAATTCTACAAAATGTATGGCATAACACTGGAGCCATTGCTGAACATCTACCTGCAAGCAGGCCTGACAGCTCTCAAGACTCCGTATCCTTTGCATGAGCAATAGCTTTGTTTCTTGCTTCACTTATTAGTTATTACCATTTCATTTAGCTTGTATTGTAATTTGAATATATTGTTTATTTCCTCCTTGACCCTGTAAAGATTCTGTTTTGAGGGTAACTGCCCCAAAGAAGACCCCTTGTCATTGGACGGCTTCCGGAAACTAGCGGAGCCCCTACCATACTCAAAGCAGCACCACTCGAAGCTCGTCTGCTACATAACCAAGGAGCTCATGGATACCGAGAATCCACCGCTCGTTCTGCCAAACGGCTATGTGTATAGCACCAAGGTACATGCTGAGCTGAGCTGAGCTGAGCTGCTGTAGGCCTGTAGTCAACCTCTCAATGCAAACATTCAGACTGAACTTAGAATATTGCGTGTGTGTGTTGTACCTCAGGCACTTAACGAGATGGCCAAGAAGAATGGCGACACGATCACTTGCCCCAGGACAGGCGCCACCTGCAAACTCTCGGACGTCGTCAAGGCTTACATCTCCTGATGATCTTCATGCGTAGCTCATCTTGGAGGGACACTGATCTGCTGCCACTCGCGGTCTGAATGTACATAGAACTACCATGGGCACATTACGCATCCTCTCATGAGTTAGATTTTTGAGTTGTGGTGCAAAGCAAAACGAAACCATTGAAACTATACTGATTTCAATGCTCTACTTCTCCTTGACGTAATTTATGCTCGTTCTCATGAGTCATGCATATTATCAACGCAATCCTTTTTCCATCAAAGAAATTTACAGGATCTGATAATCGGATTGAATTTTGAATTTTACCTCGAGTCCGGTTGGTAGGATCGATCAGACTGATTTTTTTGCTGACAATCATTAGCCGGTAATTTCAAATAGAAAATTAAAATTTAAAATATTGATGATAATCTGCTGAAAAACAATCAAATTGTATAGACATTTTTGATAGAATTTCTATAAAATTCATCCAAATTTATTTGAATTTTGAATTTGAGAACTGATTTGGTTTTCAACCGCTTGTAAATTTCGAAGCTCTAACGCAAGAAAGAGGGAGAGTTTCCTCATAAAAGAAAAGAAAAGCAAAGCAAGAGAGAAACTAGTAGAGCTGGCCAAATGGGCCGCGGGGCGGTGCGGTGTGTTGCGGTGCGTATGTAGGCAACATATCCCGTGTACACATGGGTTCCCGTGTAAACCCCGTGTACACCAACTATTGCTAATCAATTAAAAATGTTTGAAAATGATCATATTTTATTTGATGCTGTTAGCCATATGAAAGCTAAATATTTAAAATACTGGAGAGATATTCCATTCTTATATTCTTTTGCTTTTATTTTAGACCCTAGAGCTAAACTTCCTGGATTAACTAATGCTCTAACACAACTTGGTGCTGCTACTGGAATTGATTATTCAAATTATTTTCTACAAGTTAGAAGTAAACTTAATGATTTATATAGAAAATATGAAGAAAAGTATGCAGGAGTTCGTCCACCACGACCATCACCAGTCCAACAGACGCGGAGAAAGATGTCCTTTTGGAAAACTATCACGGGGAAGGACACTTCAAGTTCTTCGGGCGGTTCAACTCGCCCGACTGCACAAGCATCCCGCGGAGCTGTTGGCGAGTTTGCCTCCTATCTAGCAAAAGATGTCGTCGACTTTCAAGAAGAAGAGTTCAATATTCTTCTATGGTGGCGGCAACAGACATATCTGGTGTTATCCATACTAGCACGGGATGTGTTAACTGTTCCGGTTTTCACAGTTTCTTCCGATTCCGCTTTTAGCCTCGCTAGAAGAATACTGGAGGAGAGACGGACTTCTCTCCATAGTGATATGGTCGAAATACTGCTGAGTACAAAGGATTGGGCATTAGCCGAAAGACGACAGCAAAACATCGCCGCCGAGAGACACAATGAAGAGTTGGCGGCTTCATTCGGGGGCTTAGAACTTGATGACTAATAGAAGGGCCCAATTTTTTTATTCTTGTATTGTAGAGCTTTAGGCTGTACTCTTTTTTCTTTACCAAGGTTTTCTCAAATTGAGTTTTTACTTGGTAAAGTTTTTAACGAGGCAGCCATGTAAATACACGTTAATAAAAAAGCTCTGCAATGCATTTTTTATATTTCTCCGTATATATTTCAAATTTTAAAATTATTTACATTAATTATGGTTCACATTTCTGAATTTTTTTGGATTTTTTTGATTTTTTTGAAATTTTATACGAAAACGGGCCCAACCGAACCAACCGAACCCGGGCCAGCCCGGTTCTCCCAGTGAACCGAACCTGGGCCGGACAGCCGGCCCGTTGGTTCGTTTGGCCCGGTTCGCATAGTAACCGGGCCGGAAACCAAACCGGGCTGGCCCGGAACCGAACCGGGCCGGCCCGTTGGCCAGGTCTGGAAACTAGGCACTGATCGGACTCATGGGTCGTAAGCCGCGCGAGCGAACTCATACCAATCAAAGGTCCAGCCCAATTCATGCCCAGGAAACCTAACCGTTCGATCGGAGGCCCCTAGATCCAACAGCCCACACTATTTGTCCCTCTCTATAAAGCCAATCTCCACTCGGCGGCGCAAACCCTAGCCGCCCACCCCCCACCCCACCTCACCCGAACCCCCCGCCGCCGCCGCCGCGCCGGCGATCCCCCTACCGCCGCCAAGATGCAGATCTTCGTGAAGACCCTGACGGGCAAGACCATCACGCTGGAGGTGGAGTCCTCGGACACCATCGACAACGTGAAGGCCAAGATCCAGGACAAGGAGGGCATCCCGCCGGACCAGCAGCGGCTCATCTTCGCCGGCAAGCAGCTCGAGGACGGCCGCACCCTCGCCGACTACAACATCCAGAAGGAGTCGACGCTGCACCTGGTGCTCCGCCTCCGCGGCGGCGCCAAGAAGCGCAAGAAGAAGACGTACACCAAGCCCAAGAAGCAGAAGCACAAGCACAAGAAGGTGAAGCTCGCCGTCCTCCAGTTCTACAAGGTCGACGACGCCACCGGCAAGGTCACCAGGCTCAGGAAAGAGTGCCCCAACGGCGAGTGCGGCGCCGGGACCTTCATGGCCAACCACTTCGACCGCCACTACTGCGGCAAGTGCGGCCTCACCTACGTCTACAACCAGAAGGCCTAGGCTTGCTTGAGCAGAAGGTGGCTGCTTTCCTCTGCTTTCCCTACCCACAGAGCCCCTTTAGATATGCGCTTGTCTGTCTTGAAAAATCGAAAAACCTTGAGTACTAGTTTATTGGATGTTGGAACGCATGTTACTGAGTTGATGTGATGCGAGTTTACTTCTGTTTTTCCTTCTGGTATTATATTGGATGATGATATTGTTCCCCTGTTTGGTCTTATGATTCTTTCTTTGCTCTGGTATTGATGGGATCATTGGGGAAGATAGCAAAATTGATCATTGAGATTGAAAATGGTGCAGGTGACGGGGGTGTTGCCGATCCCTTAGTTGAGTTCTTTTGCAATTTATTGAAATATTGCTAGCCAGGGATGTCAGATGTGTCAAGATAGTGATTATTCTCTGGTCAATTAATCCTTTTTCTGTTTTGTGGTGCATTAATTTTGGAGGTATGTGTCTTGTTTTAATTTAGGCGCTTGTTTACAATTATTAAGTCTTTGGAGGAAGTGCTTCTCAGTGGGATCATAGTGTGCAGTCAGATCATAGTGTATGCTAGGTTTGATGTTATTGATTCGGTACTACAATTTGTTTTGTTATGTCGTGTGCATCAAAACATAGGCAGGATTAGTCATCAAAATATAGGCAGGATTAGTCGAGTATCAAGACATCAGGATTAATCGATTAGATTGATTGTTTGCACTATCTACTGTCAATGGCTAGTCACCCTGACCCTGGTGGACAGTTGGGCGGTTGTTTTAGTAGGATTTCACTGTTATCCATTGGTGTAAACCTTGTACCTGGTGTTGTGGCCTGTTTAAAAAATATTTTTAGCCCTTGTTTGATAACAAACCAAATCAAACTGTTTCATTTGTTAAGCATTACCGTTGCCATGTACAGTAATAAATAATATATGTGTGTCCTGCTTGTAATTTAGAATGTATAAGGATATCTTGGGAATATTTTTTTGCATTTATACAGGCTGCATTATTTTCTTGGAAAGATGCTAGGTAGGTTTAGTTTGTTAAGAACTGATATAGAGAATGATTATTATGCTTTCATCATTTTATTTTGCACATTGGGTATGCATGTCTTGAGTAGGTTTCTGGTTATATTGGATTACACATTTGAGTCATTGGCATGAAACTTCACATTTGAGTTGGCATCCAGATTTTGAGTCAAATTTGAAGTTCTTTGTTAGCTCAGCCTCTGTTATCCAGATTGACATTGTTTGACTTGTTTTATGATGGTAAGCTAAGTACACACATGATAGCTGTGTGCAATCTCAAATACAGAATCATGGACAGCAGAGAACAGATAAACAGGCTAATGGTGCCGGGAATTGCCTATTGGTGCTGGGAATTGCCATGCTATTCAGTGCGATGAATGCTTGGTATTGTGCATATCTAACTCAAACCTTTAGGCCCTGTTCTTTTGAGCTGATCTGAACTGCTGAACGGTTGAAATGATTGAATTTTGAGGGCTTTTCAAAGTAGCCTCGAGATTCAGATACATTTTGTTTGACTTGTTTTTTAAAGTGTTCGGACCCAACTTCGAAACAGCGAAAAAACGGACTAAAAAAACTCAAAATCATATATGTTTTCAAAACGTAAATAAGTCGTTTAGGTCTTATAGTTCCGAATGGTCGATTAAATTTTGATCTGCTAGAGCCGATCGTAAATCTCACTGTTTGTGTTAATAATATAAACTACCTCAGTCCTGTCGTAAAATTTGATTGGAGTTGCATCGTTACCAGAGCACGCTGGCATAATGCAAGAATAGTGAAGTTGGCTAAAAAAAGGGTTATATTTCTTCTCTTCAATATAAGTTCGGTAATAAGCGTAACGATCCTACAGTAATAAGCGCAATGACCCTACCATTTGGCATAACGCAAGATGACCCTACCCTACCATTTGGCAAGACGCAAGAACGGCAGTGAGGTTGGCTGAAAAAGAGACGCAAAAAAAAAAAATTCAGATTTGTAGGGCGCAAAAAAAAAATTTGTTGTTCGGTAATGAAAGGCGTAGCTGCTAATTAGGTGGCCTTTGGCCCATAATACCCCTGCGTGATTAGCTCATGCACATATCACAGTTTCCATTCGTTCCGTCATGCAAGTCCTAGTTTTCCAGCGCCCTTTCCTTCTATTCATCACGCAGGCAGGTCTACAAATTGCGAGCGAACGCAGATGAAGTACGGGGTGAGGCGGATGATGGCGGATGAGCAGGCAACGCAGGTGTCCGACGGTCTTGGAGAGTCAGCGGCGGCTCCTCCACCGGACAACTCCCATGCCGCAGTGGCTACCGGCTTGCGCGTGGCGGCGGTCGCCCTGGTCTCTGCGGGGAACCGTCTGCATGGTGGCATGAGCTTGGCGTCTAAAGGCATGCGCGTGGCGACGATTGGCTTGTGCGACGCTGCCGATGCCTTGAGCGCGACGACTGCAAGAGATGGGCATGGTGAGACGGCCGCGGACCTGCATGGCGTTGCGGTCGAGGCATCTATCCACGATTCGACGCTCGATGGCCTACGCGTGGCGGCCGACGCCCTAAGTGAGAACAACAGAAGAATCATGCAACATGCGGAAGGGGCGCAATTAGCACATAGCGAATCGTCTGCAATCAACACGTCGTGGAGTAATTATTCTCTTCACCAGATAACAGGGGCTGCATGGGAATAAAAAGTTGTGAGCCAGGCTGCCTTGGTATCAGCGCAAAATTTAATACTCCCTCCGTTCCAAAATATAAGGCGTATTTTGACTCCACAAAAGTCTTTAAAGGTAAAGTTTGACTGTTAGATTCCTCTATTATATATTATGAATTATTGCAATATAATATTGTATCAAAAAGCGCTTTGAAATATGAACAATTTGGTACAACTTTGGTATACTGACGATGCATATTATTTGATTTATTTATGATCAAAATTTACTAAGTTTGACTTTTCTCCAATCAAAATACGTCTTATATTTTGGAACGGAGGGAGTACGTCTTATAAATCCGAATGGAGGAAGTATTTTAGTTGCTCATTGTTTTTGTGCAAGTATTCTTCATTGATGACATGTGTAGCAGGACATATTATCCTTTTTCCCATCTTGCCTCCTGGGGGAGGGCTAGTTTTGATTGAGGGGGGTTGAGGGGATAACCGGCTCTCTTTCTCATTTCCTCTTACCTTTTTGGCCAGTGCCTAGGCATTAGTGTGATTATGGGGCCATCACATTCTATATGGCTTGCATCAAATAGTGTCGACTGACCCTGTGATGCTTTGGCAGGTTCATGAGGTACACTTTAGTAGAACACACCCTGCTTTGATAGCATATGGGCCTGAACATGTTGTCTTCCCTCCGCTATCTCTTCCTCGCTTGTCAGACACTATCTCTTCTTCAATCCTTGTACTCACATTTTTAGTTGTGCTTTCACCTCTTTGTGTCCCTAGCTTGTAATCAACACGAGAGTGACTTTTAGCGAGTTATATGGCCACGACGTACTTCCTTTCTTTTTCTCTCTTATCCGCAATGAGTGTTCCCCGACATCCTTCCATACAACGTCTTCTCCCCATCTGATCTCTAAGAGAATACTAACACATTTTGTAGACAGAGATGAGAAAATAGTTATCATCCATGTATAGGGAGGTACGAGGAGTGTTCCTTAGGCACTAGACCAACCACCCCGCTCTTAGACTAGGCGGGTCCTAAGCGATTGGTACGAGACGATTAAACAGTTCTAGGCTATTAATAATGGAATAAATCCATGTTACACATTCGAACTATCAAAAAAGTATATCCTACGCCCTAATCTATACAACCAGTTTTTTAAACAGCCCAAAGTATGAAAACCAAATCAATTTACACCCTGTAGTGGTATCAGGGCCATTTATCACAAACGTGGATTATGCCAATAAATAGCATTTGCAATAGGACTATATGCTTAGAGAGGACAAGAACGTGAGGCTTGTTCGATTCTACAAAAATAACAATGGTTCGCTGGCTTATTTATCGACGTGGAAGGTTGAGTGGGAGGAGACC
This sequence comes from Raddia distichophylla, assembly GCA_005191435.1. Classification (NCBI taxonomy): domain Eukaryota; kingdom Viridiplantae; phylum Streptophyta; class Magnoliopsida; order Poales; family Poaceae; genus Raddia; species Raddia distichophylla. Next base: position 477,495 of record SPJY01027641.1, on the reverse strand, counting down.
GTCTTGGCATATGCCACATCTGATCTGCGATAAACGACCCCAAACCAAATCAAAATATATTTAATGATAAAACAAGTCACAATAAAATAAATGACATTTACATAATTTTTTTGAATAAGACGAATGGTCAAACGTTTGTTCAAAAGTCAAAAGTGACAAATATTTTGATACGGAGGGAGTAGCATGCAAATTGATCTGGGTTTGGTACTTTGGGGTGTTGAAAAGCTGGTTTTATAAATTGGACTTATTGGTGACATGATTATATCATAGACTTTTTACTGGAAAATAAACCACACACATACATAAGTATTTCTACGTTGCGAAACATCAGTACATGGATAAAATAGCCACACATTACGGCCAAAGCATTTGTTTACATGCAAATTTCATTTATCCGCCTAGGCTCTAGGTCTCTCCACATCCGTCTAGCACCTAGGTACCTTTGGGCACGTGGAAGTATGAACAGTGATGGTCTTAGGCATGCGCACACATGGGCAATCAACTCATCCTTTAACTTCGTTTATAACAAAGATGAGGCTAATATCAAAATAAACATTAGGGAAACAATATTTACATACAAGACTTTTCACTAGAAAATAAACCACACACATACATAAGTATTTCTACGTTGCGAAACATTAGTACATACATTACAGGCAAAGCATTTGTTTACATGCAAATTTCATTTATCCGCTTAGGCTCTAGGTCTCTCCACATCCGTTAGCACCTAGGTAACTTTGGGTATGTGGGAGGAGGATGAACAGTGATGGCCATAGGCATGCACACGCATGGGCAATCAACTCAACTTAACTTCATATATAATATAACAAAGATGAGGCTAAGGTGCAATCAAAATAAACATTAGAGAAATAATATTTACATACAAAAACTTACAACGCGATGCTTCGTTAATATTATTTGCTACAATGCTCTAAGTAAATTTTAATAGTTTTTTTATTTGATCCAACGGTCTTGAACCGTGAGAACAACATTCGGGGATTTGAAAGATTGTCCTGTGACCATCAAAATTTATATTCTTTTCCATATTTTTTTACGATCACAAAAAATTGTCTTTTCTAAATCTTTTCTGAAAGAAAAAACTTGTGGCCATGAGCAAAGCGGTGCTACCACAGAAATATCAATATATACAGAGAGATTCTGGGCAAAATAGATAAATAAATTAATATAAAAAATGATTTTGCTCATTTCTAGACGCCTGCATAAGCCAAGTAGCGCATACGATTTTCCAAGGCGCCTGCGTTATACATGCGCGCGCGGCTGTCTAGCGTTGATGGTGTGCAGCTACTTGGCGTTGATGGCGGAGGCGGCATGCATGGCAGGCGTTAATCGCAGCATTAACTGCAATGTTAATCACGGAGGATGCAGGCAAGTGCATGGCCACAACGTGATGCCCGGTTAGCAAGTAGCAACAAAACATGTTTCCCCATGTTTTAATTTAGACTTATTTTATGTGAAAAACAATTTGTTTTATATTGTGATGTTTATTTTTACTTGATAAAATCAATGCAAACGAGATGTAAATACTTCAATACCAAATCATACTTAGTTGCATGCCTTTTTTCTTAGTTTAGATTTTTTACAGCTTTTATACTATTTTTTAGTCGTGTTTGTTATTGAAATTTCTATGTTTTTATATTAAAAATTCAATCATCTGTGTTAAATGCTAAAACGCAGATGCCATGCACCGCAGCTGGTCCCTTGAAAAAAAAAAAGCTCACTCCGACTCTCCGGGTTTGTGGCTATGCTGCTTGGCGCGCAAAGAAAAATCCTACGTGGCAAGGGGCTAGCCAATCAACGCCTCATCGCGTCCCCGTAGTGGGCCCCACCCATGGCCGCCGCCGCCGCCGCCGCCGCGGCCGTCCCCGCCAGCGGCCACCGCCACCGCCACCACCGCCTCCTGGGCCCGCGCCCACGGCCCGGGCCGCGACGTCTGCGCCTCCCCGCGGCGGCGGCCTTCGCTTCTTGCTCGTCCGCCCCGTCCACCTCGTCGCAGTCGCTGTCGCCGACGACGACCCCGCAGGCCCAGCCCGCGGAGGGGGGAGGGCGGCTCGTGGCGGAGCTGGTGGGCGCGTTCGACGAGCTGACCGGTCGCATGGGGGAGGGCCTTGCGACCTCCTCGTCGTCGCGCCTGCTCTTCCGGGCGCTCAAGCTGGCCCTGCCCGGCCTCCGCGACTTCGACGGCGACGGCGGTCGGGCCCTCGCTCGAGCCCTCGCCGTCGCCGCCTCCCTCGCCGACCTCCAGGTACTATGCCTCCGCCTACCGCTACCTTCCTTCGATCAAGATTTCATACTTTGCGTCTGGTGTCTATGAATGGGCTTCTTGGCCATATGAGTTCCAAGTTGCTCGTTACCTTTTGCTTTTTTGCATCGTTGCATTCTTGGATGAAGTTCATAGTCTCTCTCTGTTTTTTTTTTGTCAAGTTTGCATATTGGAGCAAAAGCTTTGCTTATTTCATAAAAGACGGTTAGCTTGATTTGCCAAATTTGGTGACATGGAGCATTAGCAAGCTCTGTTATTTACATGGTGGTGAGACGATTTGTGGATATATTGCAGGCATTAACTGAGGAATTCTCAACAAACCACCAAAATGTTCATTCAAAGTTTGAATGAATATATCAAATTCTGTTTACGTCGAAGGAAAGCGCCAAATATATTGTTGACTGTAATCAGAATTTAGAAAGCACGGTGTACATTGAAGGAAACCGTCAAATATCGTTGTTGATGGCAATAAGAACTTAGAAAGCACGATCAGTTTTTATTGTTGTGGCAGTAATTTGCATCATTTCAAATTTCAGGCACACGTCAGCTACATCAATTCTGAAAATCAAGTCTAAGATATTCTTGCTCACTTTTATGTTACTAGTTATGCCATATCACAGTTTTTTTCCAAAACCCGATTTCCATTAACAAGCAATGGAAACAAAATAAGTGTCTTTACAACTACAAAAGCAGCTATCAGCTACCTGTGCTCGCACCAAGCATCCTCTTCCCTTCACAAGTCAGAATAGAGCCCAATGCCATAACACAGTTTAAGACTGGGTTTATTATCCTGTCATGTCTCTCATGCTTAACAGAACTTTTGAATTTTCTTTTTGTTCATGTCGTCAGATGGATGCTGAAGTTATTTCGGCCGGCATACTGAGGGAGGCGCTTGATGCAGGAACTGTAAGCATGAAGGATGTAAAAGCTCAGATTGGGATCAGCACAGCTCATTTGCTGCACGAGAGCTTACGGCTTAAGCATGCTCCTTCCAAGGTTGATGTATTGGATGATGAAAGTGCGAGCGCATTGAGAAAGTTTTGTCTTTCATACTATGACATCCGGGCAGTGATCTTGGAGCTTGCTCTGAAGCTTGATATGATGAGGCACCTTGACTACCTCCCAAGGTATCTGCAGCAGATAAAATCTCTTGAAGTGATGAAGATATATGCCCCAATTGCCCATGCTGTTGGAGTGAATAATCTATCACTAGAACTGGAGGATCTTTCATTCCGGTACTTGTTTCCTCAATCGTATAACCACATTGATCAATGGCTAACGAGCCAAGAAACTGATAGTAAGCTATTGATAAACACCCACAAGGAGCAGCTGCTTCAGGCACTGAAAGCCGATGACGAGTTGAACCAGATTGTACAGGACATCTCAATTCAAGGGCGATACAAAAGCCGTTTCAGTACTATGAAGAAATTAGTAAAAGATGGCCGGAAACCAGAAGAAGTAAAAGACATACTTGGTTTACGGGTAATCTTGGATCTTCGCTGTAATAACGACTCATTGGGTTCTGGCCCCAAGGCTTGTCACAGGACACACGAAATCATTCAGGCTCTTTGGAAGGAAGTGCCAGGCAGGACGAAGGATTATATCACAAGGCCAAAAGAAAATGGCTATCAGAGCTTGCATGTGGCAATCGATGTAAGTGAACCTGGTAAAATGAGGCCACTAATGGAGATACAGATACGTACCAAGGAGATGGACATGTCTGCTGTTGGTGGAGAAGCGTCTCACTCTCTTTACAAAGGCGGTCTTACTGATCCTGGAGAGGTGATCCTTCTGCCTAATTCTCAATCTTCATTCTTTTACTTTGGATTTAGCAAGTCACTAGATGTAGCTTCCATCACATTAGATAAGTGTGTTTCCTCTATTCAAGGATGTTAGATTTTGTGTCAAATATGTGTACAAGTAGGTTACATGGACTCTGTGTTGTAATAGGCAAGGTTAGTTTAGAGTTAGAGTTGGACTCTAACCAGATCTCCACTATATAAAGGGAGGCAACCCTGGTGTAACCAGGTAAACGACTTCAGAATATTAGTATAGGAAAGAGAAGATCAGCAGTCGGCATGTGGTCGTGACCAGGTCGGTCGGTGTGCTGCTGTATTATGTTTGGGGAGGAGCGCTCATAATCAGAGCCCGCAGATGTAGGCGAAAGCTGAACTACGTTACTTAACATCATGTCTCCTTGTGTCGTTCGTGATCTTGCATCGGCGTAAATCCTAACAAGTGGTATCAGAGTTTGGTTTACGAGGTTGGCTATACAGAAGATTTAGGGGGATACACGAGGTTTATGCATACATGGGCGCCGCGGAAAACGCCCTATCAGCGCAAGATGGAGGATGGCGGCGATCAACGATTCGATCGGTGGTGTCGGACACTTCGGGCAGGAGGCTCGAATCGTTCAATGGGTTACCGTTGGTAGTGATTGATCAGACGTGGCAATCAGGCTGACAAAATAGCTGGCGAGGTTGGCAGGCGCGAAGGATATCGGGTAGATCGGAACGGAAGGAGCAGTGATGCGACCGGATGTTGCACAGGAGGCGCTGCATCACGACACTAAGGACGAAGCCTTGTCGTGGATGCGGATAGCTAGGGTGCGGCATGTTTTACCGTGCACGGATAACGTGGTGCGCGGTGGCGGGCTGAGAAGTCTACTTGAGGGCAACCAACGTTCGGATATAAGTGTTCGCGCAAGACGCTGGAACGACTTTAAGAGGCAGAAGGTCATATTCTTCAAGGTGAAGTTTGTTAGGTTTTATGTCGAATATGTGTACAAGTAGGTTACATAGACTCTGTGTTGTAATAGGCAAGGTTGGCTTAGAGTTAGAGTTGTACTCTAGTCAGGCCTCCACTATATAAAGGGAGGTAACCCTGGTGTAACCAGATGAATGACTTCATAATAGTAGCATAGGCAAGAGCAGGTCAACGGTCGGCATGGGTCAGCCGGTGTGCTGTGGTATTATGGTTTGGGAAGAAGCGTCCATAATAAGAGCTCCGCAGATGTAGACGAAAACCGAATTGCATTACTTAATATCGTGTCTCCTGATATCGTTCGTGATCTTGCATCGGTAAAAATCCTAACAAGGGAAATGGAAAATTGAGAAACATTTGCTTGGCGAAATTTTATTTAATGCTGTTTTCTTCATGATATGCATAACATCAATCTTGCATAGAAGACTTCTTACTAATTGTTTTTTAGCGATCTTACTAAAATTGTCTCTGGGTCATTACTGGTCAGTTTAGAGCTTGCAACTTGGATGGTAGCTGCATGGTTTGTCTTATTTTATCAATCCTTGCACCTGACTGCTTACTTGATTCTGAAAATAGTGCATCTTGCAATGTTGGGGTAGTATAACGTATACCTTTCCTGAGAGTACACTTTTTTTAAAACAAATTGGGCATGGCTTAGAATAATCATTCCAGAAATATCTCCAGGCTAAAAGACTCAAGGTTATAATGTTGGCTGCAGCAGAGCTAGCAGCTCTGCGCCTTCGAGATCTCCCAACTAGTGATCAACGAGGAGGCGAATGCAAGAATCGGGCTTTCTGCCAGCTAGATAAAAACGGGGATGGGAGGATAAGCATCGAGGAGCTCACAGAGGTGATGGAAGATCTTGGTGCTGGGGGCAAAGATGCAAAGGACCTCATGCATCTACTTGATGCAAACAGCGATGGCTCCTTGAGCTCCGACGAATTCGAGACATTCCAGAGACAGGTTAACATCTGCAATTACCATTCCATTGCCTCATTCTGAAAATGCTATTCAGGACAAAAAAATCCTGATATTCTTCACATGTTCTGGGTTGTCAGGTTGAATTGATGAGGAGTTTGGAGGACAGTGACGATCACTACAGGAGGATACTAAAGGAGAAGCTGCAGGCAAATGACAGCACGGGCCTCATTCAGGTCTATCGCAAGGAGCTGGGTGACAAGCTGCTTGTAAGCTGAACTAAAACTAAACCAAGCCACCATATTGCTGTAGTTATGCTTTTTTGCATGCTGAATCGAGATTTGATCTCATCATTGACAATTGTACATACTTCCGCACAGTATATTTAGACATACTCAAGTCTGAAAAATTGGTGTTGTTTCTTAACTTCTTGCTTGAATTTTCCAGAGAATACGAGCAGTGCTGTATATTTATTAAATGCTGTGCAAATAGTGTGCCTACTTCTGATGATGTACATGACGTGTCTTCATCCCTTTTTGGAACTAACAGCGAGCATGCCAAGCATCATGCCTGCTATTGATGCATGAAATAATGATACCTAATTCTCATCGCTGGATTACTACTGTGTAATAATGGAACTTTCACAAGAGACCCTGCATTACACCCAATCAGAGTTCGGGATCCTAGAGCTGTGAGAGATGAGAAGATGCCCGCTGGGCAAACAGATCTACAAATAGTTGCTTCATGTCCTTTCCAATGTTTTCATGGTACCAAATTAACCATGCACCTTGAATATGCTCTTCAGACTCCAGGTGATCAAGATGCTATGGTAAAAACATGGCGCAAAATGACAAAATCCAATATTTCAGAACACTATGGTATATGCTCTTAGTGATGCTTGTACATAGCATATTATCTCGATTGATGTGTGTTCTATTTTTTCTTTCAGAATTTAAAATTTTGTTTTTGGCAACATACCATAATACTATGCACGAATGCAGTGCAAGATATTAAAAAAAAAACAGTACAGACACAAGCAGAGTTTATTGTAATCATTGAGCTTTGTGTGTAGTCATGCATGAGTCATTGTGCTGGGAAACCTTTAAATATGCGTAATGTCGTGGATATAATCAGCAAAATATATGGAAATACAGAAAGGGGAGGAAAAATAACCCTTTAAATAACAAGAAAATTATGCGGACAAGTGTAAGAGTCACACAGATGTTGTAATGCTTACACTTAATTAGGAGTGGCTGTTTTATCATATTAGCAAGATAATATTGAGCAAGCACCGTCGGCATTGACATTGCCTTCTTTTTTGCCTTTGAGGATGACAACCCGACTAATGACACATATGTATAGATCTGGGATCTTTTGATGTTAACTGAAATACCTTGATTGCATTATGGTTGACTGAAGGTTTATCAACCAGCACAAGTTAATCCATTTCTACTGGAGTATTGAACTATTGATTAGAAGGAAAATTATCCATGGTGTCCGATCAGTTATGTCATGAGAAGCAAGTAATTAAGGTTAGACAGATTGCCACTCGGAGGTACTACCTCCGGTCACAAAAAGAAGTCGCCGTTGACTTTTGGACACGTCTTTGACCATTCGTTTTATTCAAAAATTTAGTTCAAATATATAAAAATATAAATCATACTTAAAATACATTTAATACTAAACCAAATCATAACAAAATAAATAATATTTAAATAACTTTTTTGAATAAGACGAATGGTCAAAGGCGTGTCCAAAAGTCAACGGCGCCTTCTTTTTGTGACCGAAGGGAGTACTTGTTTGACCATCTTTCTTCAGTCTTAGTTGTTGATGCATGTTGTAATTAACTTATAATCAAGAACGAAGACTCTGCAACCAAAGGCTGATTTGGAAGTGTCAAGATCAAGATGAACAGGGCTAATCTATAAAAAATTGGGAATGATAATGATGCTAATAGGCGTAGAAATCTCTTGTGCCAGATGTGCAACTCACCCCCAAGATTGTTTTTCATGCTATTGGCAAATTTCACGGTTACAAAATAGACTTTTTAATTAAAATTATTAAGGCATAAAAGTCACATTATGCTATCCCATAACATTTCGGTCTTACGAAATAAAATACTTCAATATATATGGTTCGTCGAGTCAGTTTTCTTAGGAAGGTCTCGATTCTTTCAGAAAGACGATAGTTGGATCAGATCATACCCAAATTTATGGTTTTGGTTGGTGATGTACTAATGTATCTCACTCACCCCCGTTGATTGGCCAACATTAGTCCAACACTGGCACTATTTTAACTTCTAGCACGGATTCTTTAATTGTGTGATTATGTAAACAAAGCCTTTCCCCAATGCCATGCATGTTTATCGCCTGAACTTGGGGGCAGATTTGGGTCAGGAAGGAATATGCTTTGCAATGGAGAGAACTTAAATATTAAATTCGACTTCACCTAATTGGCGACTACTCGTCACCTATTGTTTGTAGGTCGATTTGTCCACATGTACAGATCTTGAGAAATGTTACCATCCTTTAAGAGGCACAAGAGATACCAGGTGCCTCGAGGTACCACCTAAGAGGTAGGGCTTGTTCTTTTCGGCTTAAATCTGTCGGTGAATTATGTTTTTTATTTAGAAAAATTGATATATGCCACTACAAAGCGATGATTTCTGAAATTTGTCATTATAAAATGATTTATTCGGCTGACGCCACTACTAAATTGTGATTCTTTGTTATATGCCATTACGAGAAAATTTATACCTGATTATCCCTAATTCTCCTTCTAATCCGTCTTCTACGTTAGCCCCCTCTCTCTCTTTCTTCTTCTCATCTCCGATGACAATCCCACACTGCCACTGCTATGGAACCCACGGGAGCTCGCACCACAGCCGCTGCCCATGCGGATCTTGCGTAGCCGCCGCCGCCATAGAGCCCACGGGAGCTCGCGCCGCCTCCTCCGCCATAGAGCCCATGCGGATCCCGCGTTGTCGCCGTCACCACAGACCCCGCGGGAGCTCGCACCGGTGCTATGGACCCCACGGAAGCTCGTGCCACCACCATCAACCACCATGAGAGGAAGAGAGCGGGAAGGAGGAGCTCCCGCCGTCAACCTGACCTCCATGAGAGGAAGAGAGAGGGGAAAAGAAGGATTAGAGAGGAATAAGAAGGATTGGGGTAAGAATTAGGTCTTAACAATGTCGTAATGGCATATTACGAAAGAATGCAATTTTATGATGGCATGTAGGAGTACCGAATAAGCACTGTAATGATAAATTTCAGAAACCGTCGCTCTGCAATGACATACATCGAATTTTCTCTTTTTATTTCCACTGATCAGATGAACAAGGACAGCATTCAGTCACAAATGCACGGGTGATCAACACAGAGCTGGCCAAGGACCATCTCACCCCTCTTATTGCATCACACTGCAGGTGCACACAAAGACACAGCTGTAGTACAGAACCGAACTGATACAGATTACTGACAGAACTAGCTTGCTGCCACCCAAGCGAAACTGGAAGTGAAGGTGAGGCCATCTCCAGCTCCCGAGGAAGCCGCGGCGGCGGCCGAGGGAGGGTTGACGACTCTGCAGCGCCGCCGGATCTCGCCCTGCGTCCCCGAGAGCTCCAGGATCTGCCCCATCTTGATCATGGACCTCGCGAACTTGGCCTTCCAGGTCGCCTCGCTGCGCACGAACGAGTCCACGAGCGCGCGCATCGTCGCGTTCTTGAGCTGCGCGGCGTCCGACTGGAAGAGCCCCAGGTTGTTTGTCAGCCCCACGTAGTACTTGTTGTCGAAGTTCTCCGGCGTGATCACGTCCATGAAGACGGTCGTCGGCGGGGAGGTGTTGTTCGTCGCCGGCGGCGGCGGGCACACGGCCCTCAGCAGCAGCGCGTACGCCTTGCTCAGCGCCGGGTCGATCTGTGCTCATGAGTTCATCGTCACCACGCGCGGCGCACGAGGCACGACACAGGTTGCTCGATTCAGTGCTGAGATATATCGATTGATGCATGGCGAAAGTGATGTTCGGTTAGCTTAGATTACTCCGTCGGAGGTGTTGGGGAAGTTGTAGATCCGCTCGACGAAGCTGATGCAGTGGGAGACGCCGACGGTGTGGGCGCCGGAGAGGACGACGACGTCCTCGACGGTGAGGTTCTTTCTGGCGAAGCTGGCGGCGAGTTCGGAGGCGTTGGACGTCGGCGGGGGCAGGTTGGTGTCCGCTTCGCTGGCGAGCGAGACGCGGCCGTCGCGGCGGCCGGCGGGCACCTGGTAGGCGAGGCCGCCGGCGAGCACGACGCTGTCCCTCGCCGCGAAGGCGAGGATGTCGGCGCAGGAGACCACGCCGGGGCACCGCGCCTCCACGGCCGCCTTGGCGGCGTCGATCACCTCGAAGAAGCGGAGGCTGGGGAAGTTGGGCCCCGCGTCCTTCTCCGCCTTGTTGTTCGGCGTTGAGTCGATCAGCACCGATCCGTCGCAGCCCTGCATGCAGACACGTCAAGCACTGTGCATCACTAGCTAGCTTGGTCCCTTCTCCTTTGCTTATATGATTATATTATATCCTTTTACTTATAGGCGCGACTCCTCGTCACTTTTACTTGCATCCTTTTTTTATTCATGGATATGACCCCTCATCAATGGATTGAAATTGAAGAAATTTCGGTCTGTAATTTACACGTTGTTTAATATTATAAAAAAAAGTGCAACAACCAACTGGATGATATTTTTTAGTTGTTGCAAGTTCATTAAAAAAAAAATACGTTACATGTAGAATTGAAGGTATGTGTCAAAATAGTGTATTAATATTTTTACCGGTATAAATACGTGGACCAAAATTCATCTATTTTTAGACAATTGATACAGGTAATTCCGTTTAAATAACTACTTCAAGCATTTGGCTTATGTCTATATATATTGACAGGGGCGGATCTACAGTGTAATGACCGGTGTCATGCGACACCGACGCCTTTCGGACATTCCCTTGTTGTCTAGTGCTACCTCACTAGTATATATACATATAAACCTATGTTTTAAAGCTAAAAACCAGTGAATTAGGCTTAAAATGACCCCGACGACGCCAGTGACTTATTTTCTTGGATCCGCCCCTGTGAGGACGCTGCTCGCACCACCACGGCAGGCCTCTTCTCCCAGCGTCTCGCCGGCGCCGACCCCGTCGCCACCCCGGACATCTACTCCTGCGGCCGGCCCGACCTCCTGCCATCCGCCAACGTGCTGACCTGCTGCCCGCCGCCGCCGCCCGCTGCTGTTCTAGAGTTTTTTTCATTTTTTTTATACTGTTTTTTCAATACATACTGTTTTTTCAGTACTTCTGTATGATGAAATTTCTATACGATCGTACTGAAAAATGGAGCACCTGTACGAAACGCAAAACGCAGGCGCCTGTGTTCTAGTCGGTCCCGACCCCTCATCAATATTGGACTGAAATTGAAGAAATTTTGGTTTGTAATTTACACGTTGTTTAATATTATAAAAAAGTGCAACAACCAACTGGATGATATTTTTTAGTTGTTGCAAGTTCATTAAAATAATACATGTTACACAAAAAGTTACACATAGAATTGAAGGTACATGTCAAAATAGCATATTAATTTTTTTGACCAGTATAAATACGTGGACCAAAATTTTTAGACGATTGATACAGGTAATTTCGTTCAAATAACTACTTCAAGCATTTGGTTTATGTCTATATAAACTGAAATCACATCTCACAAATTTTAGAAACAAGTTTGGGCTTTTCGAGCTGCCTCAAGAAGCTATGTACGTTCAATTTACATGAAAATAACAAGAGAATAAGGTAAGCTGGCTGCTGGTGCTCACCCTGACGAAGCAGTCATGGAAGTGGAGGCGGATCATGGCCGGAGCGACGCCGGAGTGGTTCCTGAAGGCGGCGGCGACGGCCTGCTGCACCAGGGCCTCGACGGCCGGGCACGTCCTGTCGTAGAAGCCGACGTCCACGCAGGCGCCCACGGCGGCGGCCGAGAAGAGAAGCGCCACGGCGGCGGCGGCGGCGAGCGCGAGGAAGAAGACGCCGCGCTTCATTGCTAGCTAGCTATATATGGAGGTAGCAGCAGATCGTAGCTCGCCGCTGCTGCTCGATCCTCTGGTCTGCAGCTTCTTGTCTGTATATATGTGCGTGCGTGTATGTGGGTTGATGGCATAGGGATCGAGGGTTTTATATAGGACGTCGCTTGGATATGGATATGGGAAGGGATCAATGGATCATATTTTTTTTGAGCAAAGGGTAGGAGAACTGCCATCTATTGATCAAAAGAGAAGAGGTTTATAAAGTTAGGGGTTTTAAAACCCTCCCCCAGAGGACGCACAAAGAATTAAGAGATTACAAAATGCGCTCATGCGGTTGCCCACAAGGCCACAACCGCAGGTCATCTAGAAGTTATTGAAGGACAATGTCCGGTGGTCGTTCAGACGAGCGAAAAACACGGTTATTCTGCTCGAGCCAGAGATGCCAAATGGTGCCGATGGCAATGGAGAGGGTCGCTTTTGGGTTGGCATCCTGAGCGACATCAATTTCTCACCAAATCGGTAGGTCGGATTTCCATTGCCAGTGTGACGGGTCCAGCGAGGAAAGTCGAAGCGAAGCGGCAAGGCGCGTCCAGATGAAGGAGCTGAAGCTGCATTCCAGGAAGAGGTGCTCTGGAGTTTCTAGGTTCCTCAGGCAGAGGGGGCAGAAGTAAGCGTTGGGCAGTTGCCTTTGTAATAGTGCATCGGCTGTCCATATCCTCCTGGCCAGAAGCAACCTGTCGACGGTTGGGATATTGACCCAAGTCAACCAAGGTTCTTCAAGGAGGAGATAGGAGACACGCCGAACAACCACGAACAACAACGAACAGGAGACGGGGGTTTTTATCCTGGTTCAGGCCTCTCAGGAGAGATAATAGCCCTACGTCCAGCTTTTCTTTATATCAAAGAGTATTACAGGTGGAACTCGGCGAGATCAACAGGTCTCGGCGAGTAGCATGCGAAATCTATCTGCCAGGGGTCTGGTGTACAAAAACTCGTGCCCTCTACACGCCGTAGGGGCTAGTTTATATAGTGCAGAGCAAACCGACCTACCGAGGGAATATCGGGCCGGGCTAACTACGAGATCGTAACAAACTCATACATGCCAAATACAACCTACGGTAGATAAGGTAATCTCCTAATCTTGGGGACCACGACTCCTAATCCAATCCGGGAAACCAACGTCCGGGTCTTCACGTAGTCGTGCAGAACTCTTGTTCGAGCCGGACTCGAACACGAAGCCTAGGCCATCACGCACCGTGCCAGCCAAGAGGCTGTCCGGCAGAGCGCATATGGGCCAGATAGAACCTTCCAGGGAGCTGGGCCCTGGCAGGCTGTTCGACTGGGCCGTCAGGGAGTGGGCCATGGCAATGGGCCGTAATTTTATCCCCGACAGCTAGCCCCCGAGACTCAAGTGGAAGGACTCACTAGAGTGGGGTCTTCCTCTTGAGACTCCAAGTCACGAAGAGGGAAATTTTGCTGCTACAGAGACGTGTAACAGGCGACCGAACAGGTTATGGTTCAACCGAGCAAGACCTGCTCGGGACCGAACAAACCTGATCAGTGCCGAGCAACTCTGTTGCGTCGAACAGGGAATCACATCTGATCGAGCAAAGCACTCCGCCTTCGATGTAGAAATCGGAAATCCAGTCCCCAAGCGCAGAGCTCGTCGCAGGGACCAGAAGCGCACTCCGGGCAAAGAACTGCCCGGTGCGAGGCGAATCATCTCCTTGAGGCTGAACATCATCAAGGAGGGATTGGATTC
>SPJY01027641.1:383972-461711 GCA_005191435.1 Raddia distichophylla | reverse complement strand
TAATGCATATTTCTGAAAGTTTAGCTTTAACTTCTTGAAATTTTCTTGGAAATTCTACAAATGTTCTAATTCCCATGAATTTTAGTCTGCACTGCTTGTTTTTCTACTTTTCAGTCTCTTTAGATGCCGCAACTTCTCTGTTGTGTGTGTTGTACAAACCAAATCTGCTATGAAAATCATGTGTGTTCTCCAAAGAAAATTTTGCCAGATGCAACAAGCAGCAGAAAAAATAGCCCGGCTACTACAAAATGCACCTGGGTGTTCATGTTGTGAATAGACTTTTCCTTGTCTAAATTTTTATCAGATCCCCTTCTTCTGATCATGTTACGGCTGTCGGAATGGGTAGGTAAATGTCGGTTCCTAGGTCTACGTGTTCTCATTTTTCGGACTCTCTTAATTAGTTTAGGCTTTTTCTTTTGTGCGTTGTGTGGGCTTTATTTTGCAGGCCTTGTTTAGTCGCCCTGTTACATAAAAATCGTCTGCGTTCTGATTGTTTGTGCAGGCGGCTGCACAAATTGAAAAATACAGGTGCCTACAGTTAGGTCCCAAAGTATTTTGTGAAAAGAATTACTAAGAAGGCATCATTAATGTTCCTCTGGCCAATGGGTGTGACCTGTTAGGGTGTTTTTTTGGTTCTTTAAGCTTGCGTTCTTGCCTCGGCTGGGTCGGAGGATTAAGTATTGTTGGTTGCCTTGTTGGCGAGCTGGTCGGCTTTAGGTCGAGGTAGCATTTGTGTTAGTCGACTTTAGGCTGAGGCTGCATGCATGGGTGGTAGTATTCGCATTGCGTCTGGCCTTGGTACTTTGCATCAGGCTATTATTTTTTTCTCTTTCCATGTATTTTACTGCTACATAATTAACACTACTTCACTACCGACCCCCTGAAACATGATAGTGATGATAATATATCATTGCCGGTGCGTAAGCATAAAAGCGTAGAAAAATTATTTAGGGATTAAGAACCAGTGGTGACATTTTTAATCACTACTGGTCTATATAATCACTACCAGTTTTTACCCACGAACCAGAACTGAAATTAACTATTATCACTACTGGTGTGTATGGTACGACTGATAATGAACTATCATTATCTGGTGATGTCTCCGGCCAGCAGTATTACTCATGTCACCACTATCAGTTTCTGGATTGAGTCGATAGTGCTCAGCTATGCATATCACTAGTTCAAAAAACCAAAACAAACCGAAATAATTGGAAAGCATAAATTCTTACAAATGATGATTTGAAGCAGATGATTCATACTAATGTCCGCTTCCGGTTTGATCCATAATGCACCCAACATATTAAGTTGTTGCCAAATAATTGAGGTGGAAAAACCAGTAGTGCTATGGACGATGAAGTATAATTAAAATTTATCTTCCACATCCACCCATGCAAAATAATCATTTTATTTCTCTGGCCCGAGCTCATCACCCACTTGATGCCGCACTGCCACCACTCGGCAACCCTGTCCCACGCCATCCTCGACTCCATGACCCCGCCCACACCGCCACCACTTGGCGACCCTGCCCTACATCATCCTTCACTCAGCAACCACGTCCCATGCCTGCTATGGCAAGCAATTTCTTGTAACAATTAGATGATTATATTAGACGATTTCAGATAAGTCACATTTACATATTTTTATAAATTGATTATATTACAAAGGTGGTTGGGGCTAGTTCGACACCGACGTTTCTTCTTCTTCTTCTTCTTCTTCTTCTTCTTCTTCTTCTTCTTCTTCTTCATCGTCGTCGTCGTCATCGTCGTCGTCCCCACCATCATCCTCCAGTGTTTGCGCAATAGCCTCATCATTGGCCACTTCTTCTTCAGCGTGTGTGCAGAGAGTTTCGCCTACACAGGGGCGACGATTGCAGTAGCTTTCTCCGCCACAATGTCGTTCTCTTCCTTTTGTTGTTCTTCCTTCCCCTCTTCCTCTTCCTCTTCTCCTCCTCCTCCTCCTTTTCTTCTTCCTCATCTGCCGAGGGAGCATCTAATGTAGGCTAGGTGGGCTACCCATCAGGGCCAACAGGAGGTGCCAGCGGCGCAGCCAATGCTACAATGGCGACATCAGTAGGATCGCCACTGGGGGAGTCGACGTAGGAGAAGTCAAAGAAGCCAAAGAAGGAAGAAGAGGAAAAGGACGACATTGTGGAGGAGAAGAACCGGGTAGTACTATGGCCGGAGAAAGAGGAAGAGGAGAAGTTGGATAAGAACCTATAATGCTAAGGCTGCTATTTAACAAGATGGGTGATGCGTCGGTAGCCGTGCAACTTTTGATTCCAATCGGTGTGTCGAAACACTGCGAGGCTCTATAACTTCCTAGGCCAATCAATGTGTCAAAACACAGCGAAGCTCTCCAACTTCCGAGGTTAATGGGTCATGTCCAAAGACGGCGAGGCTTGCAACTTTTGTCAGCCAATGTAGTCAATCTGATGAAATATTCTACTATTTGCCGATGATTATTTTTAGATGATGGAAAATCAATATGACTTTTGTGTTACAGGATGCTGGCCAGATCGATGAAGTGGGGACCAATGACGTCATATCGATGATTGAGGCATAACGAGGATCTGTATTTGGTTGTACTTTGATTCATTATTCTGTTCAAAATGACTTTTGGTGTATGGAAGTTTTTATTGGTTCATATGAATTTTGATTTTTCACTCTATGAGTTGATATGAAATGATGCAGTACTTGTGCTTGAAACGAGCAATAAAATAACGTTGTGCTATTCTGAATCTAAATTATGCTTGTGGGTTCATGGCGAGAAGTGGGAATGACATCCATATGATCACTATCGGTGGTGCCATGAACTGGTAGTGACATACATATGATCACTATCGGTTCGTGCTATGCGCCGGTAGTGATATGGGTACATCAAGGATTGAGTTCTACCTTCCTCGGATGGTGAAATTTCATTTAACATATCCTAGGTATTCCCTTGACCGATGTCCATAAGCGGGCAGCTATCCAGGACGGTGGCGATGCACTGGGCTAGGTGTTGCCCAGTGGCGATCAAGATTCAGGAAGGCATGGCCGTCTAAGTCTTCTGGCTTGCAACAGCCCGAGCGGCAACGGTGGAGAGCATTACGATTCCTAGTTGCGCCGACATATCACGTAACTCTAGGGGTAGTCACCATGTAATGTTTATCTTTCTGCATTTGCGTGTACATTCCTAGGGCTAGTATAAATGCCCTTCCTTCACGTGGGGGAAGAATCATCAAGAAACACATCAACATCCACCTCTAGTTGAGGGAAGCCCTACCTAGGTTTTTCTCTTGCTTCCTTATATATGTGCTCCGATACCTTAACAAGCACTGAATGTAGATCTATTATCCCTTGCCCAGGAGGCCTGAACTAGGATAAGAATCTCTTTGTGTCTTCTTCAGTGCATCTCACGCCAAGATTTGTTTGACATCTTAAAAGCTATGATTGTGATAGAAAGGGGCTCTCTAGTTCACAATTCAGAAGTAAGTTTGACCCGAGAAGCTTGTTCGCAATTGTTGGCATGTACTATCATATTTGGTGTGTGGTATGAATTGGTAGTGATATGTGTGGTTTCCAGCTGATAGTGACAAAGGGCTTGATCACTGTCACTTATTCGTTGTCAGTGACATAACCGGCAGTGAAGCCCATTGTGAACCAATAGTGAAGGGGTGTTCTATAGCAGTGTTTGAGCGAATGGCAGTGCTTTGACCTTGGTTTTAAAAAAAGAAATTACTAAAACTAATGCTTATTTCCCATTTGCTTAAGCAACTCATCTTCAAAGAAGGAACGAGTAATGAACCTGATGTATGCAAACTAGGAAACAGATCACTCTACAAATTTTTTTTATTTTCTGATTCATTTATTGATCAACAGTATCCATGAAGACCGAAAGATTAAACAAGTCTTGCTCCTAAATCAAATTCAACCCACATAATAATTTTAAACTAAAATTCGATCCATAAACAGTGATGAAATCCTATTTTAGTCCACTTGTGTTTTACCTACCATGACACAAGAGGGAGGGAGCAGTTGTAGCGCACATGCTTTGAAAAATTGGTAGGTTGAATTCTTCTTCTTTTCTTCACTTACAAGTGTCGATGTACTGCAAATGTGCAGTGCTGATGGTTTTCTGCAGCTAACTGGTACTGGTATGTAGGACCCCAAATCGAATTGAGTACAATACTAGTGGATTGTTTTTTTTTTTGAGAAAAATACTAGTGGATTGTTGCTCAAGAAATTTGCGTGAGGATATCGAGGTTAGAGCTCAAGCGAGATCCACATATGGGTTTCAGTTGAGCCACTCAGTGTATCGGTTGTCATTCTGAAATATTAGCATTTTTCAATCATATGTCACTGACATGTAGCCTCTGGATCCACATATCAATAACATAGAAGTAATAGGTAATTGCCGCTTTTTGAAGTCGAAAATTGAGAATTATCGCATTGAGATTCAACCGGATGATAAAGCCATCACCAACAGATCAGAAATAAATAATATGAAATAGCACTTCTATAATACTCCACCGGCAAGAGAGGAATAAAACATGCATATTCCAATTATATATGCTAGCCTCGTATCCGTTATACCTAGTTCAAGTAGAATGAGTGACCAGTTTTTGTTTTTTGAAAAAATTGCACTATTAGTCACCAAACTTGTCCCGTCTGTTCACATAAATCTATAACTATTGAAACCGTTTATTTTTTCGCCTAAACTTGTTAAGTTGTTGCAATCAGGTTCAATCCGTGGGTTTGTATGGTTTTGAGGATGGTTTGATGACATGGCGCTCAAAGTCAAATCTGAGTTGGTTGTTTTTTTGCATTTTGCCCCCACATTTAGTTTTCTTCTTCGTCCCAACTCCAAACCACACATTTTCCTCCTCTCAGCTCCCAGCTCTGTCGCCGACCGCACCAATGGGAGGCTTTGCGGCGAGCTCGAGATGGGAGTCGCCTGTAACGGCAAGCTCGGGGATGGATGGCGCCGCGACGTGCTCGGGCTAGAGCTGCCGGAGAAGAGACCAACGGCGACGTTGTCGGAGAAGGAGCGGGAGGAGGCGAGGTGCGGCCGGCGGCGGAGCTAGGAGCTGAGAGGAGGGAAATAGCGTGGGTTGGAGCTGTGAGTAGGAAGAAAACCAGATGTGGGGGGAAATGCAAAAAAACACCCATCTTATCTTTTGCTTTGACCGCCATGTCACAAAACCACCCTCAAAGCCACCCAAACCCACAAATTGGACTTATTTGCAACAATTTAACAAGTTTAGATGCTAAAATAAACGGTTTCGATAGTTATGAATTTATTTGCATAGGCGGGACAAGTTTGGGCACTAATAGTGCAATTTTCTCCTTTTTTTTATAAGGGCTAGCCCAGATCTCCATTCCTATTACCAAAAAAACACAGGTTTTGACAACCAATAATAGTATTCATGTGCATATTAAAGGAATCCATATAAAAATGACGGATTAAGAGGATAGATCCACAACATTGCAAGATAAAATCTTAATAGCTCTAAGACCTACGGAAGTGAGTGGCCAAACTCACTGCTACTACACCAAAGTGATATAGCGCAAAGTCCGGAATGAGGTGGACGACACCTGGAACCTGTTCTTTCTAACTTATCTTATTTAATTTATTTGTTTATATGATTTATTTCTTAACATCGAGAGCTTTTCGAGTTGGACTTGAGAGTCGGGTAGCCATTGTTTGGCTTGTTTTAGAGAGTTTTTAGACATGGATTCGAGATAGAAAAAGATGTATTAATAATCAAATTATACTTTACATAAGTAGATAAATAAAATAAATCAAATAAGCTGCAGTGACCAACATGTCAATCTCGGCGAATGGTGGCCACTGGCCACAAGCTAGAAAGAGGTTTTAGAAATTATGGAGGTGACCTTTTGGAGAAAATTGGATTTTTGCCCCAAAGTTGCTCAGCCTTGGTATTTTTGCCCAAAGTTCATCTACCTTGGTATTTTTGCCTTGTGAGACTAGATTGGGATAGTTTTACCCATAGTGTGTTTCCTAGAAAATTGCCACCGCATCTTTGTTTCTTGGGATCCCTTGTTTATTCGTCTGATTGGTCGTGGCGCTCGCTCGTACACTCGCGGTGGTGCCCTCATGGACGTGCGTTGTGCGCTCGGGCCGTGCGCTCGTGCACACGCGTCGCCGTGGCCACCGCCGGCGGCCAGGTCGCCGAGGAATCCCGGGTGGCCCAGCAGCGTATAAAACGTATCACACAATAGTGCTTTTCATTTTTTCAAAAGCCGAAAATCATCGCTGCAAATGACGTTGCCTGCTACATTGGCACGGTTAGCATTAGTCTACATGTAAATATGATTCTGGGCATGACACGCGAAATATTAAATACGTTAAATATTCCCCGTAGATCATCTCATTTGCCATTTAAATAGTAAATACCATATCCACAAAAATTTACTATAGCCACAAAAGAATGCATATTAAGCCACCATCTAAAATAATTGTTTTTTCTTCCTCGGAGTAATCTTCTTGACATGTCTTGCTTTTGCTTTTGGAGTAGATGTCCCATCTCCTCCTTGTGATCCCTCATCTCCCGCCAACATTGCACTTTGGCTTAAAAAAGGATAAGTATTTGATTAACTTGACATGCATAGAAATATAAATTGTCATTTAAGGTATTTACCTTCTAGTCACAGGCCCAGGGCTTGTACCATCTACCGCCAACATTGCACTTGGGCTAAAAAAGATGAGCAGTCAATTAACTGAACATGAATATAACTAAAACTAAGTTTGGATATAAATGTTCACCTTCGTGTCATAGGCCCAGGGCTTGTCGTTGGAGTTGAAAGGAGGGCAGCGCGGCTTCTTGCAGATGGGAAGGCGGCGGGAAGGGCGGCGCGGCTTCCTGCAGAGGGGAGGGCGGTGCGGCCATGCTCGTCCCAACCGGCGGGGAGGGCGCGGCTGTGGCCTGAAACCAAGAGGCGATGGCAATTTTCTAGGAAACACCCTGTGGGTAAAACTATCTCAATCTAGTTTTACAGGACAAAAATACCAAGGCAGATGAACTTTGGGTAAAAATACCAAGGCTGAGCAACTTTGGGGCAAAAATCCAATTTTCCCGACATTTTGATGGAATAATACTGAAATACTTTTTGAAATATTTGTAAATAAAAAGCAGGGGAATTTTCGGTTCATCCTACAGAAGTTATGTTGGAGTATTCCTGTTAATTAAATTTGATGTTTTCAACGAAAACCTGGCTTTCAGAGAGATTCAAGATCATGGCTGAACCGTGCCCCTGCGTGGTGGCACCATCAAATCAAGAGCATCAGCGTCAGCCTGAGGATGCATAGGCGTAGGCGCGTAGCCATTCTTTCTGAATGGTTTCTTTCGGTATAACCTCTTGTGTTTTGTCCCTGTATAGCTTAAACACCTGGATAATGCCTGTATTTTTACTGATTAAGGCATTGTTAATTAAGGCATGCCCTATTAGGATTGACGGTACGCACAGCAGTCAAAGTTATTCAACGTATTTTCGAGAAATGAGCGTAGCAGCATTTTGGTTGCGGAAACAATCGGGGTTAACTCTCAGCTAATATTTGTGTTATCCTGATTGTTGTTGTGCTGGTAAATAAGATTGTAATCGCTCTCGGCAGGAGGCCCTGCTCTTTGATACCTTGTTTTAGTTTAGTTTTTGTTGGATTATAATAATGTGACTTGTACCTCGGTTCGTACACGCCCTCCTTTTGTTTTCTCCGGGCGGTTTAGGTGCGTATGTACATCTGCTTTGTTTAGGACGTCACATTAAAATTATAATAATTTTTCTAAAAAAAATTAATTAACAATGACGAAATAAGGTGCTGCATGCAAGGTCCATTCATAGCTCGCGTGAGGAGGTATCACGAGACTGTGATCACTCGGCGCTTCGTTTCACACGAGATGAAATGGTCATGCCATGCCGATGAGTTCTTGCCAGCTCCGGTGCTCTTTTTCATGCACAAGTCATCAAGTGCAAACGTGAGATCATTCTCGCCTCGAATATTGTTTCATATTTGTTATCAAAATGGTATGCCCCAACAAGGACCGCATAGCGCAGTGGATTAGCGCGTCTGACTTCGGATCAGAAGGTCGTGGGTTCGACTCCCACTGTGGTCGTTTTTATCAAGTTTTTTGACATCGTGTGGATTATTTCCCTTCCTTTTCTTTCTTAAACGGAAAGCTTCAGTGCGTTACTGAACAATCATGGGTTATTTACCTTTTCTAAAAAGAACAAATTTGAACAAGGTACCGAACAATCATGCATAATAATGCGAAAAATTGTAGTGTCTTCATTTATTTTCAATCAATCGTACAAACCATGATTTTGACTTGACTGGTATACTGTACCCACGATCCTAATTCCAGTGCATGCACGAAAATTTTAACGGAGCACGTTATTAATCAAATTCTCAACCCTTTATGTATCCATTTTATTAAGTTATAATATGAATCATTCAATTCATTTAAAAAGTATAAAATGGAAAATGATGGGTAATTCACTTGCCCTTCCACCGTATAGTGGAAGGGGGTAACAGTTCGTTACGTTTTGATGCGTTCTTTTCCCCCAAAACTGTTTAATAGTGTACAATATTCATTATACAGGTGTAAAATATGACATTTTTCATGGCAAGAACAAACAAATAGCAAATGCCTTGCCAAGATTATATAGTTCATATTCAACCAATCGTAGCAAACATGATCAGACTAGTAAATTGTAGCCGCGGTCTTAATTCTAATGCATCCACGAAAATTTCAGTGGAGCGCAATATTAATCAAACTTTCAACCCTTGTACATATCTATTTTATTAAGTTATAATATGCACCAATCAATTCAATAGTCTAAAATGGTAGACAATTCACTTTCACTTCCACCGCATAGTGAAAGGGGTAACCGTTCGTTACATTTGATGCATCTTTTTCACAAATTGTTAAACAGTGTACAAATTCATTATACATGTGTGAAATGCGACATTTTTAACCAATCATAGCAAACATGATCTTAAAGTAGTAAACTATAGCCACGATCTTAATTCCAATGCATCCTTGAAAATTTTAGCGAAGCAGAATATTAATTAAGGCCTTGTTTGTTTCAGATTAAATTAAATTAAATAAAAATTTGTCATTTTTGTATAAGCCAAATGATGTAATATTTTGTAGCCATTTTTGTGGGGTTTCAAATAGTTCTTAATGTTTGTACAATAAATTTTTAATTTTTTTGAATTTTTAAAAATGTATTTTGAGGTGATCAAAAATTTGCTACAGTAAAAATCAACTCAACTTTAATCTGAAACAAACAAGGCATAAATTCTTAACCCATGTATATATCCATTTTATTAAGTTACATGCATCAATCAATTCACCCATAAAATATAAAAAGAAGAATGGTGGACAATTTGCTTACACACTTCCACCATAAAGTAGTGAAAGCGGTAACAGTTTGTGTGAAGTCGTGAAAGGGTAGTAGTTTGTTACGTTTGGATGAGTTCTTTTCCACAAATTGTTAAACAGTGTACAGCATTCATTATACAGGTGTAAAATGTGACATCTTTCATGGCAAGAACAAACAAATAGCAAATGCCTTGCCAAGATTATAGTTCAATCTACATGTCCATAGACAGCGACCATACAATGGCGAACAACGTTATATACATTGAACGGTGTAGATTTCACGGGCGAACAAGAACGAAAAACATACATGTCACTGTGAGCAAACTGAATCTATTAGTCTTTTTGCGGCTTCATTTGGACCATATGTCAGCCTTCAGCTCTCCTCTTCGAGCTCATCAAATTCCCATCCATTGATCTCCTCACCTGAGTAATCTTTGCCCTCTTTCCCAAGCTCCGCTCCCAGGTTTGCAAGCTCAGCATCAGGATCAAGCTGCTGCTCAGGCTTCATGGGAGATTTTGGAGAGTCAACGTGTGCGGCTTTAGGGGTAGCAGGTGCTTGAATAGGTGAAGGACTCAATTCAGATCTCTCCTCAGGTAGGGCGTTCGATTTGTGGGCTTCTATGCTCAATATCGGCCTTTCTATAGATTCAAATGCTCCCCTTAGTTTCTCAATCTCCGTAATTAGATTCTTCACCTCTGGATCATCTCTCCTGAATATGTGAAGTTCAGTGTTCCAGTTAAGGAGTAAGATCATGTGGTTGCAAATTTAAAAATAAATGGCAAGGAGAGGATAGCAGTCAATACCTAGAATTAGCCCCTTGTTCAGAATAAAACAACTTCTTTATGTGATCGGCAATGCTGAAAGCAATTATGATCTGACAATATTGATATAATCATCAGCCATCAATTTTTCTAGGAATAAACGAACAGGTTCAGCAGCTGTAAAACTAACGAAAATTAAGGATTGATTCATTTCACACATGACTATGCCACTTTGGAGCCTGCTTCAAGTATGTTCAGTAATTTATGTAAAATAAATGTGAAAGCATGTCCAAGAAACAGCTGGTACAAGAAAAACAGCACTAGGAATTTGTGAAGTCAAGCTTAAGTTGTGGGGAGCTTGACCTTCTTTTCGGTTTCCAAATATTCCTCCTCGAGGCGTTTCCGTGGATTTGTCTTCTCGGATGCTTCATCATCTTCATGCTCTCCAGTCTCTTCCCTACCAAAAAAAAAACCACTAATTATGATGCCAACTAGACACTTTTACATGAAAAAGAAAAAGAGAACAGAGAGAGAGAGAGTAAAGAACCTCGAGTTCAAGACCGCCAAATTATCCACATATGTTTGGATACTCTCAATCGACGGGCTTAATACTTCCTGATAAATACAAAGTTCCAAATAGATCTAACAAAATGGAGGCATCCTAGAGCTGGATGTATGATAAACAAGAATGACTTACTTTGAACACTGAAAGGTGATGTTTCGTCAACTTCAGAAAATCGCCCACACATCTCTCCAACTCATTGCTGATAACACCATTGCATATTACACAAGGGTGAAACAGGTCAGCACCTAAGCTCACCCACGATGGATTGTATAGTCGAACACTATTCTAACTGTAACTTCTATATAAAAAGGACAAGCAGCATATGAAAGAGGTAACTAGAGGACTGTAAAGGAATCAAGAACGATTGTGCCATACCATGTTTGCTTTTCCTTCTGCTCATTGTGTGAGGCCTGGAACTGCCATGTGTCTTCAAGGAAATTGATCCACGTCTTGACTACATTGGCTTCCACGTTACATGAGGCAATGGATTTGGAGAGGTCATCCTCCTAAATTGATGCATTAAGAAAACCAGTAAAGCACAATTTTGAGTAACAAATATCACAGAGAAAATAATAACACTGAGTTGTTGTCAATTATACTTAAAACAAAATTGAATCTGTCACAAACAGGAAAGTGTCAGCACCTTTGTTTTTAAACTAAATATGATTTGATTGTTAGCTTCATCAAACTGATCCCTTTCTTCCCTGGTTTTCTTGAGCCGCGCCGCAGCAGCATTTAGCGATATATCGACCTGCGATTGAGAAATTATCTTTACAAAAAGAACATAATTTTTTTAAAAAAGGCATGCGGCACTAGGGCATGCTTGGCTCATTGTCATAATGTTCCACAACCACTTAGGCACGTTTCACATGCTTAGCCTGGTGTTTGGTTTGATGCTTCACTTCTCTCATGCCGAAAGTCAAAGCCCCATGCCCCATTTGTCATAAAAAAGCAGTTTGGCCCATTGTGAGTAGCAAACAAGCATGCTCACACAGCTAAAAAACCGCTCGTCATAGAATTAAAGAGAAAACACATCAGCATGATTAAAATTAAAAAATATCATAAAGAGTGCAATTGATAGATGGAATAATACTTGATGGGGCTGAGTTAATATTTAAGAAAATTGGAAATTTCAACAGTCTAGCAGAGGTTGCTTCCCTTTCATTTTGTATCTGCTGCCAAGACAAGCAACCATATAGATGACAGAAAAGATTCTTTTTCCCAATTTGGTGTCACCGGTCAGATACTGTAGGTAAACTCCACTATGGCATGATTTACCACTGTACCAGGCCCCCGTATCAATAGTTTTTAAGCTTACAAACAGATGAGTCAACTGTTCAAACAACTTGTTGCCATATACAATATATGTATAAAATTCTGTATCGAGAATTTGAGAATATGTGGTACAAACTAGGTGTGCATAACTGCATATACTTAAAAACCTGTGATGGGGCTATCAAAATACATCTACTAGGAATCTTACTGTTAAGGATATATGTAGGCCCATAGTGGCCCATATTGAAGGACATTGTATATATACCTATCCAAGGTTATTGTACAGATCATCTCTCCTCCAAGGAAACACTTACATGAGGTGAAAAGGTACCTTTTTTAACTGAGCCTCAAGCTCATATCTTTGCTTCTCCAATGCATTAATCTCAGCAAGTAACTCCTTCATCAGGCCATAAAAAAAGGAAACAAAAATGAGGACATCACATTTAATTACAGTATAAGGGTGAAAGAAAAAATGCACTGAAGTCTGAACTGTTATGAATATGAGATATTGAGATGTATACTGATCTGTAGGCCAAGGGCAAGGGCCCATATATAGGGTACATGAGATGCCTAGATAAGGCAGGGAAAGCCCTGATAAGGGCAAGAGATCTAATATATCCTAACATGATAAAGCACTCATAATATATCTCTAACATAAACCATATGCATATTTGCTTTACAGCACATATGCAAACATGAAATAGTGTGCAACAGAAAATGGACATAATACAGTTTGAAATTTATGCTCTGAGGACTCCATATCAAACATGCATAACCAACCTTATATAGAATGTATTTTTGAGATAATAAGAAGCTATATATGTACGTCGACAGACACAAGGCATGGAACACAGGAATTCTCTGAGAATCTTGGAGGAAAGCAAACATCCATTAGTCCATTACCATTGGATGTGAAGTTTTATACAAAATCCTAATTGGAGGTGAGACCGTGAGAGTTCCAAATGGGGCATCCATTTCTACTGACTTGTTGAATTAAAAATTTGCAGTTTTACCTTCTCAACTGAGCTCACTTCGTTCTCCTTTTTAACACGAAAGTTCAAAGCATCTTCTTTCTGACGCCTGGTGTAAGAACAAAAAAAAATCAATTAAAATTGAGTGGTACTATGATTTTAATTATTTCAAACATACAAAGAAAGATGGAGCATATAAAATTATGAAAAAAAAAGTAACACAAAAACACAACCTCATGGCAAGTAATGGAAATGGCAAAAAAAAAAGTATAATCAACAAATTAATATTGGCATGGTCAACTACAAATTCTTAAGTGCTAGTTGTATTTGTAAAATAGTCTACTAATTAATGCCTCCACAAGGCAATTAAAAGACTTTGGAGCATGGTACATATTACAATTCTAATGTTAATATTGGAGTCAGAACATGGTAACCTAGTACTGTGTGGGACAGGTAAACTATTAAATTTTTAATGGGAATTTTGAACTGAATCCTCAACGATAAAGGAGAGATATACACAAGCATATAAATATGATAATACAGCAAGAATTTCGAACCAAGTGAAGCATAAATCTGTACTAGGTGCTATTCACAAATAAGAAAGAATAAGTAGCATAAGTGCATAACAACTCTTCAATAAGGTACAAAATTATTTCAGAAACAAACCTGTGGTCCAAAATACGTTGTTCTGCCTTGGAGGATGAATTAACAAGGGAATCTGTCAGAACCTTTAGTTTATCAACCTGAAAGATTTTGTGAACATTGTTATTTGCAGCTCTAAACAACTTAACGCTACTAAAAGTACTTGAACTTGCTGACAAGCTTGCATGGTAATTATCACAACCACCAAAAGATAATTAACAAAACATTCTGAGCCACACCAATCTTACAACAAACTTTCTATGAATATAACCATATTATAATTCTTTTCTGAGTCTGCTGGCAATGTCATGAAAGGTAAGAAAGCTACCCTAACCAAGAAGAATCAGCATGAAATGCATGTGGATATACCAAGAAAAGCCTCGGCATAATTCTTATATAAATATTTGAAGTCAGGGTTCCAAAGACGTAAAACCTAAGCAGATAAGTGAAGATCCATGCAGGAAACTATCAATGCAAAACCCTGCCATTTAATAACAGGGAGCGATTGAAGTCATAAGACGTCTAAACAAATTCTTAAGGTGTACTTTGAGTAATCCCCAACCCTCAATGCTTGGCTAGGATTGCTAAACTACAATTATATTTCAAAGAGACAATCATAGTAACAATTTAAGGAACATAAGTAATCATTGTTCATTTGTCCATTTTAAATTAAATGGAGCCAAATGATCGTTTATTCTTTGGCTTTAGATTATTATGGGCTAAAGCAAAATGGCATATCAAACTATCTATACTTCTTTTTGTCATAAAGTTATAGAGTTTTTTAGTATCACCAAGGGTCAAACGGAAACCTCTATGATTTTTAATCTCGGGGGTAAGGTTGTGTACACCAACCCCTTACCCCTCTTTTGTCAGGTTCGCTCAAGAACAGATGTAACTTTTGGGCTGCAAAGAGGCAACTTTTCCATATATCTTTATTAGCATACATAGACTATTACAAGACCCACTTAGCCACAACCTCATAACTCCTGATCGTGGCCATAAACACCCACTAGTCCACTACCTGCACTTGCATGATCCTATTAATCAGCAATGTGCAACTGACCAAGTAAAAACTGAAACTGAAAGCACATTGAACATGCTATTAACTAGAATAAAAAACTAACAGAAACTGACTCAGAAACTGAAAATACATGCACAGGACTTGTCTAACAATCACCCCCTAAGTCCTATTGCAAATTACTTATTGAAGAGACCAATCTTGACGCATAGCTCATGGAATCTGATTCGCCCAAGAGGCTTGGTGAGAATATCTCCTAGCTGCTCGGCTGTCCCAATAAACTCCACCTTGATTTGTCCTTTCTCAGCACACTCCCTGATATAATGAAATTTAGCATCAATGTGCTTACTCCTGTCATGGTGGACTGGATTCTTCATTAAAGAAATTGCAGACTTGTTGTCCACCTTCAGAACTGGCATACTTGGCTCAACTCCAAGTATTTCAGCTATGAGTTTAGCCAACCATACACCTTGGTATACTTGGCTCAACTCCAAGCATTTCAGCTATGAGTTTAGCCAACCACACACCTTGACATGCTGCAGATGCTGCAGCTATGTATTCAGCTTCACAAGAGGAAAGTGCCACAACCTTCTGCTTGTTAGACTGCCAAGTGATAGGATTTACATTAAAGAAGAAAATTATACCAGAAGTACTCTTCCTATCATCAATGTCTCCTCCCATATCACTGTCACTAAAGCCCAACAACACTGCATCACCTTTCTCCTTGTTACCTTCCTTCTTGCCCACTGCATAAAACATCCCCCAATCCTTGGTTCCTGCTACATAGCGCAGAATGCGCTTAACAACAATGAGGTGTTCTTCATGAGGCTGGCGAGTGCTGCTGGAATTGCCGTTGTCGCCGTTCTTCTTCCGTTGCCGAGCTTGCCACTGCTCCTCTATGAACAGTAGCTTTCCACCAGAATCCAATTGCACCACGTCGTCCCCGTTGGAAGCGCGTTGGTAACGCTGCTCCACCGCACGAAGACGTCTAGTCACCTCCTCCATCGATAGCGCCCTGACATCAAGCAGCGTCTCAATGGAGATTGCCACTTGAGTGTAGCGCTCCGAAACGACTTGGAGGTACTTCTTCACCACCTCCGCATCCGTGATCGCCGAAGATCCTCATGGAGAAGTCGTCGATGGTCTTGTCATCCTTGAATTCAATGTTAGCGAAGTCATGACGGAGCTTCTGGGCGTTGGCCTCCTGGACACGCTCAACACCCATCCACACGATCTTGATGGTGTCCCATGCCTCCTTCGTCATGTCCTTGACAGCGAGCGTTGCCAACACCTCTGATGGCACCGCGCGTAGAATCACGGACAGCGCCATTCGATCATCTTGGAAGTCGTCGGTGCCAGGATCAATTGCATCCCACAGGCCTTGCGCCTGAAGATTCACCCGCATCACTAGCGTCCACTCAACGTAGTTGTTGCGGGAGAGCATGGGGTACTTGATGGATCTCGATGCTCCCTTCATCACCAGCTCGACGACGACCTCGGGCGCCTCACCATCGCGGTTCCTACCACGACGCGGTGGGGGTGAGGGCGACGACAAGCATCGCCGTGGGGGCGTCCTAGAGCCGCAGCCACCTCGACCACCCGCGGCACCGCTGCCTTCTGCACCACCGTCACCTCTACCGCCGACACCTCGCTTACCAGCGCCACGACCACCAGCCTCCATGGCTGATACTCAGTGGGGAACCTCACCAGGGTCTCTCACATGGCTCTGATACCAAATGTCAAATTCGCTCAAGAATAGAGGTAAGTTTTGGGTTGCAAAGCAGCAGCTTTTCCATATATCTTTATTACCATATATAGACTATTACAAGACCCACTTCGCCACAACCTCATAACTCCTGATCGTGGCCATAAACACACACACTATGATACGGCCCTTGACGTGGGCGAGTCGGCTGTTTATCGTCAGCGACGCCTAGGCTTTTATCGGAGCCACCGCCTTATGAGACTAATCTCAATTTACTTCATTTGATTGGATGTCAAAGAAAGATACATGACCCTCCCTTTTATCTCTACTCCTAAAAAACAGTTTATGGTGATGAGTGGCTGCTCGTTAGATGTATCCTGGCCATTCAAACTTATCCAACGGTCTACATGCCCAGTAATCCCCAAACACAGTAGATGACCAATCACGCGTCCCACTCACGGAGCCATGATCCATAGGCTCCTTTCCCACAGCAAAGCTATTTCCCCCTACCAGCCCAGCTATTTCCCCCTTTCCCAACGCCCCTGGCTCGCTCCCACCGCCGCCCGCCGCCGCCTGGCCTCCCCGCCGCATTCTCGCGCCGCCCCTGCCTCGCGGCCACCCCACACCATTCTCTCCCGCGCCTCCACCATCACTCGACCTCGCCGATGTCGCTCCCCTACGGCAGCCGCCGCCGTCCGTCCTCCGCCTCGCCGCGCCTGGGCTCCCTACTGCGCCCGCAGCCGCGCCCGCCGCTGCCGGAGCACGCACCTAGATCCCTGCCGCCTCGGTCTCCTCTGTGCCGACTCGCGCCGCTGTTGCCTTTTCTCCAGGCCACGGCGGGCCGGCGACCCCGTCTCCATGCCGACCCGCGCGCTGCCGACAGTGAGCCCCCGTGGATTCGCAGGGCCCTCATCTTGCACGCCGGCCATCCAAGTGCTGCACCCCACCTCCACCAGCGTGCTGCCCCAACTGGCCTCCTGCCTCTCTCTCACACGTATATTCTCTGGTGAGCAGGAAGATTGGAGAGGGAAGGTTTGGAGAATGGAAGGGAATGGGGAATTTTTGCCTCAATGAGAAGCGTACAGAAGAAGATGAAGAAAAGGCAGTGGGGGAATTTTTGTCACTATGAAAGCTATACAGGGAATTGCTACGTGGAATTTACATGGGCAGTGGATAGCATTTTTCTGGTCTAACCCTTGAGCTTATAAGTAAATGCAGTCAAGCAATAAATATCTTTGATTTTGAGCAGATACCGTGCAGAAGAAAGATACAAAGAAGCATGGATAATGCGCTTCTTAATTCCTCGATTATTCGCTATATGTCGAAAATATTTTATTTGCAGATTATATCCCGAAGACGTCGTCGAGATATAGTGCAAAAGAAAATATACAGAAGCATGGATAATGCGCTTCGTGATCCCTTGATTATTTGCTATATGTCCAAAAAAAATACTTTATTTACAGATTATACTCCGAAGACGTCGCTAAGACAGTGCAAAGAAAAATATACAAAGAAGCATGGATAATACGCTTCGTGATTTCTCGATTATTCGCTATATGCCAAAATATTATTTTTGCAGATCATACCCGAAGACGCTGTTGCTACGTCATCAAGTTAATCCGAGTCGAGCATAGCTATGCATGTTCTTATTTCAGGTTACCCAGGGGAGGTGATGTATTTTCCAGTAACTCCATCATAGTGTCGTCCGTGATCATTTAAATCCGGACTGATACAGGCGAATAGGTTCAAGATTCCGAGCTCTGTTCTCTACGGCGGATGGTCTAGCTAGACCGCTATTTATGCCGACTACACCAACACTTCACTATTTTATTATTATTTATTTTTACATGCATAGCGAACGCAGGCGAAGATTGATGAACATGACAAAGCACAGCTTAATCGGAGGTTTTCTGCGTATTCTCGCGGATATAATTAACTAGGAGATCTTTCGAGACCCTAGGATCCAGGAAATTCACATTGCCTATATCAGATGTTCTTCCAACAGCTATGGAGCGCAAAAAAAAATAATGGGAACCATGTATCTTGCTGGCAATATTAATAAATATCATGTGTTTTCCCTATTTTTTGTTTATTTGTGTATTTCGATACACTGGCACGCCCGCAATTTTATTATTCCTCACCAGCGGCCAGGCACGTTTTTCCTATAGAATCCAAAACGGAAACGTCCCGAACAGCGCCGTCGTGCCGCCGATCAGCACCACCGCCGCTACCGCCAGCGCCGCCGTCAGCAGGATCCAGTACCACGCCTTCCGCTTCATCTCCGAGCTCAGCTAGATCCCCCGATCCCGGCCTCGATCTCCGCCCCGGCCCTCGCCGCGATCTGGATCTCGGGGAAATGCGGAATGCGGTGGCTGCAGATCTCGCTTGGGTGAAATCGGCGAGGAGTGCGAGGCAAGGGAGGAGGATGAGGCGAGGTGTGGAAAGCGAAGCGCCAACCGCACGCGCCGACGGAGCGCGAGGGAGAGAGGAGATGAGGCGGCAGGTAGCACGTAGCCGTTCGAGTTGATGCCGCTGCTCCAAGCTTCGCTGCGATTGTGATGAGCAGCTGAGCTCACTCCGTGAGGATTCCGAACCCCACATCTAAATTCTCGTCAAATTTGTGCCATACATCTGATGGATAAAGTATTCCCGATGTTTTGATCCGATTTAAATGATCCAAGCTACATTATCTCACGTGCCATACACTCGATTTAAAATGAGTTCGTGTATGTCTTTTCTATAAATCACCCTTCATGCTTATATATTTTTCTACGAACTATGTTTTCCTTTGATCCCTTTATGGTTCGTGGCAGAGCACGGGCATTGTACTAGTAGGAATAAAATACTTGAACTCTAAGAAATAAATCTGAACTAATCTTACCTCTTAAACAAATTGATCTTATCTAATTCAAAACTATATCTAATCCTAACTAATCCAATCCCGTGCTACAGTACCTAGGTACTGTTCACGGCTACAGTACCATACGCTACAGTGCCACGCATGCTGTTTATGCCTTTTGGGCCACGGGTGTATCACACTACATGCACTTGCATGATCCTATTAATCAACAATGTGCAACTGACCAAGTAAATACTAAAACTGAAAGCAAATTGAACATGCTATTAACTGGAATAAAAAACTGACAGAAACTGACTATACATGCACTAAACTTATCTAACAACTTTTGCGGGAGTTTCCTCGGATACATTGGGTTTTGATGATGATCATGAAGGAATCATTATTCATAACTGAATATTAAAAGCTTATAAAAGACAAAAAAAAAAACTTGCCTTCTGAGAATGAATCTCCAGGGAATCCCCAGGAGCAATTGATTTCTTTTTCAGCAGAAGTTCTTCTACTCTAGAGCACAGACGGACTTCAACAAGTGCATCTTTTAAAGCCTGGAGAAAAGCAGAAAACATTGTTATCTGCTTATCTTATTTAAGAGTCTTGATTGTTAAAACAAAATATCACCAGAACAGGATATAAAGATTGACAAAAACTTGAAAATGTATTAGTCAAGAGTAAATGTATTCATCACGCATGTACAAGTGGGGAGAATATAAAAATGTTTGTAATCAATTTAGAGTTAATTGTTAATTCTACTGGTTTTCAGGTAGGGCTTTCTGGTACACCATAAGAACCATAAGAATGCATATATTGTTAGACTAAAATCTCCCTCCTTTCCTAAATATATGATGTTTTAGGACGCAAATAGTCAAACATTCCTAGCTTTGAACATTGATACATGCAAATCTATTTAAATTAATCATGTGAAAATGATACCAAAACATTTTTCATGAAATGTACTTCATAATATTACATCTTATATTTTTAATACAAGAATTAACGGCCAAACTTATATATGGGTGATTATGTCAATATCCAAAACGAAACATATTTTTGGACAGAGTAACAGCATATTAGAGCAACAGAGCAGAGATAAGTCCAAAAATGGCTTACACACACCTAGCCGCTGAACACTAGTCAAGTCAACAAACAATGACAGAAAAAAAAAGCAAGCAAAAGCCAAATGTATATGACTAGGTAATAGGTAACACCTCAACATTGGCAACAGCAATCTTGTCCGATGTTTTATCTTGATCTTCAGTTGATTGAGCTCGTGACTTCTCCTTCTCTTCTAGTTTTCTCCACAGCTCAAAGGTTTCAGCATCTATCCTGAAATAAAACATATATGTTGCAAACTAAGATAATGTGCCTCAAATTCATGCTTAAAAGCACATCATCTCTCTAAAAAGTATTGTGTAGATAACCACTCAGAACAAGAGATAGAAAGCTAATTAGAGGATTAAGTATCACCTCATAATGTCAGCATTTCTCTTTAACCCTGAAATGACACTCTGGGTATATTCAAGTAGTTCTTCACGCTTCACCTGTTCAAACAGATACAATAGATAATTAGAGAAAAATTTTCATCTACAAATTTAAGCAATATGTACGTCAAAATCAGTTTTTCAACTCACAATTACAAATTATATCAGCATATCCATCTTCAAAAGTGTTTCCAAAATTAAAATCTCTTAGAAAATAGCAATCTATTCTCACAAAACAGTTCCTTAGGCTTCCACATTGCTGTTAAGGAACATGTGCACCGCATAAGCCAACAAGCAGGTAGTTAATGTTGAAGTCAGGAGTTACACAGTCAATCATAAGGTCCAGCATGGCTACTCTAGGTTCACTTAAATATCTTCATGAAAATCACATTTCTAACTAATTTGAAAGATCCATGACAATATATTTGAGAAGATGTGCATGCAGGCATGGATGCTACAACATTTATGTAATGATGGCCTCGTACATTTCAGTTTAGCGTAGCGTAGTGTTTCACTGTAGCCAAATTTGAGTCTTTAAAGAGAGGTTTAAATATTGTAAAAAATAATTAAAAAAGTTTTAGCATCTTTAAGAGGACTAAGAAAAATCATTACAAATTATTACACCAAATAGGCTATATAAAAAAGATAAATCTTGCTGCTAAGCTGAAATGTACAAGGCCGATATGTACAAGTTACATGATAACGAAACAAGCAAGAATTATTGGACACCATTTATGTTCAGGACTCTGTAACAAAGGTCTAAATTGACGTGGTATTTTTTTCTAAAAAATCGGTGATTAAAGGCAAACCAGAAACAAACCAGGACTTCATCTTTGTAATTTGAAAATGCCTTGGCCAAGTCTTGTACATTATTCATGATTGCCTCATTGACTTCTTTCCCTCCAGTAAGACATAGGCTGTAAAAATTAAACAATAGATGCAAAGGTAAATAAAAAGCATTCATCAATCAAAGAAGAGCTGATGGAGATATATGTGGACCAAGAGGGAGTAAAAATTGTACAGAATGCTAAAAAGAATTTATATATAAGGACAATAAATTACTATTCAATATTTGCACTAAGTTGCAGTTAAGCGCATATAAGTGTCAGTGGAAAGCTAAGAACAAAACATAAGAAATATAAGTGTCAGTAGAAAGCTAAGAACAAAACATAAGAAAAATGAAAGGTTATATTTAAACAGTGAACCCATTAGAAATTTAGCAAAAGTAAATGAACTGATAAATCCGATCACCTATTAAGATTCTATCAAAAAGCAGGGAGATGGTAACACTGTGTATATGTGAATCTTCTGATTTTTTTCATCAATCATAAATTTAAATGAGTAATTAGCACATTGACAACAAAAGATATCATGTGTTTGATATCACAATGTCCAAAACAGGAAGGATATCAATTGTTAAGTTCAGAGAGGGGGAGAATGTGTGAATCGTTAGTTGTATTAAACAGCCCATTAGGGCAACATATAGAGTACAGGAGTGAACCCTAGAGATGGAAAAATACCTAACTACCCCCACAATACACAAATGACTACAATACTCTTAACATCAATAATTGTGAATCCTGTATTCAGAAATTCAGTTGATATTTGATAACATTTAAGAAAGTACCCTGTTATCTGAGAAGTTTATCTATATTGAGAAGAAAACAAAACAAAAAATATTATCATGGCATTTCAGAAGCAAACTCACCCAAATATTTCCAATAGAAGTGAAACCTCTTCCTCAGAAGGAGTTTCAAGAATCTGCTCATAGAAACATTAGACTGTTTAAAACCAATCTGGGTCAACAAAAAACATTCAAGAATTGAAAGAAAAACTTTTTTTAAAGAAAAAGCTGGCTGAAATATATTATATGTAGCCAGGACGACGTGGTTGGGGCAACTCACCATGGATAGTGTAATACCTTCAAGTGCTTTGCTATACAGGAATACATCACAGAAGTTCATAGGTGCTCCTTCAACATCAGCATCATAAAACAAAACCTGCTCCCATAAAAAAGAATACATGAACTCAAGGAAGTCTAAAAGTTAACAAGTTTTTGTATAAGAGTTAGAAGACTTCACAAAAATCAACGTCTTCTCAAAATGACTAGATGAAACAAACAAGACGGCAAACACACAAACTCACAAGTGGTGGTTTTATAGTATTTGATTCATCAGAAGAATCATGATCTTCAGAATCCTTCAAACCTGACCCGCCAAGTTCAGCCTCAATGTCCAGTAATGCTCCCAACCAACGCTTTAACAATTCAACTCTTTCGCCACCACGACATGAAACTGCGGCCTCTTCCAAACGTGTTACTGTTTTCTTGAAACTTTTGTAGTTCTGAGTGCCCTGCAAATCACACAGCGAAAAATACAATTAGTAAAAAAACAAAAGGAAGTGGATGACCATGCAGTAGTGATAGTCAACCTAAACTACAATAGGACTAAAAGTATTAAATCCAACTTTTCCTTCTTCAAAGGGAAACTATTTTTGTGTCACCGATACATGAACAACCCAGAAGCTTGAACTAAAATTATCTTATTATTAGCAGATAACTCATTAAATCAATACAGATTTTACTTAAGTAGAACAGTTCAACTTAAGCCCTGACTGTTGTGCTTCACATTTTAAATTTCAGTAAAATATTAACATTATTTTATCTCCTAGTGTAATAGAACCACTCCCTTTTACATAAGTTCATACGACATCAACTCGTAATCAGACAATGTTCCACACAGACAACAGTCAGAACACGATCCTTGTGGCAATACCAAAGTCGCCTAACTTGTGAGTGCAAAATAAAAAGATAGGCATGAACCTTGCAATGCAAGCCTAATCTGCAACTAATTCCCCTCTGCAAGGCTCCAAATGGCACATATGCGGGATCACCGTGACCAAAACCAAGCCTAAAAATGACAGACTCCCCCATTGCCAGACTTGTATTTGATCTGCCACTGATACATGAGGCCCTCGGCTCATTCTAAGTAGAGAATGCCACTCCTGAATCATTGAATGCTCTAAGGATGAGATTTTCTTTTTGTGTGAATTTAAAAGGCCATCTAAGCAACATAGAAGCAAAAGATTTGGAGGCCACATATTCATCAGCACAGCAAGTAGCATAGCAGACTCAGCCTCCAGATGTTCTCCGACCTCCAATTTGAGGCAAAGCAAGGTAGCGCACAAATCCCCATGGCACAAATCAAAGCTTCGATCCTAAATAAGCGTGCTGCAGTCATCACACAGGCGCGCAGATGCAGCGAACTAACCAACACCCCCAAATAATTTCCAGCTTTGCTTGTGGCGCCGTCCCGCCAGCCCCCCTTCCCCCCACGCCCCAGAATGAGCCGCATTTGGAGTCAAGCAGGCCGGAGAGGGCGCCGGCGAGCTCACCACGCGGTCGTGGAGGATGTCGGCGACGGCCTGGCCGGCGTGGTGGGCGACAGCGTCGGCGTAGCCCTTGACGGCGCGGGCGACGCCGCTGCGGCCGCCGGCCTCGACCGCGCGGCTCACCGCGCTGCGCAGCCACGACGACATCTCCGGAGAGCCCGGGGAGGCTAGGGCCTTGGACCTTGGATGGCACCGCCCACTGCAGTGAAGAAGACGACGGCGGCGACGGCGGCGGCGGCGGCGAGAGACGAGGGGTGGAGTGGTAGGGACCAGGGACGACGACGTCACGACGTGCACTTGTCTGGATTTGGATTTTGGGTGGGTCCTCTTCTCTTCCCGTGGTTTACCAATAGGCTTTGCCGCTTCTTACGGTTGACTGTAGTACCGCATCCTTCTCTTTTTATATATATATCGGGTTTGCTATTTCGTGGACACCTCGAATTTGTGAACTCGTATAGGCGTGAAAAATTCTACTAAATTTTCATTGTTTTTCCACATTTTTATTTATTGAAAAAAATGTTTCGTGATAGTGAAATTTTCTACGGGAGGTCTGCTTTATTATAGATTTATTTTGTTTCGGTTTATTATAGATTTATTTTATTTTCTATTTATTATATATTTATTCATTTTGTTTTTAATAGATTTATTTATTTTGTTTTTATAGTACGTAGCGGCAGGTGTACAGGGTTTATGACACATAGCAGCAGTTTAACTAGCTAAGCAAAGCGCTCGCATGTAGCTAGCAGCAGCAGCAGCATGCAAACGGCGCCCGCGCCCGGGAGGTAGTCCCTCCCTTTTTATATATAATGAAAAATGGAAACGCTGTTTCGCACGCGCATGCGCTGCTCTCGGTCGTCCGATCGCTCGCTATCAACCAAAATTTCAACATCCGATTCATCTGGGGAAGGTGCTTCATCTTCTTCTCCAGCTTCGGTGTCGCCTTCTCCATCTCCGCCGCCGTCGTCGTCGCCTCTGGCCGCCAGCGCCGCCCTGGTTGGGATTAGGGTTTGGGGTGGGCGGTTTTTGTACTCCCCGTCTATAGATTAAGGGTGGGGGGTGGAGGCCCGGCAGTTGGTCGGGGTTGTGACGGCGGCGGCGGAACCACCGGAACCGGGGGTGGGGAGAGATGGCGGTCGGGCCAACGACGGCGAGCGGATCTGGACGTCGCGGCCGTCGTGGTTAGGGTGGGTGGTACCGGTCGGCGGTTGGTGGACAGGAGGCGGAGCGACCGGCGGCGAGGGGCGCCGCCGAGCAGGGCGATGGTAGGAAGCGGACGAGGCACGGAGCAGAGGGAGAAAGAAAGAGGATCGACGGGGACGATGGCGGAGCCAGAGGAAGAAGGTGGGGGTGCACGTGGCTGTTGGATTTTTGGGCCATTGGATTTTGATCCAACGGCCACAAAAATTGCCTGCACAAAAGTTGTTTTTCAGGCGCCTAAGACTAAGTGGGTCCCAATAAAAAAACGATTTAGAGCCTCACATTTTAACATCACCAGCACGACACGGATCCAGAATTTTGATCATTGTATCTCATCTCTAAAATACTATTTAGTTTTTATATTTTCATCCTCTCCAATCGAAATGATATAGAGATCGGATTGAGACTCGGAGATAAGAGTCTAAATTCAGAACCTAACATAGTGATTTTGTTGGATAACTGAGGCTGAGGTTGAACACTAATAGTGATGGAGAGGCCCTATCGGGCATGCTATTAGTGTTTCAACCTCATTATTAGGTTAATTATTTTATTAAAAATACCTATTTAAGGCATGACATTTTAGTCGTTCAACACTAATACTAGGTTAATTCACTCATTGAATTATCAAAAACCTACTTTCGCTATTTGATAAAAATTATTTTCTTTTATCACCAAACATATCACCGTTTTGCCAACAGCTTTGTCAAGACCTTTATTTGTTTCTTTATGATTAAGGTTGTGTTCTTTTCAGCTTAACGACTTATCTACGTTTTGAGAAAACAAATGTTTTGAGTTTTTTTAGTTCATTTTTTCGTTGTTTTGAAGAACGTTTTAAAAGGCAAGTCAAACGAAATGGATCTGAACCGCAAGACTTCCAGAGAAGCTCTCAAAATCCAGTTATTTCAGTCATTCCGCTATTAAGCCATTTAGATCAACTCAAAAGAACAGGACCTAAATATCATATTTTACAGTCTCTCCAAACTCGAGCTTCTTTTGAGCGTACTTAAGCTTTATCAAACATATTTGAGCTTCTTTTCTTTCTTCATAAAATCAAATATACCTTCTCTCCTCAAATTGTAGCATGAGATTTGCTTCTTCTTTAAAACATATGTAAATGTTACTAAGCCTAGACAAACAAGCTTGAGCTAATCCTAGGCCCGATCCTCAACCCAGAGCCTGGCATGGCAATTCTAATTTTTAAGACCATCTTGAACACTTTCCATTTCACCTAACCTTCCATTCCTAATGGGAAAAAAGACCAGAGGAGCTGTAACAGCCCATATGGATTAGATGTTTCAATCGGTTGGGCTTAGGATAAAGCTTGTACGTAGAGGTTAAGGGCATGTTCGCGGCAGCTGAGCTGAAGTGAGTTGAATGTTAAGCTAAATTTCGATAGATTCACAAATTTCTTTACCAAAACTGTTCCACTTCATTTATTTATTTTTTAGAGGTGGTTTCATGACTAAAAATAAAACTAGATTAAAAAACTAAATTTATTTTTTAGTTAAATAAAACTAAGGTCATGTTCTTTTCAGCTTAACAGTTTAACGGCTTAACAGCTTAACGATTTATCTATGTTTTAAAAAAGACATATGATTTAAGTTTTTTTAGTCCATTTTTTCGCTGTTTTGAAGATGGGTTCTAACGCTTTAAAAAGCAAGTCAAATAAAATGGATCTGAATCTCGAGACTACCTCGAGCATTCAGCTGTTCAACCGTTTATACCAGCTCGAAAGAACCGGACCTAAGCCATTTTGAAGATGTTGTAGGCAAAGGAGAAGCCCTCTCGGCAGCCGGCTCTCCCTCCCCCCACCATCTCCTCTTCCCGCGCGTCTTCTCTCGCCTCGGCCATCTCCCTACTGCTCGTCCCTGCATGCTACAGCAGCAAGGCTTTAGCAAATTAGCAGGCAGGATAGGAGAGGAAGGAGCCGTTGATCTCATCTTTGCGCTAATTATTGGATCATAAATCGATTCCTCTCGCTGTTTCCTCGCTGTTTCTCCGTCAAAATGGGATTACTGAGGTATTTAGGCCTAATTCCTTCGTTAAGATTTTCCATGGCTTGTGTAGTTAAGTAGTTCGGTTTTCAGATCTCGGGGAGCAGCAGACTAAAAAGAACAAGGCCTAACTGAGTTCGGAGGTAGTTCGTGTCCGGACATGAAAATATGGTGAGCGAGAAAGTCGTAGATAATTCGATTCTCTTTCATTAGAATGCTCCGTTTCCACCATTTCAACATGGCTTGGATTTTTCTCATATCCATCTCCATGCGGAGCTAATTTTTTCTCATACCCATCTCCTAATAGAGTAATTCTCAGGATCAGAGTGTTAGATCTGAGTACTGATGTGGAAGCGATTAGGATCAAGAATTAGCTTAATACCGAACCACTAAACTGAGTTCATTAGGGGATCTTACTTGAACTTGATGATGCCATTCATCGAGTAGAGAAGCTTAGGCCATAGAGGCTTGCTTGGTAGCGAGCCGATGCAGAGAGCCGTAGTGGATGCAGGAAGATGTTCTTGCCGGTGTAGATGCTACTCCGACGGGGGCGACGACCTTCCCAACACCTCAGCACAAACCTTAGATCGGACTGGAGAATATGGTGTCGGAAGCAGAGGAGCACCTCTGTAGTGTTGGCTACAGAGGGTTGCCGATGCTCACAATTTATATAGCGCTGGGTGAGGGGGGCCGCAACCAAATCATAGAGGAGCGCCCCCGATCAGGGCACGCGATTAGTGGAGACAGTAAAGGGCCATAGTTAGGAGATTAATTACCCTATAAGGCTCGGTCTGACAACGGTTAGTCAAACGCGATTAAGGGGAATAATTACCATTCAAGTCTCGGTCTGGCAATAATTAGCCAAACGGTCAAAATGTCCAACAATCTCCCACTTGATCATAAGGCTAATAACATAAGTCCTTTCTTGACAAAACAGCACACCGACGTAAGCACCACAAAAATCTTTAAGCTATAATTGATGTTCCTATACCCACAACACACTATTTTATCTCGATTGGTATAAGTTTTATTTTTTATAGGAGTTGGTTTGCTTATTAGCCCTTATGTCCAGGATCATAGGCTTTCCAATATACCCATGCCGGTAACATAATCACGAAATAAACTGGGTGATAAGCCTTTTGTTAGTGGATCCGCTAGCATAAACTTAGTACTAATATGCTTAATATTAATAGTTTGATCCTAGATTCTATCCTTCACAACATTGTACTTAATGTCAATGTGTTTGGCAGCACCACTTGACTTGTTGTTACTTGCATAAAAGACTGCTGATTGGTCTCGAAATGCTGTTGACCACTAACAAAAGGCTCGGTCTCGAAATGCTCTAAGTCGGGGTATAAAATTCTTAAGCCATACCGCCTATCCGGTAGCCTCATAGCATGCCACAAACTCAACTTTCATCATAGAATATGCAGTAAGTGATTGTTTGGAGCTTTTCCACGAGATAGCTCCTCCAGCGATGGTGAAAATGTAACCTGACGTGGATTTCTTAGTATCCACACACCCTGCAAAATCTGCATCCGAAAAGCCGAAAACTTCAAGGCTTTCAGATTTCTTATATGTAAGCATGTAATCCTTAATCCCTTGCATATAGCGCAAGGCTTTCTTAACAGCTTTCTAGTGATCTAGTCCTGGATTGGACTGATATCTGCCAAGCATCCCGGTTATAAAAGCTAAGTCGGGACGTGTACAAACTTGAGCATACATGATGCTTCTGACAGCAGAAGCATAAGGAATCTCATCTGATCAAATTCATATTGATTTCTTAGACATTGGAATGTCCCAAACTTATCACCCTTAACAACTGGAGCAGGCGAGGCAGAATTCTTATACATATTATATCTCTTCAGTACCCTGTCTATCTATGCCTTTTGGGATAGATACAATATTCCTTTAGTTCGATCTCGATAAATTCCAATGCCTAATACATAAGAGGCTACGCCAAGATTTTTCATATCAAAATTAGAGGATAAAAATTTTTAGTTTCAAACAGCATGTCCATATCGCTGCTGGCTAAAAGAATGTCATCGACATAAAGAACTAAGATGATGTATTTACTTTCCTTAAACTTAGTATAAATACAATTGTCCACTTTGTGGGGACCCCGGGAGATCCCTGAAAATACAACTGTCCAGGATTTCAGTTGCATTTTGAAATAGTACAAACAGTCAAACTTTATTACATAATTAGAGTTATTTTACAATATGACTTACAATTTTAATACACCTCCAAAATTTATACTTCTAAACCACATGCATGACTCGAGTGTAGGATAAACTAAAAAACTATACTAAATTCTTTCAGGTCTTCAAATGAAAAGTCTTCTGCCGAAAAGAAAGGGTCTATCCAAAAGAAAGGTAGCCCGCAAAACAACGGGTAAGCACTTACGTCTTAATAAGTTTCCATATGCATGCCTATTAACTACATGCAAGGTTTTAACAGAAATTGACAGGGAGATTTAATAATAGACTAAATGCATATTTTAAAATAGTTTTTTTAAAAAAATCCTATATTTTGCCAATTCTTTTCTAAAACTTTTTTGAATAAGATTTTTGATAATAACCAGACTTTCAAGACAGACTCTAGACCAGACCAACAACAACCTTACAACCACACCTCTAACCTGATTTATGTCAATATTTAGAATAGGCATCACCCCTGCGATACAACCTCATATCCCAGAAGTATGGTCCATCGATGATTTGTTTTTAACGACTCTACAGAATCTGCCCAGCTTTACCCGTAAAATGATCAGAAATACGGTTTGGGTGGAAATTTGTATCTTTTCTATCATAACATAATTCAGTTATGAGCAATGAACAAACCAACCACCGGCCCCCAAACAAGTGTCCCCGAGTCCGCGACTAGAGCGACCCCCCATGCGTCTCACATTCCCATTGTTTGTTCACGCTAAACTTCCAACAACACCAACAACACACCAACCTTAACACGACCAAAACCTCAACCAATCAACCTCTTTCCAACTCTACCAAAAGTTAGATTAAAATGCAATAATCATGATCCTACATGCTTATATGAGACCTTGCCATTATTATGGCTAAATTATATTTCCTAGGGTTTTCCTATGACTTAATAGAGAAGCTATAATCTAAATGGGTTTACGACTATATGCAATCATAAATACTTTTAAATAAATTGCACAGAAACTAATTAACTAGAAAATAAATGCATATTACAATATTAGGGAACAGGAAACCTGCCTGGTTCGGCTAGATCTTCGATGTCTGCACTATTGCCCAAATGTTCCTGCTCGGCTGATCCAGGGGCAATGAATTTATTTTCTACACGTTGGAGAAAGGAAATAGAGAGGGAATTTAATAAAAAGAAAAATGCATGAAGCATGAATGCATGAAATTATTTTAAAAAAAATAAAGAAAAGGGTTAGGGTTGACTAGGATGGTGATGGTTTGTATGATTTGACAATCCCCGGAAAAATTTCTTATTAAAGGAAATGATGATGGGGTTTTTGGCATTATTCCGGATAAAATAAAGTGGAAGGTTGATTTTGACATTATTTTGGTAGATTACTGATTAGCAAGAATTTATGCGTGTGTACGTGGGATAAGTGTGGATCAACAAATTTCCAGAGGTTGGAGTCGACGACAACAATGTTATCGGAGTTCCGAGATGGAAATTATTGAAAATATAAAGTGAAAATCTTGAAAATATATTTTAAAATAAAATATTAGGATGAAAATTTTAATTTGGATTTTTGGGATTTTTGGAAAATGGAAATAG
Organism: Raddia distichophylla; assembly: GCA_005191435.1. Lineage (NCBI taxonomy): Eukaryota > Viridiplantae > Streptophyta > Magnoliopsida > Poales > Poaceae > Raddia > Raddia distichophylla. The sequence goes on along the minus strand of SPJY01027641.1, from coordinate 430,695 downwards.
GTTTTAAAAGCATTTTCTTATAAAAAGAGTAGAAAAAAATTTTATTTTTGAACTTTCAAACTGTGAATGGGGTATTTTATATTTTTATAAAATACTATATTGAATTCTAGATTTTTGGAATTTTTATTAGAATTTTTTGAGGGTATTTGCTATTTTATGCAAAATGGGAAGCTATATCTGGAAATTTAAATAAAAGAAAAAATGAAAAGAGTTGACTGGGCAGGAACTGGGCCTGCCCATGAGGGAGGCAGAGCTGTGCGGGCTCAGCGCAGGCTGACAAGTGGGGCCTACTGTCAGTGAGAGGAAGAGAGGGAAATGGAGAGGAGGCTCACTGGGGGAAGGCGGCGCCGGCGAACGGTGGCCGGAGACAGTGAGGTGGTGCTCGGTATGAGTGGTTGGCGGTGAGCAGAAGCTATCCAAGGCGGCGGCGGTGCTTGGGATGCCCAGGGATGGCGGCGCAGCGAGTACAACACGGCGGCGGCGGAGGAGATCGTCGGCGGTGATGCTCCGGTGAGGACAAGAGAGGAGGGTGGCGGAGCAAGGTGTCTTGAGTCGTGGAGGCGCCAGGAAGGTCTATTTATAGGCGCGAGAGGCAGGGCGGCGACCGAAGGGGAAAACCGTGGGGTCAAGCAAACCACGGCGAGAAATTCCGACGAAGAGGTGGCGGATAGGGGGCAGTGAAGAGGTGTACATGGTTGGTGACGACGTGGTGATTCTTTTGAGGACAATGCCGAGGCTTGGAAAGATCGGAGTCGACGGCGGCGTGCAAATCTAGCGGGCGGAGCTGGAGGTTTTGAGGGTGGCAGCGCCGTCAGGAAAGGAAGGAACAGCGTGCGTTGTTGGATCCGGGAGCAAAACAATGGGCGCCGTTGGATTTGATTTAACGAAGTGGTACAGTTGGGCTGACGTGGCAAACTCTGAGGCGTTAGATCAAACCAAGAAAATCACAGCCGTTCGTTGCCACTTAATGCACCGGACAGAGAGGAAGAGAGATATGCCGAAGGCGTATTTCCAAAAAGGGAAAGCGTAATCTTGGAATTTTTGAAAAAGGAAGGGGTTTAACCGAATTTCCAGAAAATAGATTTAGGCTTTGAAAATTCATAGAAAATTGTGGGGAGCTCAGAAAATTATGAAATTGATCTCCAAAAATAAGAAAAATGAGGAGAACATAATGGTGGAACAAAAGTTGATATTTTATGGGATGAATATCCTTGGTAAAATAAAAGAGAGGGTTTCTTTAATTCAATAAAATAGGAGTTGCTTTGGAAAAATTTTAGAAAATTATGGAAGGTTTCTTAGGGCTTAAAAATGATTTTTGCGGAAAAAAATTTTCATGGTAAAAATGGGTTAATTTTGGGTATGTCACACACTTCGTTTTCCTTAAAACCAAATTTTCTTATAATTTCATCAAACTTGAGATACCATTGTCTAGGCTTGTTTTAGACCATAAATTGATTTCTTAAGCCTACACCCCATATGTTCCTTGCCTTCTACAATAAAACCTTCTGGTTGAGTCATGTATACATTTTCATAGAAGTCACCATTTAAGAATGTAGCTGTCGGGGATAAAATTACGGCCCATTGCCATGGCCCACTCCCTGACGGCCCAACCGAACAGCCTACCAGGGCCTAGCTCCCTGGAAGGTTCTATCTGGCCCATATGCATCTTGCCGAACAGCTTCCTGGCTGGCACGGTGCGTAACGGCCTAGGATTCCTGTTTGAGTCCGACTCGAGCAAGAGTTCTGCATGGCTACGTGAAGACCCGGACGTGGTTTCCCGGATTGGAGCAGACGTCGTGATCCCCAAGAATTGGAGTATACCTTATCTACCTCGGGATGTATTTGGCATGTACGAGTTCGTTACGTACTCGTGGTTAGCCCGGCCCGATTATCCCCCGGTAGGTCGGTTGTTCAACACTATATAAACCGAGCTCCTACGGCGTGTAGAGGGCACGTCCAAGATCATCGGACGACACTAGATCATCGCATACTACTCTCTGTACACACATAATCTCGCCGAGTTCCACCTTGTAATACTCTTTGATATAAAGAAAGGCTGGACGTAGGGCTATTATCTCTCCCGAGAGGCCTGAACCAGGGTAAAAACCTTGTCTCCCTGTACGTCGCTGGTTGCTGTTCGTGTTGTTCGGCGTGTCTCCTATCTCCCTCTTTGAAGAACCTTAATCGACTTGGGATCGATATCTCAACCGTCGACAGCAGTCTTAACATCCATTTGGTGTAACTCTAGATCATTATGAGCCACTAGCGCCATGACAATTCTAAATAAATCTTTAGTTGACATAGGAGAGAATGCGTCATTATAATCAACCCCCGGTCTTTGGGTGAACCCTTTTGCTACAAGGATTGATTTGAACCTTTCAATTTTCCCTTTAGAGTCACATTTGGTTTTGTAGACCCACTTATAGCCCACTGTTTTGACCCCATTAGAAATTTCTATTAGGTCCCATACATCATTAGTGCTCATAGATTTTAACTCATCCTCCATGACTTCAAACCACTTTGGCGAATGCTCACTCATTATAGCCTTCTTATAGGATGTAGGATCATCAGTCTCTCCTACATTATAAACATAGTCATTATTGACCGTACATCTTCTTTCACGCTGCGATATCCTTAAGGGTTCATTAGGTACAATACGAAGCTGTTGAGGTTCATCATTAGGGAGGTAATTAGGTATCTCAGCTTCCTCAACAGGAGGAAGAGGATCATTTGGTATCTCAAGTTCCTCAACGGGAGGAGCGGCCACAGTGTTCTCGACTGGGAGCGCAACCTCCTGGGCCATAGGAATAATAGGCTTATGAATCACAGATGACGGAATAGGAACCCGCATATTCTCAAAGTCTACCTTCCTAGGCTCCAAGCTCTCATTGATTTTAGTATTCTCAAAAAACACAGATGACTCGTCTCCACAAACTTTGTGGTATGATCAGGACAATAGAATTGATGCCCCTTTGACCTTTCGGAGTATCCTATAAAATGGCAACTAATTGTTTTAGAGTCTAATTTCTTAGCTTGGGGATTGAAAATTTTAGCTTCAGCAGGACAACCCCATACACATAAATATTTTAAACTTGATTTGTTCCCGGTCCATAATTCATAAGGAGTTTTAGGTACTGATTTACTAGGAACTCGATTAAGTATGTGGAGCGCTTTCTTTAATGCTTCCATCCATAACCTAAATGGTAAACTAGAGTGGCTCATCATAATTCGAACCATATCCATAAGGGTACGGTTTCTTCTTTCAGCCACACCATTCTGCTGAGGTTCACCAAGCATGAAATATTGAGCAACTATGCCATTTTCTTGAAGAAACTTAGCGAAGAGACCGGGAATCTGCCCATAATTAAGGAGCATGCCTCCCGTAATATTCACCTCCCGATCAGATCTTACCACCTTAATCTTTAGGTTTAGCTGATTTTCGACTTCACTTTTGAATATCTTGAACTTATGTAAGGCTTCAGATCTTTCACGCATAGGATAAATGTATCCATAACTGGAGAAATTATCGGTGAACGTAATGAAAGAATCATACACATCTATGGATGTCACAGGAAAAGGTTCACAAATATCGGTGTGGATTAATTCTAAAAGTCCCATACTTTGTGTGGCACCTTTCTTAGTATGCTTTACATATTTTTCCTTGATGCAATCTATGCAATTTTCTAAATCATTAAAGTATAATGGCTGAAGAATCTCTTCCTTAACCATTCTTCCTTTCGAAATGTGGCCCAAACGACAATGCCACAATTTCGATGAGGTTACATTATTGCGCTTAACATTACCATAACGAACATTTACAGATGATTCAAAAAGTGAAAGCAAATAATGTTTGTCTTGTCAGATGGCAAGACCAATATTAATAGAATTAAACATCAATGTACACTTATTGTTCCCAAGCATGAAACTAAAATCACAGTCATCAAGACATGATACGGAAATCAAATTCCTCTTAAGAGAGGGAACATAAATTACATTATTTAAATGAAGCACAAAGCCACTATCTAATGTTAACTTCAAGAAACCAATGGCCTTGGCTTTAGCTTGCTTGCCAACAGCGACACTGATGCTTCTCTCACCCCCGGCGAGGGTTCTCGCGGTATTGAATCCCTGTAATGAATTGCAAACTTGCACAGTTGCACCAGAGTCAATCCACCATACATTAGAGGAAAAATTGACATAAAAAGCTTCATCAACTAAAGTAATGGAGTCATTACCCTTTTTAGCAAGCCATTTCAGAAAGCCCCGCACAATCCTTCTGGTAATGCCCTATTCTTACAAAACTTACAGACATCATTGGGGACTTTAGTTGGACTAGTGGAGTTGGCAGGTTGCTTCCCCTTATCAGAGTTGTTGTTGGGCTTCTTGTTGGGCCTATTATCGTCCTATCCACCCTTCCTCTTATTGGGGGACTTCACATAATTGACAGTGTCCCTTTTCTCAGACTTAATTCTCTCTTCCTCTTCAAGAAAATGTGAGATCAACTCACTCATACTCCACTTTTTCTCATTAGTGTTATAGCTAATTTTGAATGTAGTATACTCAGTGCCTAAGGAACCCAATGAGAGATGGACCAAAATGTTATCGGATATTTGCACATCCATTTCATTAAGCGTGGATTCCATCTCCATCAGAGACATAAAATGCTTCCATATGCCCCCTTGACCACCATACTTCTTATTCAGCATCTTGTTCAACAGAATGCTAACATAAATTTTGGGAGAGCCTTTGGAATGGCTTTCCATCCTATGTAAGTGATGCTTGGCAGTAAACTCCACCTTATCATCTTTAGTAGGGATTGCTTCTCTAATATCATGAGTGATGGAGTTCTTAATGATTTTGATGCAGGCGCGGTTAGACCGCTCCCACCTCTCATAAATTTGATCATAAGCTTTCATAGCCTCCTCAGTGGCATCATCCGCGAGAGGAGTAGGGGCATCATTGAGCAAAGCATAATCTAAGTTCATCACAGTGAGGACAATGTCAATATTCTCCTTCCACTCATGGAAGTTGCTCCCAGTCAGCTTCTCAATGCCACTTATGACGGAAGCGACAATGGAGGGATCAAGAGCTGAAATAAACAACATCATTAGGCATAAACTTAACCTACGTTGGTACGATTAAATACATGCAAAATAATTAAAACACATATAAATACATTGTACTGCCTCAGATCACCGTCGGGCAAAAAACGAGACAACACAATAATAAACATAATTGTAAATCAACGTTGGTCAGAATTACAATTATGCATCTAAACTTAAAATTCCTAGAATCTTAACATAATTTCTAATCAAAATTCCACGTTGGTGCAATTTTAATTAGAAGCATAAACAGTAAATTGTATCAAAATTTTAGGAAAAATTGAATTAATTGTCATATTTAAAAACTAAATTTAACAACAATAGAACACAATTAATTTGCTAAGAATAACATTTAAACAGTGCTCAAAAATACTTTAAACAATAACAAATAGCAAAATTGCACTGGATAAAAGATAATAACATTGTTCATCTTTGCCCGCCCCAAAAAGGGCCCATCATGGGCACGTGGCTAAACAACCCAGATAAGCCGTTAAGCCCAAAAAAAAGAGCCTAAACATGCTCGTTACTCATGTAAACCATTAGTTCAGATAGTATGATGTCATCAATCTCCAAAATCAAAGTAGGGCTTAGATGCACTTTCACATGGTAGGAGGGGTCATGATGATCTGCATGAGTTTTGCTAAAACACAACCATAGAGTCAAGAGAGCATGACGTAGTTGAGTTGGATCCACTTGGCATCCTTTAGGTGACTCTAAGGACAGAGGACATGGTCGAGAAGGGAGAATCGACCAAGAGCAACGAGGAACAAGCCGCACCATCTAATGTAGTTCGAGGAAGCTGTGTCAAGGATGATGGGGACCATGTAGGCGATGTTCACAGTGCCAAGCACTTGCACGTGAATTGCCACCAGCGTAGTGGGGTCGGCGATGGCTGGTAGAGCCATTGGGCCGTGTGGGGTGACTACCGCAAGCGGCTGCCATGACAGTTGGATAGGCGCTAACCGCGACCAAAACGGTTGCTAGGAAGGGCCGGACGCCGACGGGGCTTGCGCGGTGGCCACGATGCCCTGATCGATCAGTGTTGGTCACGGTGAGGGAGGAGGCGAGGGTAGCAGGATCAGTGGCGCCACGAGTGGCACGGGCGGCCAGGGTGTGACCGCAGCAAGTGCGGCGAGCGCGGTGGTCGGATCTACAGTGTTAGCCGTGGCGAGGCAGCACGGTCACGGTGGTAGCCATATCGGCAGCCAAGGATGTCGGGTCAGTGGTGGCACGGGTATCCGAGGCACTAGCCGCAATGATCGTGATGGCCACGGTGGTTGACTCTACGTCCACAGCAATCGGAATGGGGGTGGCCGAAGTGGAGCCAGTGAGGCGGCGATGAGCACAACAACAATGGCTAGATCTACGGCTTGTCCGATGCCGATAAATGTTGGATCTGGTAGCGAAGATGGTGGAGGAGCCGCGCAACTGCGTGGGCCACAACTCTGGGTGGTGGCAATCTGATCCATTGTGGAGGCTGGATCCACGCAATAACGACGGTTTCTTAGGTGGTGTCCGGCGCTCCGGTTTGTCGCTAAATGACATGGTGGAGAGGATAGCTAAGGTTTGCGGAAGGAGGTCATAGGATGACGTACGACTGATACCATGAATGCGGAGAGAACCTATGCAATAGATTGTTTTGGTGGGTGAATATGAATACAATATAGGTCAAGACCTTTCATATCTCTAGAAGTGGTCTATGGCTACATATTATGATATGTAATCTAACAATATATAATAGTGGAGCAGGATAGTATATTTTAAAACTTGTGATTCTCTTTCATGGCATAAAATGAATATATCAGAAATGGAAGATGGCGTGTTGGCAAGGATGAAATGACTTCCAAGTCAAGAATATGATTAAAAATATAAGTACTTCTAGTGCTTGTGTTTCGATCTCTATTCGACTTTACTGAACACAACTGAGGTGTAGTTTATCTCTATACCGGTCATTCTCTACCTTTTTTTTTCAGTGTTTGAAAGGAAGACAGGCCTGACGCCTGTGAAACTGACTGCTAAGAGCCTCATACAATCAATCTGGTTTAACAACAAAAACAGAAGTAGGAGTGGGAAAAAAAAATGTCCACGACGCATCCCATATTTTTATATACTACATATATAGATCTTTCCTACCAATAAAATAAGAAAATTACTTTCCGTGCCGATCAGTAATGCTCACACCGGTAAAACCAGCCTTTTAATTGTGTGGCCGGTCTCGTCTAATAAGAAAACGAAGAGATCATCACATGTTGCCTGCCTTGTCCCTCATGGACTCGGTTAAATCATCGGCGTGGTTGATTCGCGCAAATGACAACTTGTCGAAGTGGCTTTAAAAAGCCGGTCTGTTTCGTTCAAAAATGTCTTCATTTTTTTTAAACAAAGTTTTGAAAAAAAAAAGTTTTGACTTTTGGATCATCTTATAGGCAACGGGTTATAAAGCCTAAGGCCCTGCTTGGCAATTCGGTTTTTTCTTACACTTGTAAAAGTATACATTTGTAAACCATCGGATTTTTTTGGCCTGCTTGGGAGGTATAGTTTATACACATGTAAAAACTTACAAGTTGATATATATTGTTTGGGAATGAATTTCCAAAGCGAAGGGACTAAACATCCATGGTTTAAAACTGAATTAAGCAAGTGTTATCCATGGTCCAAAGCCCAATTAAACATTCTCAGTTCAAAATTGAAACAAAATATGTTAAAAACTAAAACAGAACATCATTCCATCCATATGTTTCTGTTGAATTAAACATATTCGGTCCAGAATTGAAACAAAACATCTCAAAAACTGAAAAGAAATATGATTCCATCCATATGGAAACATAGTACATATAAAAGAACTCCATGGAAGCATTTGATGTCTTCTTCTGTTCTACAGTTCAGCATGCTCTAGGATCCAGCAAAAATGTCATGGTGAAGAAATTTGAAGTGCAGCAGATGATAGATTATAGCCGTAGCATATTTCTAAAATATAAGAAGACCATGCATCAATTAGATCAAGGCACTGTAATAAAGTTATAGTTCCAGCATGAAGGTAGACGGGGCACCAATCAACCATATGAATCATTAAAACTAAACCCAGTGAACCATTTGAACCAGTAAGAATGCATGGCAACATTTGAATCATCAGTTAGCTTTCTGCTCTCAGTAGTCTTGGACATTTCAGGAAAAAAAAATACTAACTTCAATTGGTAACTGGACTAAACAAACAATGCAGCCGAGAACATCATTAATTTAGTAACAGAGGTTTCACACATATGAATTCAGAGGGTTCTAAGCTTTATTCACACATATGCATCGATCCTGGAGCTAACAGAAGCTAGAAACAGAAGTTTCACACATATGAATTCAGAGGGTTCTAAGCTTCATTCACACATATATGCAAAACTCTCACAGAAACAGAGGTTTCTCAACACTGGACTCACATCTTTCAAATAGAAGATAGTTTAAGCCAAATATAGATACATACAGGGAGAACATCATGAACTGGAGCACTAATAGAATCGGAGAATCCTGAGTCTTTGCTGGGTTTACTGCATTCCTCTTCTTTCTTCTGGTGATTACCTGTTGTAAGCAGTTGTGCGAGTTTGTCGTTAAGTTCATACTTTTTCATCGTTGAAGCAGATGATTGAGCACCGGTAGACAGCAGAACTGGATCAAATGAACCTATTGCATACGACAGTGTCATGTCCTCAAGCATTTTTTTATTGTTGTGGACAGATTGAATTGTCCGGCAAAGGGGAGGCGATTTGCAAAGGGGAGACCCTCTGTTTTGTGGTTAAAGAATGCTTATTTATATGGACACAACAGTTTACAATACATATCAATGAGGCAACCATTCGTAACAGTGTACACTAACCAGGCAATCCTTCATAATAGATTACTGAAACAAACATGGCCAAAACATGAACCTGCCTGGCTTAAAAACTCGAAAAGCTCCTGTAATCATATTAACTGATATTAGCATATATGATTGTCAATACAATGACCGATTAATAACTGATGTAAGCATGATGTCCCGACTTCTCTGCAAAGAAGGCATGGATGGTATCATGTACCTGGAGCTCAAAACAGGAACAAAGTAAAAAAAAAAAAAACTAATGGGAAAGCTAGAATAGCAGCCATGGAATAAAATTTTGGATTATGTTTGAGAAATTACCATTGGACAATGATATGTTCCCCAACTGTTCGCTAATGAGCTAGAGTTAATTAGCATGAGTTGAAGGAACCTGGTTGAACTTGAACAAAAAAAAATCATGAAATGCAGGGTGAGATCCCATTTATTTTCATTTTGCAAATGTGAAGAGGATCACCTAAGGACTATGGTATGTAGCTTCAAAGTCTCCTGAAAGCATGATAAGATCTTTGGGAATTCCATACAAAATTTAGGGATCAGGATAGATGGGAACCTCAGGACATTATACGATAGCCTGATTAGAACTGTCAGCATCAAAGGGGGAGGATATTATAAGGAACATACAACCTTTTCTTTTCCTCAAGCTGGTTGCGCGTCTTCCAAATATACAATGATTATAGCAGAAAGTGAAGAGAAAACATCGCAGGGCAATAGGAAAACAAAAATACTACATGCCTAGCTTAAGAGGAAGGGAACAGCAAGGCTAGAGTTTACATCGTGATTAGCTTTAATCTTCTATGAGAAATTAATGGCTCTTAGGAACTTAAACAGGAGGGCGGCCGTCCCCAGATCCGGCATCCCCATAGCCGGAACGCAGCGCAGCCACTGGTCGGAGAGGCCGTTGGCGGGGGCGAACGACCGACGATGGGAGAGGACAGCAGGAGGTTGGGATGCCACCGGTCTGGCGCTGGTGGAGGGCATGCCGAGTGACGCCGATTCGATGTGAGAGGAGGAGGGTCGCCGGCCCTTCGGGACGCAGGTGGGTTGGGGAGCAGGCAGCGGCGGAGGAGGAGGCGGCGGCGGTGGCGGCAGAGAAGGAGGAGGAGGAGAGGGAGAGACCGAGAGAGCAACGGGGGAGAGGAGAAGGGTGGAGGCGGCGGCACCGTGTGTGGGGACTGGGGAGGGGGAGACGCACGGGAGAGATTGGGGCAGGGGGCGAGCACTGCGGGTTAGGGTTAGGGCCCTGGGATGGGGGCGCGAGGGAAGCGAGCGGGGCATCGGTGATGGCAAAGGCGGGTAATTTTACCCCAACCCCGGGTGTACCTACAAAGGACAAAAGGGCCGATCCGCGCGCGACGGAAAACTTGGAGGGGCCGGATGGAAATGTCCAGCGAAGAGAAAGCACGGGGGAGGGGCCGTTCCGCGAATGCCTGGGGACCCAAGGAGGAAATTAGGTAACGTTGAGGGTTTTTTTGCAAAGCTCAGCCCCGGGAGGGGCTTGGATCGTGCGGTTGCGACGCTGGACACGCGGTTCGATCCGACGGCCGATGTTTAGCGGGTGACGTGGCGGCACGAGAGAGCTGCTATAGAAGTGCCTTATAATGTCTTGGGGAAATGTAATATTTAAATATTTGCATTTTCTAGTTGCACAATCAAATGACAATGCTTCAATCAATCCTATGGATTTCAACCACATCGTATTTGACATGCCTCAAATCCACTCTAGCTTTCGAGAAAAATTAATTCCCCTCAATTCAAACAAAAAGAATAATATAATCCCACTCTAGGTAAAAACATTACGCTCCACTTTTGATGGCAATATATCTAGTACAAATGCACATTAGGTGGTAACATACTAATACCGGATCTAAACCATCAGATTCATGAGGAGTGGCCAAATCCGGAGAGGTCGAAGCCCCTTTCCTACTTAGAAAGTTGGTGAATTTTTCATGAGAGCGTTTAAGTGAGAAAAGAGGTTTATACCTGTCCAAATCTGAGCCGTTTCTCATGAATTTGATTATTGAGATCCAATATTAACATGTTAACACCTAATGGGGGCATCACTGCATCAGCAACGAATTCGTCGCCACTCCTGCTTCCCGATATATGTATCAATGACAGCGTCCAAACAGCTTTTCTTAGGAAAGACGGTTCACGTCATCACGTGACATCCTTTTAATTCACCTTATATATGATCACACAATGCTCAAATTCCTAACGTTTCCTAGATACCGTGGTGTTCGCGTGCATTGCATGATCTAACACAGCACGGCTGCTAGCTAGCTGAGCTGCTCCCCCCCAACTCTCACCCACCACCTTTTATTCGGTCTCGTCCTCATGCATCGCGCCGACTCCATTCATCACAAGCCGCATCCCACATGTAAACACCCCTTCCCTTTCCTCTTTTTTTTTTGAATCAAATTATTTTTCCACTTGTTTAAGTTTTCTTGCCAAACTCTTCGATATATATATGCTAGCTAGATACTTCTCCCTTCCTTTCCTTTCTCATTTCTCTTTGTTTTGGTTAGGTACCACCGCCGCCCCGACCGCCATCTCCCCCCTCCCCCGGCTCCGGCGGCGCCGCGCCGCCTCCGCCGCCGCCCCGACGAGCCCCACCCACCGCCGGTCCGCCGCCTCCCCCGACCTCCCTCTACACCCCGCCGGCCAAATATATTCCCTAACCCGAAACCCTAATATTCCCTAACCCGAACCGGCCGGCGGCGAGCTCGAGGGCGGCGACGGCGAGGTCGACGGGGAGCTCGACGGCGGCGAGGTACGCTCCCTCCTTCCTCCTCCCCCTTCTTCCCCCTCCCTCCCTCATCCCCCTGCCTGCAATGGAGAAGAACAGGGCAGTCGCCTGGGCGCATGAACTGCCGCCCAGGCGACTGCCATAGAGCAAAACCGTAACTATAATGCGATCAGTTCGTAGCATTGCATGATCTCAGCACAACACGGCTACGAGCTAGCTGAGCTGCTCCCCCTCAACTCTCACCCACCACCTTTTATTCGGTCTCGTCCTCATGCATCCGCGCCGACTCCATTCATCACACGCCACATGCAAACTCCCCTTCCCTTCCCCCTTTTTTTTTTTGAATCAAATTATTTTTCCACTTGTTTAAATTTTCTTGCCAAACTCTTCGATATATATGCTAGTAGATACTACTCCCTTCCTTTCTCATTTCTCTTTGTTTTGGTTAGGTACCGTACCGTGCGTGACTCATCTTTCTTGGCTATTTTTTCTATATCTCTATACTGTTTAAAATTAAGGCCTAGTGGTGAGGCCGGTGACTGATGAATGATACATCGTTTTCAAATTTCGTATTGTAATAATCACTTGCTGCCTAATGTGGATCGCATTGCTACTTTTTGTACATGCTCATCACTCCATCGGTACATTCCCACATATGCATGCATGCTCACTCTATGGGTACATTAATCATTTGTATATCAAATCCTCAAGGTTCCATATATACCATAATTAAACTTTGCGTATTATCCTTTTACTTAACTGTCAACGCACCCGTCCGTATATACTACGATACGTAGGTAGGACCGAATAATCGTGTTTAATTTGTGAACGCGTTCATCGGCCAACTTTGTAAATCCGGATTTTATAAGATGAACACGTACTCGACTAATAAATATGTATAAAATTATTTTGCACGATCGAGAATTCGAGACTCGTTCAAAGTCACGTCAAAAGGATAGGGTGCATTCAAACCTGCGGATGCAGCTATCGTACGTAGCATGGGAAATATACAATAGGAAGTTTAGGCTCCCTCTCGATGCCACGCGTCCTCGCTTTTATCTCGTCAGTGTGTGTCATGTCGCTCCATTAATTCTTTATCTTAAAACAATTTTTTCCTCGCACCTCTAAGCACGGTGGGCACCTTGGCTGGCTGGCTAGCTGAGCTAGCGCTCAACAAGCAGCCCGCGGTTCGTTTCCTGCATGCGCCGTGTTTTTTTATTTTTTTTTTGCCCCCGGCCTCGCAAGCGTGGCTAGTACATATATATACTGGAGACGAGATGGCGCCAGGCCCTCTTAATTCAGAGGGGAAAAAAGGAGATTTGTATTTGATCGCTATTTATCCGTTTGATCCATGAAAATGAACGTAAGGAGAAAAAAGGGGAGAGTTTTGTCATGTCATTCGTTTTGTAGGAATAATATCTTGATTTTTTTTTTGCTAAATAGCATGTGACTGTTAAACTATTTTTTTCACTTAGTTCGATAGTGAAAATTTAGTTGTTTCGTAATAAAAAATATTTTAGCTCATGAATAGCTATTCAGCATCCGGTCATGTTTTGAGAGCAAGCAGCCTCGTGTTTATTACGATGACACGTATTACTCGAGATTACTAACGAGTATTCAGGACATAGGTCCTTAATAGTAATATTTTTAAGTTTTCACGGTTGATTTTGCTAGAAATTTGATTATTGAGCAGTCAAATGTTTTTTTGGTTTGTCTATACTATTTTTCACTTAGTTCAATAGTGAAATTTTAGTTAATACGTGTTGAAAAAAATATTTCCATATATAGGTTGACAACAATTTTTAAAAATTTCATTGATCGGTTGTTTTGTTTTTGATTTTGCTAGAAATTTCGTTTCTAAGTTTTTAGGGTTTTTGTGATGACTACATGGATATACTTTATAATTTCTAATTGAATTTGGTAAGTATGTTTAGTATATGTTGACTGTCTTAGATTGATGACTGCCAAAAATCTAAAAAAACAACCATTGCCACTAAGCGGTCCCGTATTTTTTTCCTCTTCTCTGATTGCTAGAGAATCAAACGCGCAATTCTACAAGATATATTTATTTTTCTAATCTTCTGCTTAGTAGGTCCCTACATATTCTATTCATGTGTTTTTTGAATTACACCAAAATAATTTTTTCAGAATGTTATGTCCTAAGATTTTAAACTTATAATAAAAGGCAATGTATCCAGTGCAAATGCCCATTGAGTGCTAACATGCTAATAACAGATCTGGGCCATTAGATCCATCAGGAGCGGCCCAGATCTGGAGAGGTGGAAGCCATTTTCTCACTTGAAACACTTTCACGAAAAACCCCTTGACTTTCTAAATGGAAAGGGGCTTCCACCTTTTTAGATCTGGGCCGCTCCTGATGGATCTGATGGCTCAGATCTATTATTAGCATATTAGCACTCAATGGGCATTTACACTGGATATGTTGCCATAATAAAATAGCTCAAATGTGCCGCACCAATTCCACAAAGCAAATATGGGGTGTTTCTCGAAGCTGAAATCATTAAATTATCGTTGAAACTAAACTTTGAGAGCTTTGAAAATTGGCTTTGAGAAACAAAAACTAAAAATCAAAGGCTGATTTAAGAATGCTCATCTCATAACTGAGATTTTTGAGAAATGACTTTAAATTGTTAAAGTATTAAACAATAATTTTTTACGACTTTATTCAAAACCTAGTTATGTCTCCAATGTCTAGAATTGCTACTCTCTAACGGTCCAATTGCATGGTGGCTTTTGATCCAGAACAAGCAAGCTGAAATGCATGCAACTTCCATAGGATAGATGGATGAAATAAACGTATGTGGTTTTAAAATCTTTACACCATAATATAGCTACAACTTGCTCTAGCCCAGCCTAAAAAACAAATTTTACTTGACTCATCCTAAGAAAAGTACATTTGAACAAACAATGTTAATAAGAGGGGGTTTCTCAAGTCATTCGTTTTGTAGGAACAATATCTTGATCTTTTTTTTATTTGCTAAATATTATGTGACTGTGTTAAAATATTTTTTCGCTTAGTTCGATAGTGAAAATTCAGTTATTTTATGATAAAAAACATTTTAGCTCATGAATAGCTATTCAGCATCCGGTCATGTTTTGAGAGCAAGCAGGCTAGCTCGTGTTTATTACGATGACACGTATTACTCGTGATTACTAACGAGTATTCAGGACATAGGTCCGTAATAGTAATATTGTTAAGTTTTCACGGTTGGTTTTGCTATAAATTTGTTTTGTGAGCAGTCAAATGTTTTTTTAGTTTGTCTACACTATTTTTCACTTAGTTCGATAGTGAAAATTTAGTTACTACGTGTTAAAAAAAATTCCGTATATAGGTTGACAACAGTTTTTTTAAAATTTCATTGATTAGTTGTTTTGTTTTTGATTTTGCTAGAAATTTCGTTTGTAAGTTTTTAGGGTTTTCTGATGATCACATGGATATACTTTTATAATTTCTAATTGAATTTGGTATGTATGTTTAATATATGTTGACTGTCTTAGATTAATGACCGCCAAATATCTAAAAACAACCATCGCCATTCAGCGGCGGACGCATACAAAAATAATAGGAGGGGTTGAAGTTTAGTTTAAGACCAAGTCTGAAGTTTAGCCCCTCCTTCCCTTCTATTTTACACTAAAAAATATAGCTGGGTCTAAGGTGGGGCTCCACTGTCATAGACAGCGTAGGTGGGGCTAGAGCCCCACCTGACCCGGTGCTAGGTCCACCCCTGTCGCCATTAAGCGGTACCGTATTTTTTTTCCTTCTTCTCTGATTGCTAGAGAATCAAACGCTCAATTCTACAAGATATATTTATTTTTCTAATCTTCTGCTTAGTAGGTCCCTACATATTCTATTCATGTGTTTTTTGAATTACACCAAAATAATTTTTTGAGAATGTTATCTCCCAAGATTTTAAACTTATACTAAAATAGCTCAAATGTGCCGCACCAATTCCACAAAGCAAATATGGGGTGTTTCTCGAAGCTGAAATCATTAAATTATCGTTGAAACTAAACTTTGAGAGCTTTGAAAATTGGCTTTGAGAAACAAAAACTAAAAATCAAAGGCTGATTTAAGAATGCTCATCTCATAACTGAGATTTTTGAGAAATGACTTTAAATTGTTAAAGTATTAAACAATAATTTTTTACGACTTTATTCAAAACCTAGTTATGTCTCCAATGTCTAGAATTGCTACTCTCTAACGGTCCAATTGCATGGTGGCTTTTGATCCAGAACAAGCCAGCTGAAATGCATGCTAATTCCATAGGATAGACGGATGAAATAAACGTACATAGTTTTAAAATCTTTACACCATAATATAATATAACTACAACTTGCTCTAGCCCAACCCAAAAAACAAACCTTACTTGACTCATCCTAAGAAAAGTACATTTGAAACAAAAAAAAAAACTCTTAACACATACAATGTTAATTTCATAAGAAACACTAGTGCCAAAAAAAAAAGTGAAAGAAAGCTGATCCCAAAAGCTTTTGCATAGGTAGATTCACACTGTCACCGCTTGCCTTGCCTGGAACGTGTAGCAACCCCCCATCTCCGTGGCCCCACTCCCAGCTCACACTCTCGCACCTCTCTGGGATAGCTTCCCACCAACTTGTGGGCCCGCCCCTAGTTAATGAGCCTGCTCCTGCATTCAGGCAACCCATGGGCCATGCCCCCAAATCGGAGCAAGTGAATGAAGAGAGAAATAAAAACCACCGAAAGCTACTACCGTTTCCGTCTCTGCTTGTGCACACCTCACTCACGTCTCACGGCCGCCCGGTGAGTGCGAGTGCAGGAGGCGGCAGCGGAGCGGCGAGCTAGCTGACCACTACTCCCCTTCCTCCGTCGGCCGCCATCATCGCGGGGGCGCTGGATTTTGTCTCGGATCAGCACCTGTCGTCCTGTCCAGGCGAGCATTGGAAGGATTGGTGGTGTTGTGATTGCGATTGAGTGATTGTGATTGAGATTGAGGGTTGGAAAAGGGATTGGGATTTGGCTGCCTGCTTCCAGCTGGTTTGTTTGTTTTGTTTAAAAAGGCGGTGCCTTCCGCCGGTTGCTCTTGCTCGCTTGTTCTTGGCGTCAAGAAACTGCCTGAGCAGCGTGCGGGGGAGAGGGAGGCCTGCAAAGGTGGTGTGCGTTCTTCGTTCTTTCCCTTCGCTCCTGCCAGGAAGACGCTCATTTGGGGTTCTTCGGCCTGAGTGGTGGTGGTTCTTGGGAGGTTTTGGATGCCAAGGTTTCGGTTTTTAAACTTGGAGTGAAGCGGAGGTTGCTGGACCAGGTAACTCCTCCACCGCCCTGCAGGGTTTTTTTACTTCGTCATGGTTGGGGAATTGCGTTGGTTGATGTGTGTGTGTGTGTATCTGCTTCGGTTTTGGCTTTCCTTGCATGATGTTGGAGAAGGCACCGAGTACTGACCATGCCGTATGGAACTGTTGTGCAGATCGAGTTCTTGGTGGATGATGTGGTCTGACGGTGTTGAGTGCTCTTGGTGAGGTTCTTGCGTGGTAAAAGGAAGGGTTTTGGTCTTATCCTCCTTTAATTTCTCAACCTCGTTAGGCCACCAAGGAATGGAGTTCATTTTCATTTCTTCCTCCAATATCTGTGTGCCCTTGTAATCTGAAGATGGAATTCTCGCCTCTCTATATCTTTGTGCAATTTATGGGGTCTCCTTGATGAGTTTGGCCCCCAGTCAGCTCAAGAATTGACCATGGGTAGTAGCGGTATTGAGCTAAAGTTGGTTCAAGTCCTCCTTGGGGTCATCTGGATTCTTGGTACCTGCAATGCTGAATTCACCCCTGCAGACAACTATCTCATCAACTGCGGCTCCACGATTGATGCTACCGTGGGTCAGAGGGTCTTTGCAGCTGATAATTCTGGCTCAGTTATACTGACATCCCCTCAGAGCACTGCCGCAAACACCCCGCTGAATTCAGTCTCGTCTTTCGATCATGCCGAGCTGTATCAGACAGCGAGGATATTCTCTGCTCCATCATCCTACTCCTTCAAGATGAGGAGCCTTGGCCGGCATTTTGTCCGGCTCCACTTCTTCCCATTCAGATACAAAAATTATGATCTTGCTGTGGCGAACTTCAAGGTGTCAACGCAAGATGTTGTGCTCCTTAATAATTTCACTCTGCCAAGCAATTCCTTGCCGGTGTTTAGGGAGTATTCGCTTAATATTACTAGGGACATGCTCATTATCACATTTGTGCCACTTGGGAACAGCTCATCCTTCATCAATGCCATTGAAGTCATCTCGGTTCCTGATGACCTGATAACTGATTCTGCACAAACTCTGGATCCTGTCGGGCAGTTTCTTGGCCTGTCAACGCAGCCATTGCAGACATTCTACAGGATCAATGTGGGTGGGCCAAAGGTGACCACTGAGAACGACACGCTCTGGCGAACATGGGCTACTGATCAGAGCTTTCTGAATTCCAATGCCACTCAGGCAGTTTCTTACTATGGAAAGCTGAATTACCAAAAAGGATTAGCAACAGAGGAGGATGCACCAGACAGTGTGTACAATACTGCAAGGAAATTGATTGTGCAAAATAATGTTAGCTCAGTGTCCAACATGACATGGCAATTTAATGTCGATGGTCATTCAAGCTATCTGATCCGGTTCCATTTCTGTGACATAGTGAGCAAGGCTACATATACACTCTACTTTGATGTTTATGTGGATACCTGGTCAGTAGCAAAAGATCTTGATCTCTCAGAAAAAGTTTTTGGTGCACTGGCCACACCATATTTCATAGATATTGTGGTGCCGTCAAGTGATCCATCTGGTAAGCTCAGTGTCAGCATTGGGCCTTCCAGCTTGAAGATGGCTTCCGCTTCACTCGATGGCATCCTTAATGGTCTGGAGATCATGAAGATGAACATCAGTACTGGATCAGTTGTTGTTGTGAATCCACCGTCCACAGCAAAATGGAAATTACCTATCATATTGGGCTCTGTTCTTGGAGGTGTTGGTGCTATCATCATAGCTGCTGTTCTCTGTGTTGTCATCAGAAGAAAGAAGAAGAAAACGCAGACACCATCAACAAGTCGACCTTCAAGTTTGTGGACACCATTGTCTCTCAATGGCCTTAGCTTCCTTAGTACAGGTACCCGAACAACCAGCCGGACCACTCTTACATCTGGGACTGCCAGTGACCCGACCTACCGAATTCCCTTTGTTGTGCTGCAAGAGGCGACAAATCACTTTGATGAGCAAATGGTTATTGGTGTTGGAGGCTTTGGGAAAGTCTACAAAGCAGTTCTCCAGGACACCACCAAAGTTGCAGTGAAGCGGGGCAACCAGAAGTCTCACCAGGGTGTTAGGGAATTCCGGACAGAAATAGAGCTACTATCAGGGCTGCGACACCGTCATCTCGTGTCACTTATTGGTTATTGCGATGAGCACAGTGAGATGATCTTGGTGTACGAGTACATGGAGAAAGGCACTCTGAAGAGCCATTTATATGGCAGTGACCTGCCTCCTCTCAGGTGGAAGAAGAGGCTGGAGATCTGCATAGGAGCTGCGAGAGGGCTCCACTACCTCCACACTGGTTTTGCGAAATCAATCATCCATCGTGATGTCAAGTCGGCAAACATTCTCCTTGATGAGAATCTCATGGCCAAGGTTTCTGATTTTGGCCTCTCAAAGACAGGGCCTGAATTCGATCAGACACATGTCAGTACAGCAGTGAAAGGGAGCTTTGGGTATCTTGATCCTGAGTACTACCGGAGGCAGAAGCTGACCGATAAATCAGATGTGTACTCATTCGGTGTTGTCTTGCTAGAGGTGATCTGTGCAAGGCCAGTCATCGATCCGACACTTCCAAGAGAAATGATTAACCTTGCAGAGTGGGCTATTAAGTGGCAAAAGAGAGGGGAGCTGGATCAGATCATTGACCAAAGGATTGCTGGCACAATCAGACCTGAAGCATTGAGGAAGTATGGGGAGACAGTTGAGAAATGCCTCGCTGAGTATGGTGTCGAGCGCCCTACTATGGGAGATGTTCTGTGGAACCTGGAGTTTGTGCTTCAGCTGCAAGAGGCAGGGCCGGACATCTCCTACATTGATAGCATGAATCAGATATCTGAACTCCCCTCAAACGCCAAGAGGATAAGCTCTCTGGAGATCAGTACTGCAGATGAGAGCCGCACGCCTGTCGATTACTCTCAGATGTCGACGAGCAATGCCTTCTCACAACTGATCAATGCTGAGGGCAGATGAATTGAATTATTCCAGACTCAACAGAAACGAGTTGAATCATGTTGAATTAAGCGAAAGAGATGTTTCTTGCTTGTCTATACCGTCTGATTTTGCTCTGATATATGATAGCAAAAGTTGTGAATCGTGGTCATTTATTGATTAAATTTGTGTTGGATGAATTGATGATGCATTGGAAGTTTATCTGACATTTTTTTTTACCCTTTTTACTGTTTTGCTTACATCAGTGTTCGTATATTCTAGAATCAGCGGCATTGTTAAGCAGAAATGGTTGAACATGAAACTTTACTCTGATGGGCATAGTACATGGCTCTGCATATACAAACCTTTGCAACTCTTTGGAAACCCTTTTGATGTCTCATGTTCATCGTGTAAAAACACACGCCAGGAATAGGCTGCCGCACCTCAACCGAGCGCTACGGCAATCTGTTATATACTGTAGCTCCTCCGGCAATACCCAGAGCAAAGCAGTTCGTTACAAGGTACAAAGAATATCCAGCGAGCTGATACAGAGATAAGATCAAGCTATACAGAGATAAGATCAAGCTAACAAACTATCCTATCTTTCAACACACCCCCTCAATCACAACGGATGATGGATTAAGTTGAGATTGAGTCGAAGCCTTTCCAACGCTGGTGCAGGTACTGATTTTGTAAGACCATCAGCTAGCTGATCCTTTGATGAGACAAACCTAATCTCTAATCTCTTCTGTGCTACACGCTCTCGTACAAAATGAAAATCCACTTCAACATGTTTGGTTCGAGCATGAAACACAGGATTGGCGGATAAATAGGTTGCCCCAAGATTATCACACCAAAGAACCGGTGCTCTCGACTGAAACACTCCAAGCTCGCCAAGGAGAGTCTGTATCCACATTATCTCTGCTGTCACATTGCCCAATGCTTTGTATTCTGCCTCGGTACTTGACCTTGACACCGTCGCTTGCTTCCTTGAACTCCATGAGATGAGATTACTTCCATAAAACACCACATATCCTCCTGTAGACCGCCTATCATCTGGACATCCTGCCCAATCCGCATTAGAGAAGGCGCTGATCAGTGATGAAGCTGAGCGACAAATTCTAAGGCCAACTGAAGATGTCATTCTAAGATATCTTAGTATCCTTTTGAGAGCCGTCCAGTGAGAAGTAGTTGGTGAGTGTAAATACTGACAGACCTTATTGACAGCATACGCTATATTTGGTCTAGTAAGTGTGATGTACTGTAAAGCTCCAACTAAGCTTCTATATTTTGTTGCCTCTTCAGGTTTCAGCTCTTCTCCTTCAAACCTAGATAGTTTTTCCATGGTAGGTAGAGGAGTTACACTGATTTTACACTTCTGCATACCAGCTCTATCAAGCACATCTTCAATGTAACGTGATTGTGACAAGAGAAGGCCATCATCTTGCTTCTGTACCTGAATTCCCAGGAAATAGTGCAGCTGGCCAAGGTCCTTGATTGCAAATTCTCTTCTCAGATCCTGGATTACCCCATCAACAATGCCTGTAGATGATCCTGTGATGATGATATCATCAACATATACCAGGACATAGGCACTTTTTCCACCTTGATTATACACAAAGAGAGAAGTGTCAGCTCGAGATGGAATAAATCCTAACTCTTGAAGTCTTGAACTCAGTTTGGAGTACCAAGCTCGAGGTGACTGTTTTAGCCCATAGAGTGATTTATCCAGTTTACACACCATAGAAGGATATTTTTCATTCACATATCCCGGCGGCTGCTTCATGTACACATCTTCCTCTAGAACGCCATGCAAGAACGCATTCTGTACATCCAGTTGTCGCAAACTCCATCCCTTTGACACGGCCATGGACAATATGAGCCGTATTGTCACTGGTTTTACCACTGGGCTATAGGTATCCTCATAATCTATACCATATCGTTGCTTATAGCCTTTTGCAACTAGGCGAGCTTTCAGACGCTCCACTGAGCCATCTGCCTTCCTTTTGACTTTAAACACCCACTTCGAATCAATAAGGTTTATGCCATGTTGATGAGGTACTAGATGCCATGTATTGTTCTTGCAAAGAGCTTGAAATTCCTCATCCATCGCTGCTCTCCAGCCAGGGTCTCGCAAGGCTTGTTGATAGTCATCCGGCTCCCTGATCATCACATGTGCTTGACGGCCATAAGGAACAGTACCATCATGCCACACTTTTGGTTGATGTATATCATCTTGAGCCCTGGTTCTCATCTGATGGACTCGAGCACCTGATTGTGGAGCCACTGGAGGAGCAGCTGCAGCAATTGCTTGTGACTCAACTGACGTACTAGCCTCCACACCATCTTCGGAGTTATCTGCTACCTGCTCTGCACTAGGCTGTTCATCACCTGAGACAACATGAGCAGGACTAGATACCACAAGTGGGTTAGGATCATAATGCATTTGCACTGAAGATACACCCCCTTCCTCAGAACTCGGCAAGCCAAAATGAACGAGGTTTTGAGGAAGCAAAATAGTAGATTCAGAAACCGAAAAGGGAGGATTTTCAGAGACAGAGCCGATCGGAAATGGGAAACAATTTTCATCAAAAATCACATCACGAGAGATGTAGATGCGACCAGACGGGCGATGAAGGCATCGGTATCCTTTGTGAAGACCGCTGTAGCCTAGAAACACACACTGGACTGAGCGAAACTGAAGTTTTCGTTTATTGAAAGGACGAAGGTGTGGCCAGCAGGCACATCCGAACGTTCTAAGAAGAGTATAATCAGGCTCCTGACCAAGAAGCCGATGGAGAGGGGTATTGGACTGCAATACTCGAGTTGGTGTCCGATTGATTAAAAAACATGCCGTATCAAAAGCATGATCCCAGAAGGTGAGTGGCATCTGTGATTGGGCGAGTAGTGACAGTCCTACTTCGACGATGTGTCCGTGCTTTCGCTCAGCCGACCCATTCTGTTGATGCGCATATAGGCAAGACACACGGTGTGCAATGCCTTGCTGTTTGAGAAAAGAATCAAGTTTCTGGTATTCCCCTCCCCAATCAGATTGAATACATAGAATCTTATGGCCTAGAAGGCGTTCAACATGTACTTGGAAATGAGAGAACATTCGGTAGGCATCAGCCTTTGTTTTCAAAGGATAAAACCAAGTAAATTTACTGAAATGATCAATGAAACTAACATAAAACCGAAAACCTCCAAAGGATGTGACAGCAGGACCCCACACGTCCGAATGAACAAGTTCTAATGGACGAGTGGCTACATTATTAGATGATGAGTACGGTAACTGGTGGCTCTTGGCCATCTGACAAGGATTGCAAACTGACTCACTAATCGAAGACTTAAGACACGGTAAATTGTGTTGCTGGATGACTTGGCGAACCACCGGTGAAGCTGGATGTCCCAATCGGCGATGCCACACTGACTGATCTGGAGTAGAGACTGCATGAACTTGTTTGAATCCGGATGTGGCTCCAGGTCCGATTGGGTACAGCCCTCCTTTACTGGATCCTTGAAGAAGAACCCTCTTCGAGATGCGATCCTTTATGAGAAAGTGGTTAGGATGAAACTCAAGAAAGATATTGTTGTCAGTGGCAAGCTTGTGAACAGAAAGGAGATTTTTGGTGGTGTTAGGAACATGCAACACATTATTTAGTTGAAGAGGCTTTGCCAAAGTTTGAATCTGAGAGTGTCCAACATGTGCAATATGCATACCTGAGCCATTTGCAGCGTGGACTTGATCCTTGCCCATGTACCGATCATGAGGGATGGAGGAGAGGGAGGTCGAGCGGCGGCGGCTAACGGAGAGTAGGCGAGCGCCGACGGCGGTTGCCGGAGGAGGGGGAGGTCGAGGCGGCCACGGCGGTGGAGTAGGCGAGCGAAGGCAGCGACAGGGAGTAGGCGAGCGGGAGCGGCGGCGGTGACGGGGATGGAGGAGAGGGAGGTCGAGCGGCGGCGGCTAACGGAGGATAGAATCGGCCGGAAACGGGGTGATTAGGAAATGCCAAATTTACCATACACACTGAAATAAAAGACCAAAACATCCTTATAAAATGGACGGTTAGATCTAAAATATACTACTGTAGTAGTGTTTTAGCAGTAGGTATCGTAAAAGAGCCTCTTCGGAAACCCTTTTGATGTCTCATGTCCATCGAGTATGAAAGCTAGGTAAAATTGTTCATAGAGTCAAAAAAGCTAGGTAAAACATGTAGCGCAAAGAAAGGCGGCCTTCATTGACAGCAACAACTTAAGAGCATGCACAGCAGGGGTGGCATCAGGGGCCTGCATCAGCCCGGTTAATCGGGCGCGCCCGCCTGCCCTGCGCGCTGTGTGGCGCGATGTGCATTAGCGTTTGAAATTTTTCCCGCCCCACGGCCGGCACTAATGCCACCCCTGCTGTGCATGCTCTAAAGGCTTTGTTTATTTTGGCCGAAAGATGCTGAAAACTTCAATTAAAAAAATTTATGATCCCTCCAAAGATAATTTTTTAGAAAGTTCAAAAATATATAAAAAGTATTTCAGAAACTCTTTGAAGAATTATTTAAAATCCTACAAAGATGACTACAAATACAACATCGTTTGGTGTGTAAAAAATGACAAAATGTCTCGAGCCGATGGTTCCGTTGCTAGCATGGGCGTCTCCAACGTCCAGATCATGGCTGCATCGACCAATCTCTCCAAGAAGATGCAGACAGCGAGTTCAAAGTCACCAACGGTCAGCCCGCTAGCGTGCACAGGACGGTGGCTGACATCCAAACGACGTCGACGCGACGATTAGACCGCCATGACAAGCTGTGTCGACCGATTCCCAACAAAAGATTTACCTAAAACTAATCCCCGGGATGAAAAATTTACCACTCTAGAATTATTACGATTCCATGTTTTAAGATGAGAGTGCAAAATCACAATACCAACTTACGGTAAAATACAAAATACTCCTACCTCTAAGTTTGTGATACAGGATAAACTAGATTTTTGAGCTGAATGATCCATATCTTTCCAGAGAGAGAGTTAAATCTAAATCTGTAACGAAGAAAATGGGTTCTGTTCATTAAAAATGAACAGTTCCCGAATAACGGGTAAGTACCAACCGTACTTGCAGGTTTTTATAGGGACATAGATATTAACTATATCCAATCAATATCAAAGAAGGGTTATGACTATATTTCATGTGATGATTATGCAATATTTAACTAAAGACTTATCACTTGATTAAAACATATTTTAAAACATTAAAATGGATTTAAAACAATTCTATCTTCTTTCACCAGACCTTATCTCAATCACCTTTCAAAAATCATGAGTATTATGAATAAAAGAGGCATCACCCAGTTGACACAACCTCATAAACCTGAGATAGGGTCCGATGTTTTTGTTATCAGCTCTGTAGAACCTATATATTCAACTTTATCCATATAACAACTTCTTATATGGTTGGATGCTTAATGTGTCATTTTTATTCAACAAAACCCAAGGTTTTGCAATATCCCACATACCGTGCAGATATTGAGAAAATAACCACAACAATTCTGAGCTCCGCACAATCAACACGATAATATTGCTAGTGACTCACTCGCTCAAGTATTGCAGAAAACCGCGCAAGCATTGCGAAAACACTAAGGCAATGCCCCGCCCTCTAAGTCATTACGGTAACCTTGCTAATGACTTGAGCCTATACATTTCCATTTTTCTTAACAATTCATTTCCATATCAATAAATCATTTTATCATATGGACAACTATTCTACCTATTGGAATACACATATATAGATTTCATATTCTAGAGTATGTAAGGTTTAACCATTTTAGTGGAGCTTTGAGCAGTAAAGTTTGGATTATCTATGCTTCATAAATTGATGAAATATAAATAGTTCAAGTAAGGGAATTTCCATAAATAAATAACTACAAGGCAATGCAATAATTAAATAAATAACTGACAATTTAGGAATTCCAAAGTGCATCAAAGGATAGGGGAAACCTGCCTTTATAAGATTACTCGGATTGTATGAATTATTCGGATATTTCTGAGCAATTGATCCGGGCATCAACGTCTATTTATAGAAAAGTCAAAGAAAATCCAATAAACATTTAATTTATAAATCAAAATGAAAATGCATGGGGCATGAATGCATGGGAAAAGGATTTGGGTGGGATCTTTTTCGAAAAAGAGTTAGGGTTGACTTGTATGGTGATGATTTGTATGATTTTCAATATATTTGCGTAATTTTCATAAATGGAATGGGTGAAGGGGGGTTTGGCATTACTCTGGATGGGATGATATAAAATGGTGGGAGATTGATTTTAGCATTATCTTAGTAAATTTCTGGATGGAGAAGAATGTGGGGTTCAGGGATCGAATTTAACAACAATCCGAGCCCGAAATGGAAATTACTGAAGATAAAAGGGTGAAAATTTTGAAAATATAATTTTAAAATATAATATCTGGACAATATGCTCTTATTTGGAACTTTTGACATTTCTTAGAATAGGGGTGAATTTAAAAGGCATTTTTCCTAGGAAAAGCATTTTTAAATAAAGTGAGGAAAGGAATTTATTTATGGGATTTATTACTGGTAAATGGGTGAAATATTATGAATATAATTTTGAAGTGGCATAGTTATGGAGGAATAATTTTATTGGATTCTTGGAGAATAAAGATGATTGTAAAAAGGCATTTTCCTATAAAAAAGGATAAAAACATTGTATTTTTAATTAAATTCTGAAGGGTGTGAATTTTAATTTTTTATAAAATACTATTTTGAATTTGATAATATTGAGAATTTTTGTGGAATTTTTGGATGGATTTTGCTATTTTATTCAAAATAGAGAGCTGTTTGGGGATTTAGAAAATAAAAGGAATGGGCTAATCTGGCCGAAGCTGGGCCGGCCCACACGGCTACACAGGCTGACCCATACGAGGGCTGACAGGTGGGACCTAATGTGCAGCGAGAGAGAGAGGAGGTGGTTGTGGCTAACGGATGGGGCCCGGCTGTCAGAGAGTGTGATAGAGAGGAAAGCTGGTGCTCGAGGGGGGTGTTGATGCTTGGAAAATGCAATTGGCGGACGGGGAATCTAACCAAGGTGGCGCTGGTGCTCGATGTGGCCGGAGATGGTGTCACGGCAAGGTCGATGCGGCGACTGCTTCAGGAGATGATGACGACGATACTTCGGGCGACGCGAGTGGTTGGCGATGGCGGCGCTTGTTTGGCAACGGCGGAGTTGGCCGGACGGCAGTTCGCCGTAGATGGAGGGGAAGGTGGCATGAGGGAGCTTTGGATGATGCAGAGGAGAAGAGATTGGCTATGGGGGAGGGCTTGGAGCTTCATGAGGATTTCGGGGCCCTATTTATGGGCTGACCGTGACGACGATGAGCCGGAGATGGCATGACACGACGGCGGCAGCTACGCAATGTGGTGGCGAGCTATTCATATGATGCCGGGGCTGGATTACGATGCTGAGGTGGAAGATTTGGTAGCCACGACGGAGAGCAATCCATCGGAAGAAAAATCTCGTCCAGGGGCTCGGGGACGGCGTCGGAGAAGATATTTCGGCGAGCATGGCGGCGGAAACTAGCAGCATCGGCGGTTTCGGTGGCGGCGGTGACGTCCGGAGGTTGACGATGAACATGGGCTGTCGGATCGGACTGGAAACAAGTCGCAGCCGTTGCATCCTCATAGCCGAAGAGGTACGGCAGTATTGTCGACGTGGCTTCTCCACAGCCGCTGGAATTGGGCGGTATTGATCAGAGCCGCTCGATGCAACTTATGTGCTCTGATGGGCCTTAGTGGGCCGAATGGCCATGGGCTGAATTGGGCTGGAGCCAGCAGCAGGTGAGGAAAAGGGGTGACATCGGAGGCGCAAACTCGAAAAGGAAAGGAAAGGTGGGGTTTAAAGGGTTAAATAAATTCTTGAAAATTGAATAAAGGCTTAAAGAATTTGTAGAAAATTGTAGAAGTCTCAGAAAAATGTGATCTTGGGCTCCAAAAATCCAGAAAAGTGAGGGGAATCCAAATATGATATAAAATGTGATATATTATGAGATGGTTTTATCTGAAAATTAGAAGAAGGCATTTTCTTAATGGGATTGAATGGGAAATACATTTGGAAAAAGCTAGAAAATGCAGAGTAGCTTTGGGAACTTGAATAATGGTTTTCGCAAAATAATTCATCTAAAATTTGGAAATTTTGGGGATGTTACAGACAAGAGCATGGCTATCATGGAAGAACTCAACGGTGTTCTCGTAGCGCGACTAAAAGGGAAGGTACAACGCAAGGCCGCAACCAAACTGGTTCCAGCATGCCGCCCAAGTTCAACGGCATGACCAACCCTTTGTCTTGGCTCAATCGCTACAATCGATTTTTTTGGGCACAGCGCACACCTCTAGAGGACAAAGTGATGATTGTTGTCTACCATCGTTGATGGCCCCCAAGAGTAGTACACTATCATCGAGAAAGAAGGCGA
The DNA here is from genome assembly GCA_005191435.1 of Raddia distichophylla. Taxonomy (NCBI): domain Eukaryota; kingdom Viridiplantae; phylum Streptophyta; class Magnoliopsida; order Poales; family Poaceae; genus Raddia; species Raddia distichophylla. The sequence goes on along the minus strand of SPJY01027641.1, from coordinate 402,315 downwards.
GACAACTATTAGGGCGGTTTCAAAGACCCATTGCACCTTCGCTTTGGGCTACCCTCGCGTCGCAACAAGCTGAAGGAGCTCCAAAAGCTTACCCAATCTAGCACGGTTGCGGAATATCAGATGAAGTTTCAAGCCCTCCTACCCTGCGCCGACTTGCCCAATGATCTTCATATCGAAATGTTCACCGCGAGTCTTGCAGGCACACTTTGTTCTCGGGTGGAGATGACAGCATCGTCCTCCCTTGCTGTGTGATGAGCTTGGCACTGGTTTTCGAATGACAAAGCAGATTAACAAGGATGAGACGACAACCTAATTTACAAGCTGGCTGGCCGCACCTCCACCATCAGCCGTGACATCGTTGCTGTCAAACTAGCCCCAGTTTTGTCCACTTCTGCAACTGCCACATCGCAGATAGGCAACCACCTCATTCAACAAATTTCCCACGCACAAATGGACAAGCGTCGCAAACTAGGACTTTGCTACAATTGTGGCGACAAATGGATTCAAAGTCATGTCTGCAAGAAGATATTTTTCTTGAACTTGCTGGATGATGACGAGCCGCATACTCCAACCGTCGAAGAGTAGCCAGACATCTCTCTTAATGCCTTCACAGGTATTAAGGATGGTGGCACCATGAGTGTGGATGTGGATGTCAAGGGAAATTGCATTTCTGGTCTCATTGACTCGGGCTCCACACACAACTTCATCAACGAATCTGTTCACGCAGAGCTTGGTCTTCCCCTTCCACCAACGTCTCACCTGATGAGTGTAGCAATGGCCAATGGTGATGGAATTCCTAGTGCTGGTGTGTGTCGGGCGATACCAGCTCAGATTGGAACCGAATAGTTCACTTTGGACTGTTACACTATCCCTCTCGCTGGTTTACAGATGGTGTTGGGCGTCCAATGGCTAGCATCTCTTGGACCAATCACCTGGGACTTACACCTCCTCATGATGACTTTTTGGACTGCTGACGCTGAAGTGACAATCCATGGTGAGCACTCTTCTGCAGTTATGCATCACATGATGGTAGCGGCCATCGATGACCTACTGCTCGTCCTCCTCAAGGAGTTTGCTGATCTGTTCCATGAACCTCATGGGTTGCCTCCTTCGCGCCCATATGACCATCGTATACATTTGAAGCATGGCACATGTTTTTGTGGCTGTCTATCCATACCAATACCCGCAAATTCAGAAGGACGAACTTGCACACTAATGTAACGAGATGATGCGCCAAGGTATATTTCCACAAAGCACCTCCGCATTCTCCTCACCGGTGCTGCTGGTTCGTAAGATAGATGGGACATGGCGGTTTTGTGTGGACTACTAAACTCTTAATCCCTATACTGTCAAGGATAAATTTCCAATCCCGGTTGCCGAGGAGCTACTGGACGAGCTACGCTCGTTTCTTCACCAAACCGGACCTCCGCTGTGGCTATCATCAAGTGCGTATGCACCCTGCGAATGTCCACAAGACGTCGTCCACACACATCTGAGCCACGTCGAGTTTCTTGTGATGTCGTTTGGCCTCACCAATGCACCGACTATCTTCCAAGCCCTCATGAATGATATTTTGGGTTCCTTCTTACGACGCTTTGCTTTGGTTTTCTTTGATGACATCCTTATATACAACTCCTCGTGGGGCGAGCATCCTTGCCACATCCGCAAGGTCTTCCAGGAATTACGGTGTCACCAATTGGTCTTGAAGAAATCTAAGTGCTCTTTCGGCACCTCATCTGTCACCTATCTAGGCCATGTCATCTCGGCATCGGGCGTGTCTATGGACCAACACAAGGTGGATGCCATCCAACAGTGGCCAACCCTATCATTGATACACGCTATTCGTGGCTTCCTAGGCCTTGCTGGATGTTACGACCAATTCATCAATGACTAGGCACTATCGCAACACCACTCACCAAGCTTCTTTGACGGGAGGCGTTTTCTTGGACAGCTGACGCTCAGGCGGCCTTCCAGGCATTGCGCATGCGCTTACTACAACGCCTGTCCTCTTGCTTCAGGACTTTGACATTCCATTTATTGTAGAGTGTGATGCGTCCGACTCTGGTGTTGACACTGTTCTACATAAAAGGTGGAGGACCGCTTTCCTTCTTTAGTCGTGCCATCGCAACTCGTCGTGCCAAGATGGTAGCCTATGAGCGTGAGCTCATCGGTCTTGTTCAAATCGTCCGACATTGGCAACCATACTTGTGGGGTCGTGCATTCCTTGTGTGCACATAACACTATTGCCTAAAGTTTTTTCTTGATCAACTAGTCGACTGTGATTGTATTGTCAAGTACCGTCCAAGCAGCATGAATATTGTTACTGATGCGCTTTCCCATCATGATGGTGATGATCAGTCGGCCCAGACCGTTCTTGCAGCCCTCTCTGTTCTGTCCCTACCATTTTTTTGCGGAGCTTCGCCAGTCCTTACTTTCCGATGCTATGTGGTGTGTTCTCTGGGAGAATATTTTGGAAGGTCATCATACTCATCCGCGGTTTGTTCATGATGGATTGGTGCCATATGGTTCTCACATCTACATACCAACATCTTTTGATTATGTGCCAACCATCTTGGCTATGGATCATGTTGCTGGTCATGAGGGTGTTCAAAAGTCACTTCAGTGTCTGCGTGTTGGTCCCGCGTTCACATGCAAAACTACATCTGTTCTTTTGTGAGGTGTGTTAACGCAATAAGACCAGGCATCTTCATTCAGCTCGGTTGCATATCATCTTCAGCTTCAGCCAAGTGCTCGTCTCCATGATGTTTTCCATGTTGGGTACTCAAAGAGGTTTTGTGGCACTCCACCTGTTGTTCCTCCTAAGTTATCTCCTGTTGACAATGGCCAAGTCTTGCCTCAACCTGCATGTGTGCTTCGAGGTCGTATAGTACGAGGTGTTCGTCAAATTTTGGTCTTTTGGCTGGGTAGGCCTTTTGCCGACATTAATATATAGCTTAGGTATCGGATCTCCGGTTTTCGTCGGCTGCTTGGCAAATCCTCCGTAAGTTTGTTTCATACTACTTTCATGATAAAAAATAGTTTGGCTAAAACGTTGACAACTTGGCATGCAAACCGACGTGGACAACAAAAACTTGGCATTCAAGCAATCAAGCCGCGGTGGACAAACGATTCCCTGAATAGGCCCACCCAAACCGATGGACGCATGGCCCATGGCCGCACGCAAGCAACGCACCGATGCGGTCGGAGCTCGGAATCAACGGCCCAGTGCGAGCCAGGCCCAATCCAAAACCCGCGACACTCCTACTTGCCTATTAGGGGATGAGAAAAAAAAACAAGGGAAAACCCTCGCCGCCTCGTTGCACCCGTGAGGAGGAGTATATATAGGCGAGGCGAGATGGAGGGAGGAGAAATGCGAGCTCTCGCGGCGGCGGCGGCGGCAGAAACAGCAGTGGCGGCGCCTACCCCCGCGCGCCTTCGCATCATCTCTCCCCCGCGCCGCGGTGAGCCCCCTACCCTTCTCGCCCTCTTCCTCCTCCCAACAAATCCCCGCGCGCGCGCCGGCGAATCCGGCGCCGGAGCGCCGCCTCCTTGCTGTGGCTGCTAGGTTCCGCTCCACGGCAGGAGAGCACCGGGGGTTTTGCGGGGTATGCTAGGTCCCGCCCCAGCACAGCAGAGCTCTGGGGGCTTTGCGGGGTCGCGTTCATGCCCGCCTGGTACGGAGATTCGGTGGGATGGTGGGTTGGTTGCCCCATAGGATGCTCGAATTTTAGTTTCGGGAGGTTTGGGTTTCATCGCCCTGTTTTAAGTTTGCTCTGGGAAAATCAGTGAATTGGAGCTCTTCGCTCAAATCCACTCGCACCAGATTGAGTTGATGATAGGTGCAAATTGATGTAGCGAATTGTTTTGGGGTGAAGAATGGTGAAGTCTGTTCTCTATATTGCTTAAATTAGCTAGGTGAATTGGAGCTTTTCACTCAAATCCTATCTCGCCAGATGATTTGAGGATAGGAGCAAATTGATATAGCAAATTGTTTTGACGGTGAAGAGTGATGGAGTGCTGGAGTCTTTTACCTATTTTGTTTCAATTAGCGCAGGAACAGGCTAGGTCTATGTTCTAGTTATGGATTCATGCCCAGGGACTTTTTGCTTGTTGCAATTCCAGTTCAGAGTGCCTCTTTCTTCACCAAACCGGACCTCCGCTGTGGCTATCATCAAGTGCGTATGCACCCTGCGAATGTCCACAAGACATCGTCCACACACACGTCGAGTTTCTTGTGATGTCGTTTGGCCTCACCAATGCACCGACTATCTTCCAAGCCCTCATGAATGATATTTTGGGTTCCTTCTTACGACGCTTTGCTTTGGTTTTCTTTGATGACATCCTTATATACAACTCCTCGTGGGCCAAGCATCCTTGCCACATCCGCAAGGTCTTCTAGGAATTACGGTGTCACCAATTGGTCTTGAAGAAATCTAAGTGCTCTTTCGGCACCTCATCTGTCACCTATCTAGGCCATGTCGTCTCGGCATCAGGCGTGTCTATGGACAAACACAAGGTGGATGCCATCCAACAGTGGCCAACCCTATCATTGATACACGCTATTCGTGGCTTCCTAGGCCTTGCTGGATGTTACGACCAATTCATCAATGACTAGGCACTATCGCAACACCACTCACCAAGCTTCTTTGACGGGAGGCATTTTTCTTGGACAGCTGACGCTCAGGCGGCCTTCCAGGCATTGAGCATGCGCTTACTACAACGCCTGTCCTCTTGCTTCAGGACTTTGACATTCTATTTATTGTAGAGTGTGATGTGTCCGAATCTGGTGTTGACACTGTTCTACATAAAAGGTGGAGGACCGCTTTCCTTCTTTAGTCGTGCCATCGCAACTCGTCATGCCAAGATGGTAGCCTATGAGCGTGAGCGCATCGGTCTTGTTCAAATCGTTCGACATTGGCAACCATACTTGTGGGGTCGTGCATTCCTAGTGTGCACGGACCACTATTGCCTAAAGCTTCTTCTTGATCAACTAGTCGACTGTGATTTTATTGTCAAGTACCGTCCAAGCCGCATGAATATTGTTACTGATGCGCTTTCCCATCATGATGGTGATGATCAGTCGGCCCAGACAGCTCTTGCAGCCCTCTCTGTTATGTCCCTACCATTTTTTTGCGGAGCTTCGCCAGTCCTTACTTTCCGATGCTATGTGGTGTGCTCTCTGGGACAACATTTTGGAAGGTCATCATACTCTTCCGCGGTTTGTTCGTGATGGATTGGTGCCATATGGTTCTCACATCTACATACCAACATCTTTTGATTATGTGCCAACCATCTTGGCTATGGATCATGTTGCTGGTCATGAGGGTGTTCAAAAGTCACTTCAGTGTCTGCGTGTTGGTCCCGCGTTCACATGCAAAACTACATCTGTTCTTTTGTGAGGTGTGTTAACGCAATAAGACCAGGCATCTTCATTCAGCTCGGTTGCATATCATCTTCAGCTTCAGCCAAGTGCTCGTCTCCATGATGTTTTCCATGTTGGGTACTCAAAGAGGTTTTGTGGCACTCCACCTGTTGTTCCTCCTAAGTTATCTCCTGTTGACAATGGCCAAGTCTTGCCTCAACCTGCATGTGTGCTTCGAGGTCGTATAGTACGAGGTGTTCGTCAAATTTTGGTCTTTTGGCTGGGTAGGCCTTTTGCCGACATTAATATATAGCTTAGGTATCGGATCTCCGGTTTTCGTCGGCTGCTTGGCAAATCCTCCGTAAGTTTGTTTCATACTACTTTCATGATAAAAATAGTTTGGCTAAAACGTTGACAACTTGGCATGCAAGCCGACGTGGACAACAAAAACTTGGCATTCAAGCAATCAAGCCGCGGTGGACAAACGATTTCCTGAATAGGCCCACCCAAACCGATGGATGCATGGCCCATGGCCGCACGCAAGCAACGCACCGATGCGGTCGAAGCTCGGAATCAACGGCCCAGAGCGAGCCAGGCCTAATCCAAAACCCGCGACACTCCTACTTGCCTATTAGGGGATGAGAAAAAAAAACCCGCAAAGGAAAACCCTCGCCGCCTCCCCTAGTTGGTAGGGATGGCAGAAAAACCCATGGGTATGGAAACCCATAGGTATCCGACACTCCATACCCATGGGTATCCGATCCGATGGGTACGGGTATAGGTCACAACTTGTATCCATGGGTATTTCGGGTTCGGGTACCCGAATAAGTCGGATTCGGGTTCAGTTTTGTACCCATGGGTAACCCATGGATACCCGAATTCTAACAATGGGCCCTATATATATATATGTGTGTGTATGTGGTCACAGGCCGGCCTCCAATGGTCCAAAGGCCCACGAGGCCACAGCCCACGCGGCCACAGTGCCCCCCAAACCCTACTCCAATCCGCCGCCCGCCCGCCCCTCCCTCTAATCCCAATCCCGCCGCCACTGAGCCACTCCCCTCGGTCTCTCCCCCTCGGCCCCTTCCTCAGCTCTCCGCCTCGGCCTCTCCCTCCCTTGGGCCACCGCCGAGCCGGCCCCCTGCCTCCGCCGCCCCCCTGCCCGTCGACCCCCTCCGCGTCCACAGGCCACAGCACGCCGACGCCGCCACGCCGCCACGGGTGAGCCTCCGTCGATCTCTTCGGTTGCGTCGGCGGCGCCGCCCCTGCCGCGCCCCCTCCCTCGGTCTCTCCTCTCCACGTCGACCGCCGCCGTGGCGCCGCCCCCCTGCTGCGCCGGCGCCGCCCTCTCTTTCCTCCCTCTCAATTATTTTCGGGCATGGGTACCGTCGGGTTCGGGTATGGGCGCAATGTTGTACCCGTGGGTCTTTTCGGGTTCGGGTATAGGCTAGATTTTCGGGTTTCGGGTTCGGGTATGATAGAGGTGTAGCCGGAGATACCCGCCCGATTGCCATCCCTACTCGTTGCACCTTGCACGCGTGAGGACTGAGGAGGAGTATATATAGGTGAGGCGAGACGGGGGCGAGGAGAGATGCGAGCTCTCGCGGCGGCGGCGGCGGCGGCAGCAACAGCAGTGGCGGCGCCTACCCCCGCGCGCCTTCGCATCATCTCTCCCCCGCGCCGCGGTGAGCCCCCCACCCTTCTCGCCTTCTTCCTCCTCCCGCCGAATCCCCGCGCGCGCGCCGGCGAATCCGGCGCCGGAGCGACGCAGCTCCTTGCTGCGGCTGCTAGGTTCCGCTCCACGGCAGGAGAGCACTCGGGTTTTTTGCGGGGCATGCTAATCTATTTTAGTTCTATTATCAGCTATGGGTTCGAATCTAAGAGAAATTCTAGATAATTTTAATTCATTTTGGTGGTTCCTATCTAGTTAGGCCACTGTAGGGCATCTTTCTCCGTGAGGCTGCCGAAAAGCGCCTGCTACGCGACCACCATGGGAGACGAGACCTCCACTTCCGTCCCTGCACAGACACAGGAGCCTGCAGTCACGGTGGGTATTGTGTTTGCTGGTACTGGAGATGACTGCATCATGTGTGTTTTTTTCCTTTCCTACTTGCTTCAGCTGGTAACAACTGCAAGCATGTTGGTATGCTACACAGGGAGATGGGAGTGTCAAGCAACAACTTTCCAAATTAGTGGTTTCATCGCTCCATGCGACGGTGCCTGAGGTCGATGTAGAACCGATGGTTGCAGTTTGTACAGCGAAATTTGGTGACTATCAGTGGTATGTTGTTTGTTACTTGCCTTGTATGCTGTGTAATTTCATTTATGATCTCAGTCATGCTCTTGTTAGCATCCCTTGAATATGCTCATCAAGTGACTCTTTGTAAATCATGTGCAGCAATAATGCTATGGGACTATGGTCTATAATTAAAGGATCTGGGACAAGTTTCAAAAATCCGTATGCAATTGGACAGGTTAGAATTATCCTCACCTTTTGGATTACCGATGTTTTACTTCATGAAAATTTCAAGGAGTAGAGGTTTTCTTGAATAGGCTCCCCTTCTAGTATTTACTTCATTGTACCTGTCTTCCCTTTTCCATGCGTGCTGAAACTCTTTAGACTTAATGTACTGGAACCTGACATTTTTCCAGGCCATTGCAAAAAACCTGCCTCTCTCTGATATTATCGAATCAGCCTCTGTTGCTGGCCCTGGTTTTGTGAACATCGTCTTATCCAACAGATGGGTTGCAAAGGTTTGATTGAGTTTTTCTCGCCGTATTTATGGTACTATAATTCTTCCCTGCCATGTGCCAATGAACTACATCATCACAGAAAATACACGACATGCTTGTGAATGGTATCCAAACTTGGGCACCAATTCTGCCAGTTAAGAAGGTAGTGCTAGATTTTTCATCTCCGAATATTGCAAAGGAAATGCATGTCGGGCATCTAAGATCAACGATCATTGGTGACACCCTGGCACGCATGTTTGAGTTCTCAAATGTTGAAGTTCTCCGACGTAATCATGTGGGAGATTGGGGTACACAGGTAATGAGCTGTTGCTGTGATTTTGAGCTGCTTTAGTATGTGCTTCTTGTTAGTGACAAATGCTGTTGTGATCCTTTAACATGTCAATCCTGTTTGGTTCATAGCAAATGTGGTTATGCACAACAATTCATCCTTTTTTTGGTGGCGTTACCGTTTCCCGTGCATGTATCCATTAACTATTTTGGTTCATGTGCTTTCAATTTTGCCATATCTAATACACTAGAAGTTCATTTTGTACCCCCAATTTATCCCATAATTTGGACACATTAATTTTCTTTGTTTATTTCTACCATATGCACAATTCTCTGTACCGAGAGGCCTCATCCAACATTATTTCTATATCTAATCAAGTAATCGCCATCATATTTTCGCTTAGCTGTTTGACCACTTGGTGTAACCTTGTAAATGTCCTTCCTAAACTATGTTAATTCTTTGATCATGCAGTTTGGAATGCTCATAGAACATCTATTTGATAAATTTCCGAATTGGGAAGAACTTGGAAACCAGGCCATTGATGATCTTCAGGTGAGTTGTTCTATGAATTGATTATAGCATAAGTCACTTGTTCTTCACCATAAACGCATACAAACATGTGGTTACAAGTATGGCATGCTCTTCTCAATTGGCATATAGACATGGATGAAGTTTGATAGTTTGGTACTAGGGGCATGTTTGGGGTGGCTGAGCTGAATGAATAAGCTGGCTGAGCTGGAGTTAGTTGTGTGCGGGGCTGAATGGATAATCTTAAAGCCACTTTGAACATGCTCCAGCATTAAAGGTGATATAATGGAAGCAACAGTTACGTCTCCTAAATGAACTTCTAATGATAAAATGGACTTAAATTGTGGGATGGAGGTTGTATACATGTTTGAAGAGCAAAATGGAATAGGAATTACAGGGAATTTGTTGTGATAACTTAAAATTGCATCATCGAAGCATCTTTGAATTGTTTATATTGCTCTCTGTAGCACTCTGCACTATATACTGTATCGCTTATTTTTATCATTAACAAATTAATCTACATATCAGTATTATCACTGTACTGGTTTATACTTTTTCTAAGTAAGTTCAATAACATATGGATGACAGTAGTCAAATAAGCATGTGATGTCATTGTTTTGTATGCCACATTGTACTGCATTGCCTTATATATAATCTCATTATCTGGAAAAGTGTGGCCCATGAGGTTTGATCTGTATCTCTGCATTTTGGTTATGCTGTTAAAGAGCTTGTTTTCAATTTGGGTGGTTACCTGTTTCCCTAATTCATAGTACAACAAACTAGTGAAAGCTATGTATAGGAGCAAATATGAACATATGCCATTGGCACGCAGTTAGGAGAAAATAATTTATGAAAATTCTCAAGCATATATTATCTAGATACTTGTTGCCTCTGAATCCTTGCGAGCACATGCATCTGCGTCTTTTTGCTATGTGTCGTTTCTCATTGCTGCCCATTCAACTTATTTTGTTTGATGTTTGTGCTTACGTTGTCAAAGCTGCAACATAATGATTTGTTTTTCATCATATAAGAATATCTGGTTCATTAGACAGTAGTCAATAATGTCTCAACTTGGTTTTTTTGCTGCAGCTTTTTTATAAAGCATCCAAAAAAAGGTTTGATGATGATCCAGAATTTAAAGATAGGGCTCAACAAGCAGTAGTTCGGCTACAGGTGAGTTGTCTTTCTGGTTATGTAATCTGAGATGATAGTGGTGTTTTCTCAATCTTAAGCAATTAATAAACTGCAGGGAGGGGAAGAGAAATATATAGCTGCCTGGAAAAAGATTTGTGAAATAAGCAGGGCTGAATTTGATGTGGTTTACAAACTCTTGAATGTAAATCTTGAAGAAAAGGTAGTACTACTTTCTGCTAAGATTCAAGTAATTATTTTAAAAAGTTTGCTTATGAACTACCATGTATTTGAGAGAATATAGCTGCAAGTGGAACCTGGAATTTACTTACTAATTGAAGTTTAGATGGACACAAGCATAGCAAATGTAGTTAGTTGCAAGTGAAACTTGGAATTTACATATTAAACCATCATAACAATTTCTTGAATGTTTGCCATGATTGCATTTCATGCTTGTTGTGTACTTGTACACCTTCTAATATTGAAATTTCTGCATTATTAGTCACATTAATTTCTAGCGATTTTTTCACAAATAGTTGGCACCTTCATACTTATCCAAATTGAGCTGACATATTCTTTCTTTGATTGCTCGTAGAATTTAGTTGATCTACCCCAACAAGGCATATTCCTGCATTGTCATATGAAGGCTCATTAATTTAAAATTCTAAGAAAGAATTCCTTATTTGCAACTAAAACTTAGCTAAATCCACGACTTGCCATCATTTTTTCCCCTATATTCCACTTCTGTCAATGTGCCGTCTCTTTTGCCGTTAAGTCAGCTGTGAAATGCCCTCTCTGCCACTGAATTTTTAATACATTGCAAAATAGAAATTTCATATAATAGTAGATAATTCATAAAATTGTAATTTTTTTATGGATTAAAAAAAATTATGCATGCTTAAATTTGAAAGTGAATTTTATTTTTTTTTAATGATTTTTTAAAAATTAATTAATTAATGGTACCTACCATGACTCATGAAGACGATATAAAATTAGAAAATAGGGGAAAACATGAAATTTGAACATCAAGCACAACCTGATTTTATGTAAATTTAGAAATTTGAATTACTCAATTTGGAGTTAAAATAGATAAAATGTTTCAGTGTTTTCTAAATCCAGTAATCATGAAAGGGGTATTTTTGGTTGTCAACGGAGCTTTTTGTTTGCTGAATCTAACGAAGTTGACGGAAGCGACATGCAATTAAAGAAGTTCGCGTGAATCATGAACTTCAACGAAATTATGGTAGATCATGGATTTGGCTAAGTTTTTGTTGCAAATAAGTAATTCTCTGAAATTGAAATTAAATTGAGCTTCGATTTTAAATTTGTATCCAAACAAACATTTTTCTTGATGTCTTTGATTTGCAATGATGTGACCTATCGTTTTCATATTGCAACTTTTATATCCTATATTCAGCGGATGTTTGAACTTTGAAGCTAACAGCGAATTTATCGAACTTATGACTTTTTTCACAAAGTTCATTAGTCATCAGCATTTAAGTATTTTTAGGCCTAAAGCCGCATTTCAGTATTCCAGCCAATATTTGTGGAGTAAACAAGGTTTCAGAAACCTAGTGTTGATATGTATTTTTTAAGCAGTGTTGATGTGTATTTGTTGAACTTTCTGATGGTATTAAACAAGTTGTTCCTGAATTTTTCTCTTGAGATTTATAAATTTCCATGACATTTATCCAGTTCTGACTTCTGACCTGGTGTTTTGCTCATCTGAACACATCTTGGCCCAGTTCTTTTCAGCTTAACGGCTTAACAGCTTAACGAGTTATCTATGTTTTTGAAAACACATATGTTTTGAGTTTTTTAGTCCATTTTTTCATTGTTTTGAATGTGGGTCCTAACGCTTTAAAAAGCAAGTCAAACGAAATATATACGAATCTCGAGACTACCTCGAGGAGCTCTCGAAGTTTAGCCATTTCAGCCGTTCAGCCATTCAGATCAGCTCAAAAGAACAGGGTCTAAATGTTTTTGTTCGTGTTATGTTGCCTGCCTCTTCTTTGGAGCAGACAAGAAGGTTCCTGATCTATATACTTGAATTTTTGAGAAACAAGCTAATTAGTCACTTTCAGGGGGAGAGCTTTTATAAACCTTATATTCCTAAAGTTTTGGCGGAATTAAATGACAAAGGCTTGATCAAGGAAAGTGATGGTGCTCAAGTAATATTCTTTGAAGACCATAAAATCCCTTTGATAGTGGTTAAAAAAGATGGTGGCTTCAACTATGCCTCAACAGATTTGGCTGCTCTTTGGTTAGTTGCTAAATAATAATTGAGACAGTATCATTTTTTGTAGTTGACACCTTAGGTTGTCACAGCTACATGTTTTTTGAATATTAACTTTTTTTATGATGCTTTTATGGAGGTATCGGCTTAATGTTGAGAAGGCAGAATGGATAATTTATGTTACAGACATTGGCCAGCAACAGCATTTTGATATGTTCTTCAGTGTAAGCACAACGGGACATTTATCTTGAACTCGAAACATGTTACCTGTAATCTTGGTAGTGGTAGCTCCTTAGATGGATCGAACTAGTTTAGATATTAATTTTCTCGATGGGCTTTCCGTGAATCTTTTGTTTTATTCTGTACAGGCTGCCAGGATGGCTGGTTGGCTCCCAGATCCAGAAGAAAAGAAGTTCCCAAAAACAAGTCATGTCGGGTTTGGCCTTGTTCTTGGATCAGATGGCAAGCGCTTCCGAACTCGTAGTACTGAAGTTGTTCGATTGATAGAGCTACTTGATGAGGCTAAATCTCGGAGCAAATCAGAAATTATTAAACGTCTCACTGCACATGGTACTACTCTGGTATTTTCCTTTCTTCTTTAAAGGTCCTTTCAGGTAAAATATGATATGATGATCATGCTGTTATTCAGGTACAATTGGTGAGTGGACTGATGAGGAACTAGACAAAACTTCAGAGGCATTAGGATATGGTGCTGTTAAGTATGTTCTTTTCTTCTTTTTTGTAAGACAAATGAATGTTGAAATTAAGTAGAGATAACTATGCTTTTTTAATTGTATTAATATTCTCTTGTTTTTCTACAACTTTGATAGGTATGCAGATCTGAAGAATAATCGACTAACCAATTACACATTCAGCTTTGAACAGATGCTAAATGATAAGGTATGTTCACTGTAATTGTTTCACTGGATTGTTGAAACCTTGGCCTCCTTCATTATTTGTTTGTTTTCAACTCTTCATAACTATAAATGTATACAATCTACTTCACTCTGAAAGAGTGCCTCACATCTTTATTGCATGTTATGTACATATTTGTTGTTTTTGTCCTTTTATGTTGCTGGTAATGCTTTTTTGAGCGATCATTCTTTTGCATGAATGAAAAATTTGAATTTGGTTTCATTTATACTCATTATTGTTTGAGTTGAGAGTGTGACAAACGGGCACTGTGTATTTTCATTTTGTATTACCTCCAAGCCATTTGTAATGGCATATATGCAGATTTCAGCACTTTATAATGGTTTCTCTGGCATTAGACACTTCGTAATGGCACTTTTGTTCAAGGGCAACTTTGTAATGGCACATGCAATTATCTCATGAAAATTTATACTCATTATTGTTTTCTAAACCTGTTCATTCTTTTTCTTACGCATTTACCTCATCTGTTAACAGGGAAACACTAATGTCTACATTCAGTATACTCATGCCAGGATTTGCTCCATTATCCTGAAATCCAACAAGGATGTAGAAGAGCTAAAATTGGTAATGCTTGTTTCATTTTGATGTGCTGGTGCTGCTGTTGATTTTAAAGTTTCAGGATCAAATGCATTTGGCAATCAACCTTAAAAATTGTTGTATTTTGTTCTCAGAGTGGGACCATTACTCTTGACCATCCTGATGAGCGTGTCTTGGGACTGTGTCTTATTCGGTTTGCAGAGGTAATGAGTGGTACTATCAACTAGAATTTATTTTATTAGGCCTCTTCACCAAAAATCAGCTAAAAATTGTAATCTGGCTTTTTGTGTCAGGCAATAATCAGCCAGTGGTTGACAAACATTTGATTGTGTTGTTTGCTAGCATTTTAGCTGTGTTTGTTTTGGGCACAAATAAGGTGTATATGCATAGCTATTTTTGTTCAACAGTTGGTGCCATGAATAACTGAAACTATAGTGATGAGATACCTAGTCAAGGTCTATTGCACCGATAGTGATGTTTGTCATACTGTGCAAGCTTATTGCACCAATCTGTCACGAATTACCACACAAGCATTGTAACAGTACTTTTCATATCTCATGTAATTCCTGTGAGATGCCACAAGCGCACCGATATAAGTGCAGCAATGATCCATTTGTTAGTGAAGAGTATGGCTTAATTGGCTAATCTTTTTTTGTTTCTGTTTTGATAATGGGCTGCTACCTGTGTCAGGTTGTGGAAGAGGCATGCACCAATCTCCTTCCAAATGTTCTTTGTGAATACCTATACAACTTAGCTGAAATGTTCACAAAGTTCTACACCAATTGTCCGGTATATTTTTTTGTGGTTTCCGTCTTTCAATTCCCTTGTATGTGAAGCTGTCAATTTTAATTTGTGACAACTTCCTTGAAAACAACCAACGATGAATTATCTCTTCGAATGAAATAGTAATATTCTGGGCCACATGAGATTTTTAACTGCAATCATGCCGTGCATTGAAATTAACAGGTGATTGGATCGCCCGAGGAGACAAGCCGACTGCTGCTTTGCCAAGCAACAGGTGTCGTCATGCGCCAGTGCTTCCAGCTGCTCGGGATAACGCCAGTTTACAAGCTGTGATCATGCATGTTTCATTTACATTATATATTGATTTTCTCAATATCCTCTCCGTGGTTGCAGTTTTTGGTCATGTAACCTAGCTGACGCAGCTAACATGCTTGAATTCAATGGGAATTTAAAAAACCAAACTAACAATCATAGGATACCCAGGAAAATATGTTTTTTTATCCATTGCATTATCTATTGTGTATTTGTGTGTTATGTGCCTTTAGTCTGTCTGGTTTTCTGTTCATGCTAGGCAAGGATTTAGTATAGCCCGCAGACGTCCTGCTATGTTGTGTGATATGTTGTTGGTTCCTGTGAGGTAGCGGGTTGCTATGGGTGGTGATTGCGTTTGTTGCGTCGTGAAGTAATGTTTGGTTCATATACGAAAGCTAATGTATTTTTTATTTGAAAAGCTGGTTAGTTCATCAAATTTTTTTTGCCATACTTTGGCTAGTAAAAGGAATCTTTCCCAGCCTTACTGATCACTTGCATGTAGGATCTACATGGCACGAAATGAAACTGCTATGAAACGCACATTCCTAACTCGATGTATAGCAAAGTCGGGGGTAAATTTTGGCTTTGAGCCAAACAAGCTAGTGCATTAAAATCTTGGTACTTTTGTCTTCGCCCTATTTTTGTTTTTCTTCTTTGAACACAAATTGGTTAGGTTGTACTTGTTTTTTGAACAATTAAAAATTGTCAAAATTGGTCCCTTAACTAGTCAATACGGTGGTCTTTTCTTTTGGTTAATATCCACATGGATTGGAGGAGAGAATCCACAACCACATGTAACATGTCACTCACGAAATCGCATGCGACCAATACTGGTAAAAATCCTCAGTAACCTATTCCCCATGCATCCCTACCACCGGCAAGGAACTAAGGTTCGGTTCTTTTCGGCCGATCTGAACGGTTCAATAGCTGAATGTTTAGAATGACTGAATTTTGAAAGTTTCTCGAGATAGTCTTGAGATTTGGATTCATTTCGTTTGACTTTCTTTTAAAAGTGTTAGGACACACTTTTCAAACAGCAAAAAAACAAAATAAAAAACTAAAAACATGTCTTTTTAAAACATAAATAAGTCGTTAAGCTGTTAAGTCGATAAGTCGTTAAGCTGAAGCCTAAGGCCCTGTCCTTTTCAGCTTAATGACTTATCTACGTTTTGAAAAAACAAATGATTTGAGTTTTTTGAGTGCCTTTTTTCGCTGTTTTGAAGGTGGGTCCTAACGCTTTAAAATGAGTCAAATGAAATGGATTCAAATCTCAAGACTATCTTGAGAAGCTCTCGAAATTCAGTCATTTCAGTCGTTTAGCTGTTCAGCCATTTAGATCAGCTCAAAAGAATAGGGCTTAAGTCTATAAGGAGCCAACTTTATCTATATTCATAGTCAGATACACCGACCAAAATGGGAGCGAAAAACGGAATCAAGAAACTCAAAACATATCTTTTCAAAACATAAACAAGTCGTTAAGTTGTTTAATCGATAAGTCGTTAAGCTTTAACAGCTTAACTATTTGAGTGTAATATTTCTCAGTGGTGACTGGTGAGAGAGAGAGCGAGAGATTGATGTAAAGAACTGCTTTATTGCCTTTCAAGTACAAGTGTACAGTAGCCTTGAATTTAAACAGGGCATTGCCCTTTTATAATATGTATATGTCGGTTACAGCCTTTGCAGAGACGGTTGCTGTAAATGTGAATCTACCGTTAATCCTGTGATCAAAGGTTAAGATAATTACGAATTAACTGTTAATATTTATTTATCCATTATTTCTTTAACACTCCTCCTTGGACAAATAATTTATACAAAGATCTCTTTAAAAACTCCTTCTGAAAAACCCTATGGGAAAAACAGATGAAGAAAAACATATTATATGATCTTGTATTTATATTCCAAAGCATATCGTATGCCTCATTAAAAACTCCTTTCAAAAATCCAATGGGATAAAATGGATGGAGAAAAGTGTACATTAAATCTTAACTTGTGTTTATATTGCCTCATTAAAAACCTTTATATGAGAAACCCTTTAGGAAAACTCATACAGGAGAAAAGAGTGTAATATTTTGATTACTCAAACAGGTTTTGTTCAGTGAGATTCTCCCCCTGAACCTTGCAACTCACAAAGTCTTTTCATACCAATCCCATGTACATATTTCCAAAATGTGGATTTTGGTAGAGATTTAGTAAATAAATCTGCTAAGTTATCACAAGACTTTGTAAAATTTCTATCTCTCCACTTTTCTGTAGTTCATGAGGATAGAATAATTTGGGAGCAATATGCTTTGTTATATTACTCTTAATATAACCTGTTTGCATTTGCATAACACAAGCTGCATTATCTTCATAGATAATAGTAGGGGATCCACTTGAATTGATACCACATGACCTTTCAACATGGTTAATCATTATGCGAAGCCAAGCACATTCACGTGATGCTTCATATAACGCAATTATTTCAGAATGATTAGTGGATGTGGATACTAAAGTCTGCTTGCTAGACTTCCATGAAAAAGCCGTACCACCATATAGAAATACAAATCCAGTCTGTGATCTGGCATTGTGGGGATCAGACAAATAGCCAGCATCAGTATATCCCACCATAGTCATATCTTGATTTTTCTTATAAAATAATCCAAGATCCGGTGTTCCTCTAAGATACCTGAAGATATTTTTAATACCAGTCCAATGCCTTATTGTTGGAGCGGCACTAAATCTTGCCAATAAATTGACTGCGAATGCAATATCAGGCCTGGTGCAATTCGCCAAATACATTAATGCTCCAATAGCACTAAGATATGGGACTTCCGGTCCCAAAATATCTTCATTTTCACCCTTTGGTCTAAATGGGTCATTATCCCCTTTTATTTGCGCTGTAAGTAAAATATTTAGGGGGAAAATATGTCCAAAAACATTTTTTTCTGAAGAAAATATATGATGTCCTAAATACATGAGATAAGCATATTAATATATTTTACTGTAAAGAAGACATTATAAATATGTGTCATGTGGACAATAATATTTTAAGATGTTCATAAGGAAAATTTTATACGGAAAGTAAATTTCATAATAAAAGAGTATCTTCATAAAGATAAAACATCTTTTCATAACCCCAATAAACTAAAATGAGGACATTAAAGTTTACCACGTAATTGCCCATCTCCTACTGGAAGTAGACCGGATCAA
Organism: Raddia distichophylla; assembly: GCA_005191435.1. Taxonomy (NCBI): domain Eukaryota; kingdom Viridiplantae; phylum Streptophyta; class Magnoliopsida; order Poales; family Poaceae; genus Raddia; species Raddia distichophylla. The sequence goes on along the minus strand of SPJY01027641.1, from coordinate 384,321 downwards.
ACCCTGGGTCGGGTTTGGAAAAACCTGGTCCCGTGGGACCAAGCCCGAGCCCGGCCCAACCCGATGTACCGTGTCTTAAATTCGGGTCTAAACCCGACCCGAAGCCCGAAAACAGACCCGACATCCGAAAACTCAGCCTAACCACGGCTAATTTCTTAATTTTCCCGAGCCCGAGCTCGGCTCGACCCGACAGTCGGACTTCATACTGAGGCCCGAATCTGGCCCGGTGCACTGGTCGGACCGGGTTTTTAGGGTTGGGTCGAGTCGGGTTCGTTGGGCCGAGCGGCCCGTGAACAAGTCTAACTGGAAGTTAGGAGAGTGGTATTATCATCTTATCCTCTACTACCCC
>SPJY01027641.1:359683-383363 GCA_005191435.1 Raddia distichophylla | reverse complement strand
GTGCATATGAAATCCCCAGGTTTCGGGAAATTTGAACTTTTGATATTATGGCCAGCAGAATGATTTACAATTTTTCGCATCATACTTATACCAGGGTGACCTAGGCGATCATGCCAGATCTTAAAACAATTTAGGTCTTTGAAAATTGTTTTCATCGCAACATGTGGTTCAGGTCTTATATATGTGTAATACAATCCAGAAGGGAATGAAGGAAGTTTCTCCACTATTTGTTTTTCATATCCGTTATATTTGATCAAGAGTAAAAACTCTGTACCATGCTCATTGTGAGTTTCAACATGGAAACCATTCATACAGGTATCTTTAAAACTTAATTACGCTTTGAATCAGGATATAACAAAGCATCCTCGATTTTAAGCATAGTACCCATAGGGAGAATTATTGTTGCTTTCCCAGAACCAACAATTAATGCATCGCTTTCTGCGATAGTCATTATATTTTCTTTTCTTTTAGTGAGATGTTGAAAATATTTTGTATCCCTTAGAATAGTGTTTGTAGTACAGCTATCCACTAGACATATTTCTTCCTTCATGGATTGTTCCACAAATTCGTAGAACAGTGCTGATAACGTGTTTGAGTATAATATTTCTCAGTGGTGACTGGTGAGAGAGAGAGCGAGAGATTGATGTAAAGAACTGCTTTATTGCCTTTCAAGTACAAGTGTACAGTAGCCTTGAATTTACACAGGGCATTGCCCTTTTATAATATGTATATATCGGTTACAGCCTTTGCAGAGACGGTTGCTGTAAATGTGAATCTACTATTAATCCTGTGATCAAAGGTTAAGATAATTACGAATTAACTATTAATATTTATTTGTCCATTATTTCTTTAACATTAACTACTATCTACCTTTTTAAAAAAAACAAATGATTTGAGTTTTTGAGTCCGTTTTTTCGCTATTTTGAAGGTGGTCCTAACGCTTTAAAAAGCAAGTCAAATGAAATGGATCAAAATCTCATGACTACTTTGAGAAGCTCTCGAAATTCAGTTATTTCAACCGTTCATATCAGCTCAAAAGAACAGGGCTTAAGTCTATCCACCATAAACTAATCCCCAAACATCCCTGAGACCGGTAAGGAGCCAACTTTTATATTGATAGTCAGACACACCGACTGAAATGGATGAAAATGACCCAGGGACCAAAGTAGGATGAAAATGTGGCATCATTATCAGAAAGAAAGCGGACCAAATTAGCATATACAAACACAAACCTAAAAGGATTATCGTCAAGGAAACAACTCAGCTTTGTATGCAGAGGTACACATTTTCGGCGTTCTCATATTGTTTCTCCAGTTCTCCGGTAACATACAGCTCAACTCTTTAGTCATGGAAACATCTTAAGGCTATGATATGATATGAATGTGTGATCTTTTCTCACATTAGCATCGCCATATGTAAGCTGAAACAAAAGGTACAACGAAAATAGCAAGATGGGTAGTAACCTTGCACAAGGAGTCCAATCTCTTGGCTGCTGCCCCCACCCATGGGGGCATCGCACCCCTCGCCTTACCACTTACCAGGGAATGGAACTACAGTACTACTGCCTAGGTTTCTTCGAGCTGCAGCTCGGGCACTTGTACTGTTTTATGCTCTCTGCCTTTGCTGGAGTTATCTTCACACACTTTCCATGGTACCACCTTTCACATACGTCGCACCCGATCCAGAATTCATCGGCACTGTATATCCCACCACATGTCCCACATAAGGTTTCGCTGTGATCGCCATCATCTTCATCGTAGCCTTCGTCGACCTCTCTCTCTCTGGCATTATTTTCCACTCGTGCTTCGCTTGTATGCTGGGGAGATGAGAAAACAATTGAACATGAGTTAGGGGAAAAAAAAAGGAGGCAAAAACAGTGTAGAGAATATTGAGTGTTTGTTGTCACCTTCGCCGACAGCTTGTTTCTACTGCTGTTGTCAAGAACAGATCTGTCCCTGTCCTTAGATTGTCTCGCACCTGAGACAACTTCATAAACAGTTGGCAAATCATTCATCATGCCAAATAAACGCTTCCTGTTGGATTGCAGAGTGAAAACATTAAGATAACATGACAACAACAAACACACTAAACATAAGGAAATTAACTGCTCTGATCGAATTGAGCAAATCAAATTATTTTCTATTTATGTTCACAATATTAATTTGATAGTATTTTCCTATAACAAATGCTATATAGCTATGGTAGTGTTTATCATACTTGTACCATGGCTTACTGCTACTATCACCAACGTATGAAAAAACGGGTAGAAGGCTAGAATGGAATATGAAAATATCAGATCATATCAGCTCACAGTAACAAAAATAATGGCAAGCATACAAGGAAAGCCTGAGAGATGTGAAGCTCATTGGGGGAATATTTTGATGGTGCTTGAACTATTATCGGAATAGATTGCATGACACCCAAAAGAAGGTTGGGCGCACACGTAATCTAGTCCTACAGGTGAATTTCATACAAAAACCAAATAGAGGCTCAAGCCGAGGCTTATTATGATAGTGCAGCAAAAGCTACCCGTAGGATTCAATGACAAGAGGAGTAACACCATTTTTGTTCACAAATGAAGAATTGTCCATCAGTATATAAAAACATTTACAAGAGGACTACAGCATAGCTAAATCATTACAGGTTTACTTGCCATCATCCATTAAGGCACTCAAGAGGATTTACATGATGAACAAATGATGGCACATCATCCATAAAAAACATAAGCATTCAAAAGAGTCGCAGTTTGTTTTCAAATATCCAAAACACAAAACAAAGTTTATTCATGAGCCATTTAGCATGCAAAAAAAACAAAAAACAAAAGTAAGTGCTGCAATGATCTAATGCCAGTTCAGCCAAATATTTTACCATGGAGGAATGAAGAAATATTGTGTTTGCTCAAGATCTAGGTAAATTACCTAATTGATTATGCAGATGTATTGATGTAATTCACTGCATTGGTCAAGGCTTAAATATGATGACAGGCCATACAAATAAGGGCTCAGTTGAGAGTTAAACAAGTTTCTTTGCCATGCCAAAATGGAAATGAGTAAACCAATGAAACTAGAGGAGAAAAAAATTGGCCCAGACAGCTTTAGAGACCTTCGTATCACAGAAGTGATCAAAAGTTAAAGAGCATAATGATGTTGAGGTCCACCAATGCTAGTTTGCTCAGTTCAAATTCCTCTTGGATCAACAAGAACACCATTTTTTTTATATATAAAAAAGGTACCGAACACAAAACTTTCTCTGCATGAGCTACTTTCTCTTTATAAACCCCATATAGTTGTCTCCTAACAATAGTACTCAAAGACAACACCTCTGCTAGCTTCATGCCTTGCTAGCAGTATCTTTTCAATATTTCTGAAAATAAAGTAATCGCATAAAGTAAAATAAAATATACAATATAGAGACCAATAGACCATGGGAAAATAAATTTTGAGATACCTAACAAGCCTGAACTTATTGTAATGTTGCACTTAAAGAGAAAATAACAATCTCCTATAAGCATGAATTAACCTATGTAGGACTTTGAAAAAATACATTATTTTTACGATAGATAAATGAACTTTCAAAAACCTGCCTAATCCACTTAGCTAGTAAAATTCTCTTTAAAGATCATGAAAATTATAATTTTCCACAAAGGCGAAGCTTTCAAATTTGTGTACCACAACAAATTATATATAGCTAAGAAAGCTATCTTTTTTTTTGAAAAAAAAAGAAGCATAGAACATCAAAACTTGTCTTAGCCATCATGGGCTCTTTTTCTCATAGGAAAAAATGCATCTTTGAAAATATCACATCAACATTAACATCATGGCATTCATAAGTGAGCCACCTTACCATAGAAGCAAACAGTATTATCCTTGTCGAACATAGGTGTCACCATGCTAGTAGTGTTATAAGATTAAGAAAAAACTTCTATCACTTGCACATATTTGAAAGTTCACACCATGCTTAACCATACAGAAGAAGCAATCTCCGTTCCACCAAAAAGCACACTTTCTGAGCTTATGTACAACACCCTTCTCCATGTGGCCACAATACACATAATAGGTATTGAAGCATAGCACTTCACATTGCTGCCTTGCACAAAAAATTGAAATCCCATGGATGCTAGGCATGCTTGGAATTTCATATCACAATTACAGTGTAGAAAACAATCAAAGCTGGTCATTACAGTCGAGATATTATTAATTAGTTTTTACAGACTTAATCTTTCTTCACTTAGTTTATCTTTCCACTACTGAAAGATGTGCCACTGAACCAATCCAATGCTCTACCCATGCAGATTATATATTTCTATCCTTCCATCACATAAAAACCACAATAGGAGACCCAAAATTTCGCCGAAAATGTCATGCACACGCATAGGATAGTAGGACACAGTACAAAAGATACTTCTGATATCATCACAAGAAGCTCCTGAGAGAGCCATTGCCTCATCAAGATTAGCAGCACACTACCAGGTTACAAGTCGACTCTGTGAGCTAATACTAGTTTCCTAGCCGGTCTGGATTAAGAAGCTTAATATGCCACTAATTTAGCAAGACAAGAATCATTCAACCCCCCAAAAAAGAGGCGGATCGGAATTCATACCGGTCGTTGCGGTTGAGCCGCGCTGCGTAATAGAAGGCGACGGAGACGAGCCACGAGTCGGAGTGGACGGCAACCAGCGCAAGCCAGTCGCGGCGGTTCATCCCGTCGCGCGCGAAGTTGATTCCGAGGGCCGGCTCTGGCAGTTCGGTGGGCACCTCCTCCGCCGGCAGCGCCACCTCCCACACCTCGTTGGCGTAGCCGTACAGGCACAGGTTCTCCTTATCTACCGAAACCAAACCACATCGCGCTGAGGAGGCAGCCCGCGTCCAATCGAATCGAAGAGCAGGGCACTAGGCGAGATCGCGTCGTGGAGGGAGGGGGGACGGGGAACTCACCTGGATCGCACAGCGCGTAGAAGTCCTCGACGTCTGCGAAGGAGCGGGGAAGGGTTAGGGTTCGGCGTTTAGGGGGATGGGGGTGGGGAGGCGAGGGGAGCGGCGGTGCGTACCGTGGGTGAGGGCCCGGAGGATGGCTGAGCGGCGGGCGCGATAGTCCTTGAAGATGTCCTCGACGGAGCGCGGGGCGGAGCCGCCGCCTCCGACGCCGGCGCGGCGGTAGGAGGCGTCCATCGCGGCGGCGCCTCCCCTGATCTCCGGCGAGACGGTGGTGGTGGTGGAGGAGGTGATCGCGATGCGGGCGAGAGGTGAGTGATGACTACACCAACATGCCGTCAAAACATGGGGATATCTGTAAGATTTTGCGCTGGTGATGAAGTCCGTTTTTGTTGCTAATTTCATTATGTTTTTAAGGTTTTTTTATGGCGACTAGGCGTCGAACGTCCGTTCGAGCGCGTGTCGATCGGACGCAGCCCGTGCCCCCGCGTGCACCAAATGGAAGGCGGTGTGCAGTAAATCATTTTCAATTAAACTTCTGATTTTTTAGAAAATTCAAAAAGTATTCAAAATGCTTGGAATAAATTTTATAATTCTTTTAAAATCAAGAGATAACCATTTTAAATACTTTTGATTTTTTTTAAATATAAACCTAACATAACCCACTTATGAAACTTGACAGAATGCTAGTGAAACTTGACACACGAACCTTGGCTCACGTATTGATGAAGGCGAGCGTTAGATGAAACCTGATGAAACTTGGATGTAACATGATGAAACTTAAATGAAACCTGTTGAAACTTGATGAAATTTGAATTGACCTAATGAAACTTGAAGAAACTTGGACGAAACCTGTTGAAACCTGATGAAACTTGGATTAAACCTGATGAAACTTGACAGTTTGGCAAGTTTAACGAATATGAAATCCAAGGTTCAGTAGGCGAAACCCAAGTTTCATCAAGTAAGTTTGAAGATTTATATGGCAACATACATCTTGTTTTGTTTGTAAAAATACGAAGAACACGTTGGTGCAAACAGTTTGTAGATTAGAGCACCCAGTCAAAATTTATGGCCATAAAAAATGCTTGTGGGACTCACATTGCATGGCTGAACCCACACTGCGCAGCGTCCGCACGGGCGTCCGGATTATTAAGCTGCGGGTTTGGAGAATTTCTGTTATAGACGCAAAATGATTGTCATGCCATTATTTCAACAGGTTCAATACATTGATGCCATACGAAACATTTTCAATGTATACCAGCTCAAATTGCGTATTCTGACATATGCGACCACACTTGTCATAAAAAACATCCTCTTCTCCTATCAACTCATCTTTCCTCTGTTCTCAACTTCGACAACCTTGCCGGCTCGCACCCGTAGTGTCGCCTCGTCGACAACCACGATGACGTGCCCGCGAGCTTTGACGCCTCACCACATGCATGGGCTCCTTGATCTCCATGCGAGCTCCTCATCAAAACGCCCTTAGGCCGCCGTCTCCCTACTTAAGGCATCATCGCTATTGACGCAACATGCAACGATGTGGGCGACTTGCGGTTAGCTCTGCCACCTCGCCTCCCACAGGAGCTCCAAAATCTCCGACGAGCTCCTCATCGAAGCGCCCTAGGCTACCGCCGCCCTGCTAAGGGCGTCATCGCCGTTGGGACACTGCCTTCCCACTGGAGCTATCACGAGTCACTGCCTCCTAGGGGTGTGGCAACATGGACATTCCCCGCTGAGGGGGTGCTTTTCCGTCCCCGTCCGACGACCCAAAATTTCCCCTGTCCACGCCCCCATCCCTGTTTGAGTGGCGAGGCTTCGTCGGGGACCATCCCCACGAAAATTATACACAAGAGAAAAACACTTATCACCATTTTTACCCTGAAATTATGTCAAGAGAGAAGAAAAAATAAACGAGTATGCTTTGGAGATTTAATTGATGCATATATGAAAATATGGATACAATGGGATACATGACATGTTTGTGGCCTAACAATTCAAATAGAGTAAACTAATTTCGGGTCCCCAACAAGGTTCCCGTGGGGAAATTTTTCCCCGTACCCTTCCCCATCATCCCCGACGGGGATTGATTTTTTTCCAAATTACATCCCCGGGGGTTAACTTCTCTCCATACTCGTCCGCTAATACAGGAATTCCCCATCGAGGATCGGGAACATGTCCCCATTGCCACCCCTACCGCCCCCCCCCCTCAATGTATCATCGTTGTCGTTACACTTCCCTGCTGGAAAGCTCTGAGCAGCTGCTCGACTTCTTAGGGCGTAACCGAAACACCATATCCAACACTAGGGGGGAGCTGCCCCTGAGGCATTCCATGACTCCTTCCCTTTTTGACATGTGACATGGCTTTGAGGAGTAGATCGGATGTAGCAGCGCCGAGAAGAGGTTGAGCAAGGGACGAGCAGCCACCAGGCTGTGACGATGGATAAAGGCAAGAAGAATAAAGAGGAGGGAAGGACAAAGAAGAGGAACAAAGAAGAAATGATGTGTATTACATGTGGAACCCACTTGTCAATATACATATTTGGGTTAGATACGCCGGAGAGGCTCTGTAATGGTATGGATGTAATATAATTGGCACAAATAATGGCATGACGATAATTTTGAGTTTTGTAGTGCCGATTATGTGAAATCGTAACTTAATAATGTCGCCAGTGTAAAAAACAAAGAGAAGGGTCTTACTAGGCCTAGATCTGTCCCATCATGTACTTATCCTTCTCCACCCTCGATCCCCTTCGCTCTCTCCTCATCGCCGCCCTCCCAATCTCCTTCCTCTCCAACATGACAACACCCCTCCTCTCCATCTCCTCTATCTATGGAGCCACCCTCTTACCTTCCTATCTGATTGCTCGCGTGCCTCCACTGCCTCTCCTGCCCCCGTCAATCCACTTACCCGTGGTGATGGTGCCGCTGCTGCCTTGTCGCTCCGCCCCCATCCACCCGCTGTCCACACACTCTAACTCCCGTTGCATGTGCCGATCTGCCCTCCGCCACCTTCGACCAATCCTATGACTCAGGCACCTCGCAACCCCATCATGATCCCATCCCCACTATTGGTCCACCGCCTCCCCCGACATCTCTCTAAACTCTAAGGACACGAAGAACCTGATCTAAACCCTAACCTTGACCCTAACCCTAGAAAAAATGGGAGAAAAAGAAGGCACCGCCGATGAGGAGATGAAGGTGGTGGCCGGAAATCCCAGTTAAGTAAAACTCAACCGAGAGTTAGAATTTTTTCAGGCAACTAACGTTTAGCTCTGTATAAAATAATGGATACCTGTGATTGCAGGAAGTATTGAACAACTCAAAATATTCTATAGAAGGCAAGTGCTAGCTGCATGATATTGTCAAAGTAAGATGGTACTCCCTCCGAATCGTTTTGTTTGACGTTTTCGACCAGAGGAGAAAAATTAAGAAATGTTAAGATGGTACTCCCTCCGGATCATTTTGTTTGACGTTTTCGACCAGAAGAGAAAATTAAGAAATGTGTGAAAAGACTATTTTGTCCTCCGTTTCTTACCTGTTCGCTAGTCCGTCGTCTCGTCCCTGTGGCCTGCGCTCGTGACCCCGACGATGGTGGCGACCTCCCTGTCGCCGGATACCTACCCGCCAGTGCAGTCCCTGTCGCCGGCTACCTCCCCGCCGGCTCAGTCCCCGTCGCCGGCTATCTTCCCGCCGCTTCCTACCTCTCCTCCGCTGGCTCCCTCCCCTCAGCCGGATTCCTCCCCTCCGCCGGCTGCCTCCCCACTGCGGGCTCCCTCCCCTCAGCCGGCTCCCTCCTCACTGTCGGCTCCGGCTAGGGTCCCCTCTGCCGGCGCTCGCTCCCTAAGCCGGCACTGCTTCCTCCGCCACCGTATCTCCCCGCCGCCACTCCCTCCACCGCAGCACCAGTGCCACACTCGATTTCTCTATCCCCAAGGTAAGATTTAGCCTCTAGCCTGAATCTAATGATTTAGCTGGTCTAGAAATGCAGCAGGAATTTAGGAGTATAACGGGTGTGAACATTGGGCGAATAATTTAGGATAGAAGTAGGAATAAACCTAGTGTAAAGAACAATTTTACCACAGTAGGGAAGTAATGGGTTGCTACTCGTATTTCGCTACTGCTATGGACAGGAATCATTTCTTAAAATGATTCTGCTTAGCATAATTTACTTCCAAACTTACATCATGTTGTCTTTAAATTGTGCACATTTATAAGGCAGTTAGTATTGGATGCAAGATAACTTTGTTTGTTTGCTAGCTAGTTTTCAAAATTAGCTTTACAAGCAATACATGCCCATGATGCAATGCTCTATTCTTCTAAGTTTGTCCCAATGCTATGCTCTATTCTTCTAAGTTTCAAGTCATTGTCATGTTAACGTGAACAAGTCATTTGACCATGCAATTGATGCTCCTGCAGGATTGCACCAGGTGGGTTACATGTTCAAGGAGGAGGAGGGCAAATGGCCAATAAGAGGAAGCCCCCCCCCCTCCCCGGTCCCGTTGCGACTATGCAACTTTTCAGATCCGTAGTAAGCAGAATGTTCTTGTCACCAAGGATTCCTTTACCTGGAGCAAGATTGGAGTCTCCTTCAGTTACACATAGGACATCACCAAGGAGTTCTCTACATGGTATCGATTTGAATGTGGCATCGGAAAATAATGATCAAGAGAAGCAAAGGGGTAAGAAGAGGAGGTCCCCCTATGTGACTATGCCACTTTCAGATCCCCAGTGAGCAGAATGTTCTTGTCACCAAGAATTTCTACACCTCGAGCACAGCTGGGATCTCCTTCATCGAGCAGGGCAAACAGCAACCAACGAACAGCGAACAGACACAGGTTTTTTATACTGGTTCAGGCCTCTCCGGGAAAATAACAACCCTACGTCCAGTGCTTCTTTATATGAAAAAGGATTACAAGAGAGAACTTGATGAGACGAAGAGGTCTCGGCGAGATTATGGGTGTACAAAAAGTATTATTCGATCTTCTGCCTTCAGGTCCCCTCTACGCGCCGTAGGGGCCTGGTTTATATAGTGTTAAACAACCGACCTACCGGAGGATAATCGGACCGGGCTGACCACGAGATCGTAATGGACTCGTATATATGCCAAATATATCCCGAGGTAGATAAGGTATACTCTAATTCTTGGGGATCACGACGTCTACTCCAATCCGAGAAACCTGCGTCCGGGTCTTCACGTAGCCGTGCAGAACTCTGTTCAAGTCAGACTCGAACACGAAGTCTAGGCCGCCACGCACTATGCCAACCCAGAGGCTGTTCGGCAGGATGCACATGGGCCTGATAGAGCCCTCTAGGGAGCCAGGGCCTAGGAGGCTGTTCGATTAGGCCGTCAGGGAGTGGGCCATGGCAATGGGCCGTGATTTTATCCCCGGCCGCTACCGCCTCGCTGGTCAGGGCGCCATTGCCATTGGCACACTGCCTTCCCACTGGAACTATCACGGGTCACCGCCTCCTAGGGGTGTGGCAACGTGGACATTCCCCATTGAGGGGGGTGCTTTTCTGTCCCCGTCCGATGACCTAGAATTTCCCCTGTCCACGCCCCCATCCCTGTTTGGGTGGCAAGGCCTCGTCGGGGACCATCCCCGCGAAAATTATACACAAGAGAAAAACACTTATCACCATTTTTACCTTGAAATTATGTCAAGAGAGAAGAAAAAAATAAAACGAGTATACTTTGCAGATTTGATTGATGCATATATGAAAATATGGATACAATGGGATACATGACATGTTTTCGGCCTAACAATTCAAATAGAGTAAACTAATTTCGGGTCCACAACTAGGTTCCCGTTAGGGATGGCAAAAATACCCATGGGTTCGGGTATCCACGGGTACCCGACTCGATGGGTCCGGGTCCGGGTCTCATTTTGGACCCATGGGTATTTTACTTCGGGTTCGGGTCTGGGTTCGGGTCCGGGTCTCAGTTTGGACCCATGGGTACCCGATGGATTTCCGGAATAATTATTAAAATAGAGATTATTCCTATCTATGCAGCCCACGCGAGCAGCAACATATGGGAGCCAACGAGCAACAACCTGGCTACTAGCATGTGACACGGCCCATGACTCAATGAGCATATGTTGCAAGACAAAGCAGTGAAGCAAAGCCCACATGTGCAGCAAGGACATGGCCAGCTTAGCATGCGGCGACACAAAAAGAGGAGCCCACGGGGCCACGACGCTACAGACCAGTAGGCCACAGAAATCATGGCCCATGCAGCGAACCTCTGATGGCTGATACGAAGAAAAAGCGCAGCACAGCCATAGTTTAGTACCATGCACCTCGCCTTTCGCACGTGTGGCTCAACTCCCGAGGGTCTATATATGTGAGCCGCAAGCAGCTAAACTCACAAATTACCTACTATATGGTTTGGACCCGATGGGTACCCATTTGGGTCCGGGTCTAGGTTTGGATCCATGAATGACTTCGGGTCCGGATCTGGGTCTATATATCGGGTCTTGGGTTTGGGTCCACGGAAGCTAGACCTAGAGGGACCTGACCTGATTGCCATCCCTAGTTCCCGTGGGGAAATTTTTCCCCGTACCCTTCCCCATCATCCCCGACGGGGAATGATTTTTTCCAAATTACATCCCCGGGTGTTAACTTCTCTCCATACCCGTCCGCTAATAGAAAAAGGATCGGGGAACGGGTCCCCATTGCCACTCCTACCGCCCCCGCTCAATGTATCATCGCTGTTTGTTACACTTCCCTGCTGGAAAGCTCTGAGCAGCTACTTGACTTCTTAGGGCGTAACCGGATACACCATATCCAACACTAGGGGGAGATGCCCCTGAGACATTCCATGACTCCTTCCCTTTTTGACACGTGACACGACTGCGAGGAGTAGATCGGATGTAGCAGCGCCGAGAAGAGCTTGAGGAAGGGACGAGCAGCCACCAGGCGGTGACGATGGATAAAGGAGAGAAGAGAGAGGAGGGAAGGACAAAGAAGAGGAATGAAGAAGAAATGATGTGTATGACAAGTGGGTTCGCAAATAGGATGAGATAAATTTTTTCCAATTAGTCATTGAACATACACAAACAAAGTAGAAACTACAAAATAGAAAGGGTCTGGGTTAATCCAAATACATGTTTGGGTTAGATACGCTGGAGAGGCTCTGTAATGGTACGGATGTAATATAATTGGCACAAATAATGGCATGACAATAATTTTGAGTTTTGTAGTGCCAATTATGTGAAATCGCATTCAGAAATGTGCAACCTTTGGTCATGCTTGGTATGCCTATACAAACAATTGAGTACTCATGTCCTAGAAATTACAAGGTTCCAAAATTACAATACGAGGAGTACAAGCTCTGAAATTCATACTCCAAGCTCTGAACATACTCTGAGGAGTACAAGCTGTGACTCTGAAATATCCAGTTCATCTAATAGCGATACGAGCTCTAAATTTTCTGAACATACTCTAAAGCTATGAAATTTGTAGGTCCGGCGCGCCTCCGTCACTGGCCGGCATGGTGATCTCCGTCTTCGTGGTGGCCACCTTCATGTACAATGAGGACGTGGGCAAGTACACCGCCGACCTGCCTCTCGCCAGGAGCAGGTCCCTCGACCTCCGCCTCCTCTAGGAGGCGGCACACCACAAGGTAAACTCCCGGCAGCGGCAGGCCAGGTCAAGCAGCAACAACAGAAGGAGGAGATGGAGGCCAGCAGCAGCAGCAAGGGGTCGAACACGGCAGTGACGCCCTTCATGGCGACTCCGCGACCGCCCTCGTGGAGCAACGGCGGGACACGGGAGGAGGGGATGCCGGAGGGGACGGCGACGGCTTGCGGGAGGAGGAGACGACGGCGGTGTGCTGAAGGAGGAGATGGCGGCGGCGCACCGGATGGGACGACGACGCCGCGCGGGACGAGGAGGAGACGGCGACGGCGACGGCGCGTGGGTGGAGGAGCCGGCGACGGCGCGTGGGTGTAGGAGACGGCGGCGCGGCGTGGGATGGGACAGCGGCGGCGTGCGGGAGCAAGTGAGTAGAGCATTTGGGCAGAGCAGGGCAGGGGCAAAATCGGGAACAAAAATTTGGATTGTGCTAAACACTGGCTGGGGTGTCAAATATTTTGATATTTTTTCTTTGACCTGCCGGCGTCAAACATTTTGAACCGGAGGGAGTATACAATAAAGAGACTACTTACCCATGGGGACTCGCGGGTTAATTAGGCAGTGAGATTTCTTTTCTTGCTACATGCATGTACAACCCAAAATAGACCACTGCGCCCGGTGTCTTGTAATTTAGTAAAAGAAAGGAAAATATGGTGGAAAAACAAGAGAAAATAAGAAATTAATAATACAGATGATAATAAGATATCTCAACATATATTCACTCGTAATTAACGTAGCGACAATGTACGTACAATTACACAAAACACGAGCGTTACAAAACCCTACCAAATACGTACAATGACAAAAAAAAAAAAGGCATCAAAATAATCTCAACACCTGATTTTGTTTTGCAAAAAATCCAGCACCAACAAAAGAAAAAAAGGATCTCACGACAGATCGGCAAGATTCAACTCTCACGTCATGTACTCGCTGTTGACGTCACAGGCCATACCACGCGACCACCATGGTGGCAACTAGCCCAAAGAAGCCATCTCCGAACCCGAATCCCCACACCGCCGCAGCCTCCGACGCTGTCGTCCCCGCGGCGCCGGCGTCAGCTGCCGGCGCGTCAGCGAGCACCCCCGGCACGGCTTTCTTCTTGGCCTTGTCGGCTGGCGACGGCGCGGGGGCGGGCACCGGCGGGCCGTAGAGCGCCCAGGGGAGGAGCACCTTGTCGACCTGGTAGAAAAGGATTTGAATTTTGGTAAACCAAAAATTTCTTCCCTTACAAAATTACCAAATTTTATGAATTTTCAGTGAATTTTCGCAAAAAGAATACCCATCAAATTAGGAGAGGTTTCTAAGGCCTTGTTTGTTTCAGCTTAAATTAAATTAAAAAGTAAATAAAATGTAAAAAATTGTTATTTTCATACAAGTCAATAATATAATACATTTTAGTCTTTTTTAACGTTTCAAATAGTTTTTCTTAGAGTTTGTAAAACAATTTTATTCATATTTTTTAAACTCTTTAGAACGTGTTTCAAACAAAGCCTAAATAAGAAAGATATTTCCTTTTTATATGTTAGCCCCAAGTCTTATAAAATCTTGAATTCTAAGAAGTTTGAAAGATAATTTATGGTATGATCGAAATTAACGGATTTCGTGAAATGTCTGTAAGGAAAAAAAAAATCCCTGCCTGGTAGACGACGAGGCGGTCGCCGGAGTAGAGCGTGCTGTCGACGGTGGCGTTGACGACGCCGGTGGAGACGTTGGCGTGGCCGTCGCCGGCGGCGGTGACGTTGAGCGGGTACTTCCCGCGGCCGGTGTCGCCGGCCTGCGTGCGCAGCGGGTTGCTGATGGTGTCGAACTGCGCGGGCGGGAGCAGCGTGGAGAGCACGTGGAACTGCACCAGCGACGTCTTCTGCTGGTCGGAGAGCGCGTTGAGGGCGCCGGAGCGGAGGGCGGCGAAGGCGGCGTCGGTGGGCGCGAACACGGTCAGCCCGCCCGTCGAGGCCTTCCCCTTCAGCTGGTTGTTGATCTGCTCCGCCTCCTGCGTCGACTGCAGCAGCTGCAGGAACTTGGTGAACTGCCCCGCCTTGCTCAGCACCGCCGTGATCGTCTTCGGGGCCGCCGGCGCCGGCGCCGGCGCCGTCCCGTTCGCCGCCTGCGCCCCCGCTCCCGGGGCCACCGCCGACAGCAGCACGACGGCGGCGGCGCCGACGAGGAGAGCGAACGGCGGCGCCATGGGCAGCAGTTAAGTTGGGATCGAGCTGTCTCCAAGAACTCCCAAGAATGCGAGAATGCGATATGCAGATGCAGCGGGAGAGAGATCAGAGATGGGGTTATAAAGGAACGAGGTGTGGTGGGGCGCTGCTAGGAACTCATGGTGATTAGGGTGAGCTGGGAGGGATCGCTATGGTTGGTTGCTTCGTAGAGCAGCGAGGCGAGGGTGCGGTGGGGTTTAAGGATTATTGCCGTTGCCGTTGCCGTTGCCATTGGGCAATGGGATCTCGGAAGCAGTTTTTCATTTTGAGCTGTTGCTCGTCTAATCATCTGTGTAACATATTTGAAAAATTAAATTATTCGACTTATTGATATCTGTTTTAAAAAATCTTTTTTTTAAGCTAAAGGATAGTCGCTCTGCCATTTCATTAATTATAAGAGAACTGTACTTTACAAATGAGAAGAGAAACAGAGGAGGAGAGAGAAGAAGGGGAGGGGGAGGGGGAGGGGGAGCGACCAGCACCGCCAACAGCATGAGAGATGCAAAGTTACATACAACACAAAGCTGTAAACAACAGAGCAGGCGACCCAACACGACAAGACCGCGATCACCATCGACGAACGAGATGCACTGATGAAGACTCCTGCCACCGTCGGGTGAGATGCACGGAAGACAACCGCCACCACCAATTAGGATGCGTGACCACAACGAGCCGCCAGAGTATGTCTGCTCCACAAGACAAACGAAGGGAAGACCGCCACCACCAAGCGAGGCCACCCAAGACACCACCTCCGCTAAGTCGAGCCTGCCGAAGCCTCGAAGATGATGTTTTCAACAAGGGAACGACACTAGGTGCGCTGCCATCGCCTGATCACAAGGACTGGGTTAGTTTGCACACCGAGGCTTCGTTTCGAAGGGGGACACACACGACTATGCATCCAGTGAGGAGAGCGGCACCAAAAAGGTGTCGCCATCGCCAACCCAAACAGGTAGAGTTTTCACTCGGCGAGCCTTCCGGGGCCACTTAGAGAAGAGGCAAGTGTGCATGCGACAATGAGCCACCAACCGAACCGCCAAACCGAGCCCCCACCATGCCCGCGTCAGGAACCACGGCAGCACCAAGCACGGGCACTGACCAACGCCCCAAACCCGCAAACCGACCCAGCCACCAACGCCGACCAACGCCACTCAAGGAAGAGCGAGGGGTGAGGGGAGCTAGGTCGGTGCCACCTCTCCAACAGAGGGAGGGGTGAAGAGGCGATGGCGGGGGGAAGGGACCGCCAAACCTCCCCCCAACCAAAGGAGAGCCGGCAGGGGAGGAGAGGAGAGGGGGCACACGGTCCGGGCCACTGCTTTCCACGAAGAAAAGGTGGAGGCAGGGGTAGAGTGGGACGACAACCATCAAGTAGCCAACGGCGACCGAGCGAGGCGACGTGAAGACTTAGGGAACAAAACTGAGTAGGGAGGCCTGCTAAGGGGGCCGGCGCAGAACAGGCCGACAGTCGCAGCCACGGGGCGGCCCAGCACGGGAGAGAGAGGGGGACGTCGGGAGCCTTGCAGGAAGGAGGGAGGGGAGGAGGAGGGGGGCCGACGCCCACACGTCCACCGCCGGATCCATCGCCACATCGTCTGTGCGCCGCTTCTGAGGAGCAGGGGAAGGGCCCTACCCGCCGACGCGTTGGGTGGAGGAAGAGGGCACCGACCGCGCCTTTGTGCACTACCGCACCCTTTTGTGCCACATCCCATGACGGGGAAGAGAGGAGCGCCATGTGCCTCCGTCGAGGGCTGCAGCCGCGAAGAGGTAGGGGTGGAGTTGGGGGCGACGTCAGCCCTGGCAAGCCGCATGGACCATAAGGGAAGGTGGAACTACACTCCCACCACCAGATCCGGCTGCTTGCTGCCGGACCCGCGGCAAGCAAGGCGTTCTAGTGGAAGGAGAGCGCCGACGCAGGGGTTGCGAAGTCCCTCAACGACGTTGAAGGCATGGGCGTGGGACGACGGAGGCAGGGGTGCAGGCTTCTTGCTGGGGCGCTAGGGCCCACACTGCAACCGCCGCTGGGCTAGAGCCGTTGTCCCTCCACTGTCGCCGTGCGCCGCCATGTCATGGCTCACGCACTGCAACCACGGATATCTTTGTTGGATATGGCCGAAGCTCCTCCCGATCCGGCCGCACCGCCACCAGAACGAGTTGCCCCGAGGCCGGATCCAACACCTCAGTCGCCGGATGCTGGGTTAGGCCACTTGCCGCCGGAGCAATCGTCGAGAGCCCCATCGGCCACCTCCGAATAGCACCTCTCGAAAGAAAGAATAAGGGGGAGGAGGGAGGCAGGAGAGGCCCGCCGGAGGCGGCGGCGGCTAGATGTAGGGTTGGGCACAGATGATGCGAGGGCCTAAGGTTACGAATCTTAGAAGCACCTAATGAGAAAAACTATAAATTAAGTGAAACAACTTCTCAAATTTGCTCGTGCAAGCTCTTAAAAATATCCTATACTACTAAGATTGGTAGATAATCAGATACGTCGCAACTCGTCGCGATACTGGATAATCAGATACAAAAATCTGCAGCCTCTCTTCTCCTTGTACTGTGGCCCACGTGATCGGTTTATTAGGTGGCGATGGGCATAACGACTGCTTAACTCGATTGGCCGGAGAGAGAACAACTCTGCAGCTGCAATGGAGCAGCAGCACGGCTGCTGAGCTGATTACTGTTCATCATCTCGCAGACGCTAACGCTGGACCCAACCGTCTGGATCAATAGGGTGGCAGATCCATCATTAGCAGGTGAAGCTGTTAATCCAGCATGCTAAGCAACAAGAGATTAACGGAAGATAGTCCCGACTCCCGAGCAAGCAAGATGGCGTATAAATATCACTGATTTTGAACACCGAACCATCCCATCCGTTGAGGTAGCAGCTTCACCTCTGCTCTGCAGCTGGCGAGAGAACTACCTCTTAACGGCCGGCCCCTCAATCATGGTTACGAGATGGCCAGCATTCAGATGCCAGAAGCAAAGCCATGCAAAAAAGATGTCCTCATGTAATTAAATTTGATTAGATAACTAAGTTGCATAAAAGATTTACATTGAGCATTCTCATCTTGGAATCTGACTCACAAAATAATTCATTTTTTTTTACTGGGACAACTTATTTACACACCCAGATTGCAGAGTAATGGGCAGGCACGAATTTGGCCTGAAGTTGGATAAATGGGGGAGGGACGGCACCATGTCCCTCAGCAGCTGTCATCGTCGTCTGCGGCAGCAGCTTTGCAGACTGGGCAGGTGTTCTTCACCTGCAGCCACTTCTTGATGCAGTCGCCGTGGAAGTCGTGGCCACACTTCAGGCCACCAAGTGGCTCCTTGTGCTTGTATTCCTCCTGCAGCAACAAGCGGTCACAGATGAACGAAGTTGTGAGCCTGGGCTGGAAAGTGTAATGTGATTGTATGAAATGGGCTAGAATTCTACTGTGTGGATAGAACCTTACCAGGCAAATCATGCAGCTTTCATTCTCTTGGTCTCTCTGCGTATCAGTAGAGCTGCACCATGCAACCTCCATAACACAGCCTGAAATTTTTTCTTTGGGGAGGCCGGTGTTGACATTGCCGATTCGTTCTTCCAAAGCCAATAGCTCCTGTAAGCATATCACATAATGGAAAGTTGCGTTGTTTAGAAAACATTTCGGTGCTGCTGTAGGTGATACATAAGAGGATCATAGATGAAAGTTATGTTGTTTAGAAAACATTTCGGTGGTGCTGCTAGATTCTTTGTTACCTCGTAGCTCATGTCATCAATGTCCAGTCTCATGTCCCAGTGAGGATCAAATGCTTCTCTTGATTCATTGATAACTAGCTGGTCCAGCATCATTAGCCGCTTCAAAGAGTGCAACTAAATTAGATATGATTTCAGCATTTATATTATGTTGACACTTCTGAGATAACAAAAACATTATCTACCTCAGCTGCTAATCTTCCCAAATTGTTGTCCTCGGTCAAGGGGTGAAAACCATGATAGGAATCCCTCACTCTTCTACTCCTTGCATTTCCACTAAGCCCTACAGGGACATGCCTTGGATGTCTCAAAGATGCAGCAGCTTCAGCATGAAATGGCTGGACACTTGACGATGCTCTGGATGCAGAAGGTGGATAGCTAGGAATAGCAGGTTGGTAACTAGTGCTAGCAGGATCAAGGGAGACTGAGCCAGAGTTGGAAGAAGCTGCAAAAGCTGGTGGGGGATAACTGCATGCGGTGTTAGGAGGAACTGCTCTGGGGACATATGCACCATGGGCAAATGGTGCACTTTCTGAAGAAGCAGTACGTGCTGGCACAGGTGCACTTGTGCTAGTGCTTTGCGGAGCAGGATAGTATGGCCCCCCTCCGAATGCTATGGTATTGCAGCTTCCATCAGTACCTGGACAATAATGAAAAGTGTGTTACTAGTTTCTTAAATAACAGTGTTGATACTGCCAAATTCAAAGAATTAGGATACCACCAGTCCAATAAAAAAACAAGTTGCAAAAAACTGCTATGCTTGAAGCAATATATCGGTATAGGATGGTATATAACTGAGGACCTCAATGGTGGATTTATAATAACTAATGAAGAATTATTCAATCCAGCTGACATCTGAGAAATGGTTATTTCATCTGAATATCCAATATTAAAAAAATCCAAACTAAAATCTTTTAGGAGTGGCAGACTTTAAATTCTACTGAAGCGTATCAGATTAAAAACATAACTTAGCTACATCTAGAGCAGAAGAGATAGGAACTAACCTGGGGGAACAATTCTTGGAGGTAGAGACAAAGGAGCTCTGTCCCGTTGCACTGGTGTACTTAACAGAGGTCCAGTTGTATTTGGATGGTATGGTGGCACATGAATGCTGCTTGATGGGCATGCTGCAGATGGACTGCGTTCCAAATGAACAGAACTGTGATCATGTCGTCCTCGCACATTCCTCTGAGATGCTTCGTGGTTAACAAAGTGATGATCATTCCAGTGGCTTGAACCCAAGTTTGAAGGCATTTGTGGAAGGCAGGCTTCAGGAGTCAGAACAGGATTTGGAGGCATATAACCAGAAAACTGAGGATTGGAAGAACTGCCAGCATAATAACCTCCAGTACTGGTTCCATCCATAGGATGGATGATGGGATTTCTCCGCTTCATTGCAACCCTTCGGTCATCCACATGGGAACTGGGAAGAAAGTCATCACCTGATCTATGTGGATAGTTTAAAGGATGCAGATCCTGAGTATTGTATGGTGCATAGCTGCTACTAGAGCTTCCAGCAGGAGGATGACCAACATATGAAGTATGCAAGGTTCCAGGGGCTCCAATCTGCTGAACATAGGATTGCCCAATGTAACTAGAGGATGGAAGATCATTTGATCTCATTGTTGCACCCCCATATCCTGATGATACAGCACCATTTGGTGCATCATTTCTAGGATGCACGAATAACTTTTGACCTGAGATAACAGTGAACAATATAATGAGTTTGCCATATTTGAGATGTATGAAAATCAAGCAGTATCTTTATAAGTCCATGTACCAAAAGGTGGAGGTTCATTATGTTGATGGTTCATATGGTCCATCCTAGGCGTCTGGGAATTATTATATTGATGTCCAGCCATAACACATGAACAGTCCAATCAAATCTTCCTTAATCTGGAATTAGAGGCCCTACATTAGCATTCAACCAAGACAAATTGCAGCTGCAAATAAAAACATGGCATTTAAAACAAAAAGCAGCTACGCAAATTACAAATCCAAATGGAAACTTTATTTTTAAAAGAAGAAACAAAACAATATACATAGAACCATAAATGGATTAACTTCAGTAACAAAATAATAGCATTTCAAACCTTATAAGTGTGATTCTATAGATAAGCAACATATCTGAGATGCCCAAATCCGAATAATCTGCCTTGCACATTGTTTTACTGAATTTACCACAAAATACAACAACACACATGCAGTTTATTTCATACCCAGAAACATTTAGAAAAATATGAGCTGATATAAACGAGTCAAACAATAAGTTTTTATAAGAAAAAACAAAAAGGTTTTGACCAAAGTATGATTTGCATAACAATCCGTTCCAGCATTTGTTTTTGCTGATATCACCATCTAGGTTGCAGATTTATGATGTAGATTTGGACAATGGGACATGGGGCTGGAAAGCAACAGTAGACCATGGCCTTGTTCTTTTCAGCTTAATTAAATTAAATTAAATTAAATGAAAACCTATCATTTTTGTACAAACCAAATGATGTAGTACTTTGTAGTCATTTTTGTGAGGTTTTAAATAGTTTTCCTTAGAGTTTCTAAAAAAAATTTATAAATTTGTGGACTCTCCAAGACCTCTCTTGAAAGATCACAACTTCTTCAGATTAAAATTTTCAGCAATTTTCAGCTGAAAAGAACAAGGCACATATCAATAAACAAACAGTTCAAAGTTCCATGTTTCAGAAACTACTTTGCAGGATACCCTAATGACGCTGATAGCATCCCTCTGTGATACACATTATCCATCTCAAACCTTTAGGCACCAAAAGTATAATCCATGTTGAAGTTGAACACACATAATTTTACTTGAACCTTTCTGTAAAGTTTTGGTTTTATTAAAAAACTGAAAGGTGAAAGAAAATAAAAGCTGGCAAAGAAATGCAGTAAAGCCATATCAAGTGATAGCTTAGAAAATCTGAGGGTACTATGCCTTTATTTTAGACAGGTTAGACAAAACATGTAGAATGTGCCATCTCAAGATTACAAATGTTGTTTCCTTCAAGTGATAGGCAAACATGATATGTTGTATATATATGATGAATAGTATTAGGATCATGTTACAAATAAGGTTGCAAGTGTGAACCATGATAAATAGCCTTAAAATATTTTTTATTCATGATTAAAAGGCCTATAGAGAGATAATATCAGAACTTCTGAACAATACCAGGTGAAACAATCAAATAACCAATCTTAAATGGCAAGCATTTATTGCAAGCATATATACCAATGATAATACACCAAGTAGGCAAGTAGCCAAATAAGTCGACACAGGTTTACAACTAAGGCCTCATTTTCTTCGGATTATCTAACTTAACTTGATAACTTATCTTTGACTTTACACCTATAAAGTCAAAGATAAGTTATATAAGTTAGATAATGCAAAAAGAATGAGGCCTAAATTGTATGGCATCCCTCTTCCAACGATACAGTTATCATTTACATTCTAGCAAGTATAAATAAGTGCTGACTGAATCCTCAGTCTTTACATGGCATGCGAAAAGCTCATCATAATGAGCTTCATCATAGGGGAGAGAAATTGTACAAAATAGTAGATCATAGGAGAGAGAAATTGTACATGATAGTGGATCATAAAGGATAGAAATAGTACATAGTACTGAAAAAAAACACAATTGGATGTTTAAGACAAAAGGTGTAACACTAGCTATCAGCTTGAAGAGCCAGAGAATGTCGTCAAGGCAGATGGCTATAGCATGTCAGGTAGAAATATGCCCCATTTAAAAAGATGCCAGATATTAGACTGCTAATGTTCTTCCATGAAATTGGTGTGCTCATCTGTTCTTCTTATGTGTAAATGCATCATGTTTCCAACATCATCAGTTGACCTATTTGATCTAGCCCGTCTTCCCCTTCAACTTCAATCAAATGGCTATCTGCAAATAACTTTATCTCGACTCAACCAGAACTGAATTGTCATTCCATGGGTGCAGCTACCCTCATTACAGTCAGCTCTACATGCTAAGCTGAATTTAACTTGGAAAAGCAGCTTGAGAACAACTATTTCGTAGGAAACATTAGCTCTTATGTTTTCTTTTCCAGATTTTAGGCCCATCTAACAGTAAATTAATCATCCAAATCAAGACTATAAATTTGGTATTTCTTGTATGGAATGTTTACACTGCTCCAGTCAATACTTCCATGTATCTTGAAATCCTTCTCTACAGGTTAGCATGGGCCATGAAACTATCAATTTTATCTCCATAAACCATCATCAACGTGCTTAATCCATAAATCTCACCATACAAAACACCAATAGGCTAAAGTACTATGTGCTAGCTGCCAAGGGTGGCAGCAGCAAATTGACTTTCTCCAGTTCTTGAGAGAATGTAAAATTAGAACATCGAATAACAGTAGAACAACTGCCTCTTCCAAAACCGCATGAAAGACCTGACTTGTATGGTTAAAATATAACTGCTGTTACAATCTTGCAAGAGGAGCCGCCTTCCCTCACTCTAAGGATAACACAGGTCCAACACTGATGTTGAACATATGATCTTAGTGCGGACAAAAGTATAGGGCCACAAATGGGCAATGGCATACGTCAACCGGAAGAGATCTTTCATTAGCTGCAGCAGCAATCAGCACTTAGCAAAGACAAGTGAATCAATGAGCCCAAAATGCCCATTGTTTGATCTTAATCTGAGCTTGATTTTCGCAAATCAAGACATCAAGCAAGAAAACAAAACTCTCCTTAACAGTGAGGAACAACTAGTACCTGCAATTTTATTAGTAGCTCAGTTCAAAAGATTGAGTATTAGCGCTCTGGACAAAAAAAGGCAGGCTACACTAGTACCTTTAAAGACCAAAAGCTAGCTAATCCTACAGAAGAAATACACTTAGGGATGGCAATCGGGTGGGTATCTCCGTGTACACCTCTGTCCAACCCGAACCCGAAACCCGAAAAGCTAACCTAAACCCGAATCCGAAATTTGTCTCGGGCACAAACACGCACCCATACCCAAACCCGATGGATACCCGGAACCCGATGGGTACCCAAAACCCGAAATAATTCATCACAAAACATGGCAAATTACCCAAAGGCGCCGACCGGCTGCACGTGTACGGCGCAGGGGCGGGGCGGTGCTGGGGCGGCGCCGGGGAGGTGGAGGGGCGGCGCGACGTCGGGGAGGTGGAGGAGAGGGGCGGCG
>SPJY01027641.1:346248-359614 GCA_005191435.1 Raddia distichophylla | reverse complement strand
GGCGCCTGGGAGGTGGAGGAGCAGCGCAGCGTCAGGGAGGTGGAGGGGTGGGGCGGTGGAGCGGGGCGGCACTAGGGAGGTGGAGGGGTGGGCGGCGGCCGGTGGCAGCGCCATGCGTGCGGCGTGCGGAGGGAGGCGGAGGGAGCAAGCCAAGGCAGGGGCAGCGGCTGCTGTGTGGGTTGGTGGGGACTGGGGCCTGAGGGTTAGGGTTTTCCTATATATATCAAGATAGAAGACCCACATGTCAGTGTAAGAATTCGGGTAACCCATTGGTACCCGTGGGCACAAAACCAAACCCAGACCTAAACCCGATATTTTCGGGTACCCGAACCCAAAAACCCATGGGTACAATCTGTGACCCATACCCGTACCCATCGGGTCAGGTATCGACCCGATGGGTTTTTTTGCCATCCCTAAATACACTTCCCTTGTTTCAGGATTTAGTTGAAAGAGCAACAAACTAGAGAAGCAAGTGAAAGAAAGGCCAACATTAACCCACGGAAAGGGAGATAAGGGAAATGTGTCTCCCGAAAAAAAGGTGAGAATGGCACCTAAAATTAATAATATCACCGCAAAGTGATAGATTCCAACATACTCACCGCCATATATTTCTGGAGCTATCAACTAACCTGAGTACCTGACCACCAGATAATTGGGGGAAATGGCAATTGCTTACACAACCTATCCCCCACATTTGCCCCAGTTTGATGCCAAACAAACAATGTAACTGAATCATGTTCCCAAAGATTGAACTCCAAATCTAATAAATCTTAATTGTTGTTTTCAAGCACATGAACTATCGTGGAAGCCAAATCTCACTATAACCTGCATTTCCATAAGAAATAATGGTTTCTGTGCCATTTCTGACAAAAACAAAATAATATATAGATTGTCTCAAAATGTTAGCAAGGGATACCTGAAAGTGTAGAAGACATGCTGGTGCAAATGATGTTGAATTTCATGCATAGTCATCAAATCAAAGGACAATGGTGTTGTACCTTTAACACATCAAACATTTCTGCTTATAAGAATAAAGTGAGGCTGTAGAACTTATGCGTGCTCTGTACGATGGAACTAATAAAGAACCATCATGGATGACACAATAAAATGAGGCTGTAGAACTTACAAGAATAAAGTGAGGCTGTAGAACTTATGCGTGCTCTGTCCGATGGAACTTATGAGAACCATCATGGATGGCATGGCAGAAGAGAACGAGGCTGTAGAACTTAGGTGCGCTCTGTCCGATGGAACTTATAAAGGACCATCATGGATGGCAGAACCGAACAATATCTTCCACTATCTAATGGTATGAGAAGAGGAAGGTACATGAAGGCCGAGAAATAGCACAAGTTATCATATGATTTTATCTTGTGATCACTTAGATGCTAAGATATAGCTATATTAATATTACGTCATTTAAATTTTGCGGATGTTCTTGCTGTATATAGCTATATGCTTATACATACAAGAAACTGTGACTAGATTGAATAGCATATAGGGAACACTCACACAAGGGTTCAAGGAAAATGATCGAAGTTCAAATAACTAAGATTAACTAGAGGATGCATACTTTTCGAATTTATATTGACATCAACAAATATATAGTTATCGACTACTGATACCAAAGATGCCCTGCTAATAAACAGAACGGGGTGGCAGAGTTCCTAAGTATAAGCTCATCTGGAGCTCAAAAACTTTATTTCATGAATATAATTCTCAATGAGAAACCACAAAAACTCTACGGTTCCAAAGAATAAGAAGCAGAACTGGGGCAGAATGACTACACCTAGTCATGCATAGAGCCTGAATGTGTCGATTGGGAAGTAATCAATCTATAGAAGCTGAAACATTTCCACAGGATAATGGACAACGACCCATTCAATATAAGCCATACCATACAGCACAGTGCAAGGGGACAGCGGGAATGCAACTACTAAAAAATGATTGTACTGATCAAATAAAGTGGCATTCAGGGAGGCAGACCTTGCTCCCCATCCTAAACCAGACGATTTAAACAGCCCGGCCCAATCCTGGCGCAGGGTCTACCAACACGCACCGCTCGAAGCCACCACAATCCCGCCAATTTAGACGACGAACGTGACCGCCTCGAATCCCCCAACCAATTCGACCGCGAACCCCTCCTCCCTCTTCCCTCCTCCCCCCACTCCCGCAACACCTCAAACCCACTCGCGGCCCCCCGATCATCGCGGCGATGGTCTCTCCGCCCCCACCCGCCGACGAATCGGCCGCCGGGAACGGCCCCCCGGCCACGGCGGCCCCGATCAAGCGAACTCCCCCACCGAATCGGATGCACGGGACGGGATTAGGCGGGGATCAGGGCGGAATCGGAGGTGGGGAGGGATACCTTTTCGAGAGCGGCCGAATCGCGGTGGGGTCGCGGGGACGCGCGGCGGCGCTCCGCCCCTCCGCCGCCGCGGCGAGGGGGGGAAGGAAGGGTTCGGCGGCTTCTTCCCGCGAGCACGCAACCGCCTCCCTTGCGCTTGTCCTGTTGTCGAGTTGTGAACCGGCGCTGCTGCTTCCTCGAGGGAAAGAGACGGGGGGCGATTGGGGGTGCGGCCGTGCCGGGGGTGTATTTATAGAGCGCGGATGGGTAGAGGGGGGAGCCGGTTCGGGGCGGAGAGGCCGGGAGGGCCCACCGGTCAGCGAGCGTGCGGTGCACGCTGCGTTGCGTGCCGGCTCGAGTCGTTGCGGGGGGAATTGCCGGAAACGTTTCGTGCGTGGGGATGGCGGGCCCATATGTCAGCACGGTTCCCTTCCCATCCATAAGGTAGCAGAAATAGTGGTAGGTATGGGTATCCATTCCGATGGGTTCGGATATTGGATCATGTGTATGAAAGTTCGGATCTATGTCCGAGTTCAAGTTTGGGTTTGGATCTAATTTTAGACCCATGGCTATCTACACCTGAACCCGAATTATTGACATGTGAAATCTTATCAAGGTAGTCTCGAGATTCAGATTCATTTCGTTTGACTTGATTTTTAAAGCGTTAGGATCCACCTTCAAAACAGCGAAAAACGGACTTGAAAAACTCAAAGTATATGTCTTTTCAAAACGTAGATAAGTTGTTAAGCTGTTAAGCTGAAAAGAACTGGGCCTAAATTAAATGAAAATTCATTATTTTTGTATAAGCTCAATGATGTAATATTTTGTAGACATTTTTATGGTCTTAAATAGTTCTTAGAGTTTTAAAAATATTTTTCATAATTTCTAAACTCTTTAAAACGATTTTCAAAATGACACAACTTTTTGTGGATTAAAGTTTTAGCAAATTTCAGCTCAAACAACAAAAGGTCATAGTTACATACTATATACTACCTCATAGTTACATGTACATCTTTGATTGCCAATTTCCTCGCTGATTCCCCAATCCCAAAAGCAACTCTACTGACCCCAACTTCATTATCTCAGCACCTGGATGGCTGGATTGATTTTGTGCTTACTTATGTGCTCTTAAAATGCTAGTTAATTGATATATATGTAGCATAGTTGTAATGAATATTTCTTATCAATTCTAGAATAATATTTGATGTTCTTTTAAATTTTTGGGTCTAGTAGATCTGATGGGTCTTGGTCTGTTTTTGACCCATAACAATTTTTTTATACGAACTTGGATTCAATCCTTAGGGTCTTAGGGTCTTGTTCTTTTGAGCGGTACGTACTGTTCTGTATTACTATAGCAAATTTTGTTATTTTTATATAGCCTATAGGTTGTGATAATTTGTAACAATTTTTTCATGGCTTTTAGTAGTACTATCAAAGATCCTAAAACTATTTTAAATTTTTTTTAATCTTTAAATTTTTTTGATTGCTCTCAAATTTACCATAGTAATACATCAATGCAACGAGAACAGAGGCTAGGTTTTGGGTCGGTCCAGGACCCGAAAGACGAGGACCCATTGTCGTGCCCTAAAAACAGGCCGTATAGGTCATCTTGCAGCCCGGCACTCCACGGCGGCCGGCGGCCAACGACGGCGGCACCGGTGAACCGCATGTGACAAAGAAGACGCCCTTAGGCCATGCCGGTAGGCCGCACGCAACCGGCCGTCTTGGTTCGGATCCTCGCGGGGGACGAAGAAGGACTCGAGGGGCCTCCACCCCCAACACTGCGGCGATCCGATCCCGGGACGATCGAGGGCCTCGCCGAGGAGGGGGCGCTAGTCAAGATGGATGGATCTGCCGTCACGAGAAGTGGATGTCTCGGGAGCCTAGGGTGCTCAGAATTCGTGGGCGATTTGCAGGTTTGGCTTCTATACTCATCAGTCCTCTTTTGCGTTGTGCTAATTAGTAGAAGTTTATGTTAGGTTTTTGTGTCGAATATGTGTACGAGTAGGTTACATGAACTTTGTGTTGTAATAGGCAGGGTTGGTTTAGTGTTAGAGTCGGATTCTATCCAGACCTCCACTATATAAAGGGAGGCAGCCCTAGTGTAACCAAGCGAACAACTTCATAATAGTAGCATAGGCAAGAGGAGGTCAGCGGCCGGAATGTGGTCGTGACCTGGTTAGCTGGTGTGCTGCGGTATTATGGTTTGGGAGGAGCACCCATAATCAGAGCACCGCAAATGTAAGCAAAAGCCGAATTGCGTTAACAAACATCGTGTCTCCTGGTGTCGTTTGTGATATTGCATCGATGCATATCCTACCAAGTGGCATGCAGTACGGTATGGCGTCCGTTGCGTGGTCGTGCATGTATACATATATGTAGTACGGAGCCAGGAGATGCACAGGCAAGGCGACAGGATGGAGCGAGCGAGCGCGCGCTGGCACGGTCGGAGGCAGGCCGAAGCAGAGTCGGGTTGCACGCAAGGAACAGTGCAGGCGCGGGCCGGATTCAACTCCAAAGCGGGGTTGGCACGTGTACAGTGTCCTCGTACCGAAAAAGGGAAGAATATAAATCAAAAACGAGGTGGAGGTGGAGCCTAGATTTGAGGTGGATTAGAAGTTTAAAAAGACTAGAATTCAACCGTAAAGGGGTTTTCTCGTCACTATAAAAGGGGATCCAGGGGAAGCCAAATCCGACAATCCAAAGCAATCAATGGCGGTTTTGAGCGTAAATTTCGGAGGAGTTTTTAAAGCGTAAGATTTCGAAGGAGGGAGGCGTTCTTGGAGGGCTGTTGGCGATTTGTTCAAGATGGCGAACGGATAGGGAGGCGATACATCCATCGATAAGCAATTGGCGTTGGTAGAATCGCAGATCGGCAGGATGAAGCCGACACACACAAATATGGTATGGTGAGGGTTGACGGTACAGGTTACTTCATGTCGGTGTCTGGGAATCGCGCTCCTGAGGAGCCGAGAGTCCACGGACCGTGGGTTAATTAATTAAATGTAATTGATATGTCAACTTAAAACTCTGATAATAAATAATGAAGACCTGACACACTATTGCACAATAGGTTGGGTACGGGTTTGCATTGCATTCATGCTTATAAAGTTGATGTTATTTATGATATATGTTGTGATGGTTAAGGTTATTAATTTATTGTATGATTGTTGCCAGGCATGAAGCTAGGTTTTAATCGACGTGGCTATGACATGATTATACCATGGTTTTGTACTTGTGTAGTTGGTTATGTTATCCCATGACATGGAATTTTGCGTCGTATAGTTATAGTTGGGAGTTTTGGTAGCAGGTGCTATCTATATGAATGAGTTTTAGAAAGTGGTGAGCTCATGGAAATGTTTTGAGGACTATTTTAGGAGTGGACGTGGAATCACTCCTTAGTCATTATTGAAGAATTTCTAGAGATGTGTAATGTCTCTATCCTTGTCAAAGTTATTAAGGTTGTTTCTTTTAGCAACCCCCGTGTTATTCTTTCTGCTTCTTACTGAAGCATGTTGTACGGTCGATAAGCCGACCTTGCCCTCCCCGAAAATGAATAGAAGTCATGGACCGAGTTCATTGGGGTCGGTTGGACCTATATGTAGGTAGTTGTGAAGCCCTCGAAAAATTTAAGTGTCTTGAGTCTTGCTCTCCTCTACGGTGGAGTCAATCGAACTTCTTATCTGGCCGATGCGTCTAGCAGCTGTGAGGATCCCTTCTACAGTCTAGGAGATATGAAGCTTGTAGGATTGTGCCTTAGTCGAAAGTGGAGGTTGGATCTTGAGATCGAGACCTTTTGTCTTTTTAACTTTGATCCTGTTGGGTCTACGTCGGACAGGCTTGATTCTCGTTTCTTCATAGTTTTCTCATGTCTGATGCCTTAGACATCTATTAGTAAAATGGCTGAAATTTTAAGCTTGTTGCTGGCCCCATGTGTGACTAATTTGGTTCTGAACTTGTAAGTGGTGATGTCTCAACCTTTATTCCTAAATGTGTGACCTAGTGCTGTTGCACGTCAAGTTGTTCCCCTTAGTGCGGGAGAATTGAGTATAAGTTCCGACTAATGTGTAAGAAGTTCCCACTAATGTGTAAAGGTTCCATCCGAGCTGTAGGAGGAGCATGTGTTGGATTTCTTGTTGTTTGACCTGTCTTTTGTTGTATTTTCTAGTATATTCCTTCAAAGGCAGTAATTGGACATTGACGACTTGAGTAGTGGGTTCGTCGTGTGCTTTATTTTGGTAACTATACCGAGGCGGTGTAAAAGTTTAGTGTTAATTTTATAGCTGGGTTTGGCTAGTTATTCATTGGTGTCCCTGACTCCTACTTTGATTCTATAATGATGTCATGAGACTTTTATGGGTTTTTCCCTTTGAGCTAGATGTATCGGACTGGTTATGTGGGGGTCGACCTCGAACTCTCGTTCGTGCCCATGTAACTTTTCCGTGGTACTAATAATATGATTGAGACTTCTTATAACCTGTTTAAGCCCATGTACCAAGCGCATAGTATGAGTAACGTATGGCCTGATCAACCATATCGCTTACTGGTACTATCCACTTCGGTTATTGTGGAATTTTGGACTTGAGAGAATTTTTGCTAGGAGGTGGTGGACTAGGTGCTTAGCAAGGAATAGAAATTGTTTGTGTTGATGGCTTGTGTCCATCATGTTCCTCGGTGTTGCCCTAGGGTGTCGTTATATTAAAGCTCCTCATGGCAAGACCTATTAAACTTTCTTGCCGTTGGTGGTCATATCACGACTACTTTAAAACTTATGATGTAGTGATTTTATGTTTTTGTGTAGATGTTACAAGGTTGAATCATAAACCGGTATTGCATGTTTTACCTTGGGAGTGTGTTCCATTCATGCTTGTGTAACTTAGTGCCAAGGGAAGGTTAAGGCATAGAGGCTTGGGGTATGTTGGGTCGTAGCTAGTTATGGCCTGAGATGTGTAGCCAAGTTTAATGGCTATGTTAATTTGTGAGTTGACTATGATTTATACCCTAAGCTAATGTAAGGATGGTTCTAAGAGCAAGATCAAACTATGTGGTGAATGGGCATGGAAGGGAGCTGAAGCCAAGATACATTAGTTTATTTTTCCTTGGTGGCGAATTGGGGGAGTAATTTGTTGATAGACCTTGTGTCCATGAGTTGAGTTTTAGGTGTTTCTTGTTTTCTTGTTAAGCAAGCGTTTAGAAAATTGGAGCATTATGTTTTGCTGAAACTTTTGTCTTCGAGCAAGACCTTCCCCATGGGGTGGTGATTGGATATAGTTTGAGTGACATCATAACATGTGTATGCCATTATGCCTTGAAGAGTTTTAAGTAATTGTTGGGTGATTTATTCTCGAAGGGCTTAATCTAGGATAGCCTTTCTTTCTAGAGAACTTATGTCCCTTTCACATAAAAGAAAACAGGAGAGTTGGTGGTTGTGTGTTGATTATCATATAACCATGTGATCGTTTGTTATATGATATAGAGATGATGGGAAGACGTAGCCATTGTAGGGCACTAGCTTGTGGTTTTGCCCCTGAACTATGGGAAGTTTGAGCTGTTATAGAACCAATGGCCAAAAACGTGGGCAATTACAATGTTGTGTTTGAGAAAAGAGGAAAATGATGTTTGGACCGCTCAACAAATTATAGAGTTTAGTGCTGTAGTTATCCTTGAGGTCCAGACCGAGGCCATAAGACAAAGACATGGTGAGGTTGGTTTGGGTAGGCAAGGGTATAAAGAGCTTCCGTGAGTGGTTTCAATGTCTCCTACTATCATACCAAAACCTGTATCTACTATTAACCCTGCTCTGGATGTGAGTTACATGAATGTCAGTGAATATGTATCAAATTGCAATTTCTCAAGTCTGAAAGGTCGTTAGTTGTTATTAAAGGCCTATAAATGATAATTGTTGTTAGGTGAATTATAGGCCTTGAGAATGACTAGATGTGTTGTACTGAGTTAGGCTAGGGAAGAAGAAAACCGAGATGTCCTATATCTTGTAACTGGGTAAAGGGTTGTTACTCTGTGATTTCCTCTCGGAGGTGGGTTTAGTATCTTGTTAAACTAGTTTCACTCTATTCATCTTAGATGCAAACTAGTGAGCTCAATTGGAATACATTTAGTCTTTGAGCTCTGCGATCTTATTATCTAGGATCGGTGTGCAAGATGATATGATATCGGAGTGGAGCGTGAGATAATGCTTTCGGGTGGTTGGCATGGTATGGAAGAGCGGTAAGTGGAGTTAATGATGAGAGAATTGTTGCATCATTTGCATTCTTGTGCATTGTGCCGGGTCGTTGCGAAAGGCATAAGGCTAGTTGGTAAGCCACGAGCGAGGCCAACGAGCTTGACTTATGTCCAGACTCGAGAGCCCTGAGGAAAAAAAAAATCTACAGAGTTGGACTCCACAATGGTGGGGACCCTTATAGAGACTCCATGGGAATGGAGTGGCCCCGTTCGAGAGGAACGTGGGTCGAGGGGGCACTGTTGAGTGGACACTCCGTGGTATCGGTATATGCATTAGCTAAGACATGAGTTGCATTGTAGAGATGCTATGTTGAGATATGGCTTGAGCCATGGGCTTGTGTGCCCTAAGATCTAGATGCGGCGCGTGGCGCCTGAGATGGTTATGACAAGGTTGTATGATAAGTATTGTTATATCCCGAGTTGGCCCTTGTTTTGCCCTATTTGAATTGCATTGGATTATGGGAGTTCTATGTGTTGCTTTTGAAAGAACGTTGAGGAGGGGGCTTTTGATGCCTACTGAGTTTTGTTTTGTAATAATAGTTACCTTCCGAGCGTGTGAGCGGCCTTTTAAGGTTCTCTAAGGCCCGCCATGAATGAGACAAAGGTGCTCTATGTCTGGGTTGGACCCGATAGGTAGTTTTCTTAGCAGTGGTGACGTGGTGAGTGGAGTTAATGATAAGAGAATTGTTGCATCATTTGCATTTTTGTGCATTAGGCCGGGTCGTCGCGAAAGGCATAAGGCTAGTTGGTAAGCCACGGGCGAGGCCAACGAGCTTGACTTATGCCTAGACTCGAGAGCCCTAAGAAAAAAAAATCCTACAGAGTTGGGGACTCCACGATGGTGGGGACCCTTATAGAGACTCCATGGGAGTGGAGTGGACCCGTTCGAGAGGGACGTGGGTCGAGTGGGGCACTGTTGAGTGGACACTCCGTTGTATCGGTATATGCATTAGCTAAGACATGAGTTGTATTGTAGAGATGCTATGTTGAGATATGGCTTGAGCCATGGGCTTGTGTGCCCTAAGATATAGATGCGGCGCTTGGCGCCTGAGATGGTTATGACAAGGTTGTATGATAAGTATTGTTATATCCTGAGTTGGCCTTTGTTTTTCCCTATTTGAATTGCATCAAATTATGCTTGAGTTCTATGTGTTGCTTTTGAAAGAAGGTTGAGGAGGGGCTTTTGATGCCTACTGAGTTTTGTTTTGTAATAATAGTTACCTTCCGAGCATGTGAGCGGCCTTTTGAGATGAACTGGTTACACTCTTGTTGATTTGAAGTAGTTAATCTGGATATAATGACTATGATGTTGCTCGTAAATTGCTTGCTAGCGTAAGTTTGTACTCTTGTTCTCTACCCTTGAGATGCTTTTTGGAGAAAGGAAATCTTACATCTTTCGCTGGTGTTAGTGAGTTTGATTTTCGGCAGAGGAGCATTGAGGACGTATTTTGAGGAATAAGAGATGTAGAGCGGTTTTCAAAGGTTTAGTTTATGATCAGAGTAGGGGCTCTTGCCAGTAATCCATGGGCCGATCCTCCTTTAATAATTCTTGCAGTTTAGTAAGAGTCAAACTAATGGAATATGGTTTTGAGTTTTGCACCCATACTTTCCTGTAATACAATAAATATGTCTTTGATTGTATTCGATTACTAATAAAAAAAACTATGTAATAGTAATTGAAAGTAACTTACTGCAAGGTTTCTGCACAATTAATTGATTTGATGTAGTCGCAAAGGCCACCTACTAACTCTTGGACACTCATTTTAGAAAGAACAGACATTAATGATTGATATTTCACTTTATCTGATAATGAGTCCAATTCTCCATATTCTTTCTGACCGTCTGGACTTTCCGGCACGACAACATCATTGAAATTTCCACAACTGGGAGTCATTCCCGCTGTGTTTGTTTTCCAACATAATAGTATGCCGGCTAATTTGTACCTGAAATGACTAATCTCTTCCTGTATGTTAGCAATAAATATTAGTACATATAAAAATAATATATTATGAACTTTGTATGTATTATACTGAATTAAGAAATATATACCTGTGTAATAGGATGGGATAGTGTATCTCCAGTCCAATATTCCATGAACTTGAGCATAAACAAACCACAAGATGAGCTGCATGTTTTAGATTATTTAGTATTCCACATAATAACAAAAATATGAGCACATATATCATGGCCTATGTTTTGCAATATACCTATCTTTCTGCATTGGCTCTTGTAATTCTTTTGTAATCGTCCATGAAGTAACTTGAAGATCTTTCCAATTATGGATAAACAAGTTCTGTTGTCTTTTAAGAATGTTCAAATGATATTGTATACCTTGCAACAAAGTAATGTAATGCATACAAGTAAAGGATAGATCTATAACATTTTTACACAAAAAGTGCATGAATGTTACTAACCGTAGTTATGAGGTCTCCACGGTTAAACTCTGAGCACAACGAGTCCAGTATTTGTATTTCACATTTTTTTTGTGTTAACAACAGCTAAATATCGATGTGTGTTATCGATATTTATTGGAATAAAAATCTATAATCAAGATATTGAGTTAGTTGAAGACATGTGTGAAACTACAAAATAAAAATGTATTAAAGTTAAAACTTGTCAATTATTAAGATAGGTGCTATCATTTCATGAGTTACATAGTTTCCTACGATTTTTGTAAAAAAGTTACCATCTTCATTTATTCGAATAGTGCCAACCCTTTTGAGCAAGCTAGAAATAAAGGGATTATCAAAATATACTTTATAATCATTCCTCCACCGTAGATGTGCCTAATCCTTTAAACAACAATATATATGCGCTGATGACCTATGAGGATTAAAGTAATACAACTTTCTATGTTAGAAAAATATTGATGATAAGATAATACTTATTTGCAAGTAGGTATACTTACATCATTGTTAAGGTATTTGCTAGGATCCAACAGACATAATAATTGATCTTGTTTAACAAATATATCATCTATCATAACCAGTATATCAGTTACCAAAGATGTTTCTATTGTTTGAGCACAAAAATCATTAACTGTCATTGCATAATCTGCAAATAGTAGTTAGGAAAAAAAGTATAAACAACAGGGCATTGACAGCTATGTTATATATCATGAATGAAGTTAAAGGAAAAAGTACCTTGTGAGAGATAATCATATTTTTCATTAACTTTGTCCATAATCATATTTTTCATTAACTTTGTCCTTATCTGATTTTGATTTTGATTCAGAAAATTTTTCTTTCTTTAAAGGATGATCGTTAAAATCCTCAACATTGTCTCGATGTCGATGCATGGTCTCCTCCTCCTTCTCTGTCGTCGTTGCCGGAGCAAACAGAGATTCACTTCCTTCAGAGAAGTCGCCATTGGCGCAATCCTCTGCCGCCGTTGACATCGAAGGCATATCAGCGCAGCAATTTAGTCTGATTTGATCTTCGGCAGTTCCTCCTTCTATCCCTCACGACCTACCACATACAAAATGTGAAAATGAACAATATACATAAACAACATCATAAATAACATAAATAAAAATATAAAATTGCAATAGCTAGGTATGAATTTTCTGGATTTTTAAAAACTGGAATTGTCGAAATCGGAGTGAGAATGAATCAACGGTGAAAAGGTGAAGCCCCCTATCTCCCTGGCGACGGCCACGATTTCATCCGGCTCCACCCATAGCCTGGATCTACGTCGTCGGCCGCGACGAGGAGGTTGAAGCGGCGCGGAGAGGCGAGCGCAGTGAGGTGCGCGGGGCAGTTCCAGTGGAGCTTGGCGAGGTGGCGCGCGGGGGAGGTGTCGGCGGTTGCGGCGCAGGTTGCGGCAGAGGGCGGGGAGGACCGCGGCGACGTCAGTGAGGACGAGGTCGGTGAGGCCGAGGCGGGAGAGGCCGAGGCCGGCAGGGCCGCAGCCGGAGCCGAGCTCGACGGCGCGGGTGCCCGCGAAGCGGAGGGCGTCGGCGAAGGGGAGAGCGGGGTCGCGTAGGCAGCGCTCGGCGAACTTGACGAGGAGAGCGAGGAGGGCCACACGGATGTGCCCACCTCGAAGGAGTCGTTGTCCTGCTCGAAGGTCAGCACGGCGCCGCCCACGGGGAGCTCCACCACCGGAGACGCCGTGAACCGCATCTCCGATCAGCACGGAAGAAGGTGGGGGAGTCACTTGGGGAGATGATGACAAAAGCGAGGTTTGGAGAAAACCGTAGTAAAAATTATAATTGCAAATGCACCCCCTACAAATACAAGGAGAAGAGAAGAGCAACGCATTTTTCTCTGAATATTAGTACTAATAATATAGTATTATTCCAGGGAGGTACCTGTAATAAGTGCGACCAGGTAGGATCGTAATAACTTCGTATAGCATACATTATACGAAGTTATACGACTAAACCAATTTGGTATATATGCATGCATGGATTAATTTTATTGCTATATATGCCGCTACCACCTAGGAATAATGTATCTGCACCCGCTGCTACAGGTACCAACCCTCGTCACATACGCTTTTGTGAAACCATGCAAGCTACAGGATAAATGGGAGCCACACAATTTTAGAAGGTTTCTTCAGGTCACAAAGTATTACAAAGCCAGACCTTGGTGGATAGAGCAATCACGGGTGTGCATCTAAACTCATCCCAACCTCAGCCCTTACATTATGGCCTTGTTTGTTTCAGCTTAAATTAGATTAAACTAAATGAAATAAAAATTTGTTATTTCTGTATAATTTGAACAAACAAGGCTTATGACAAGTGAGAGGTCGTATAACTTCGTATAATGTATGCTATAC